>OX101786.1:30174682-30579682 GCA_944452715.1 Ophion slaviceki | reverse complement strand
TTGACTTTCAGCACACTAATATCCTCAGTGTGTTAGAACAGGAAGGCATCGATTACACGAGGCAAAAAATATTCTCGATGCTGGAAAAATGAGTTTCATTTTTGTCAAGTGGACACTGGTGAGACCGCCACCCACTTATATTTCAAGTTACTAAGGCTTTTCGAATGAATTTTAGGTTAGCAGGTAGCGTCGATGGCAGTTTATTTAAGTTGGAGCCGCCCAGTTGAGACAAATGACGGTTTATGAACGTTTTTTATTCAATGAACCTCGAAATAATTCATACGACGTGTGCATTTATTATGTAGATGCTAATTTGGTAATTCTTTGGATGAGTGACTTTTCCGAAAAATGAGCGTAATTTTTTTTTACTTTTTTTCTCATTTATTGGGTTATAAATGATTATATTCAGTCGGGGGAAGCTGACATTTTCCATTAACAATTTTTTACTAAATCCATTTTTTATGGGTTAAAAATAAATATCCATTAATTTCATGTTTTATGGATTTTTTTGGTCGAAAAAAAGTAACCCAAACAAACCCAATATAGGCGTCGAAATGGTCAAAAATGTCTTATTTTATCGCGTGTTTCCGCAAACTACAAAACTCCATAAATTTTTATGGGGTGGTGAATTTCAGCTTCTCCCGACTGAATATCATCATTTATAGTTCAATAAATGAGAAAATAGTAAAAAAAAATGTAGGGTTCATTTTTCGGAAAAGTCACTTATCTAAAGGATTACCGCTAACTTTTCGTAAATTGTATAATTAAAGGGCAAAATTATGAATTTTTATATTTTTATTACGTAAATAAGAAAAAAAATTTGTGTTACTACCATCTTGAAAAAGTGTAACATTATCGATGATTATTATGAAAAAACTGCGTCTGCGAATGTTTTATACAACTCAGAATGGAATTTCGAGTCATTTATAATTATGCCTATTTATGTCACGAGATTATTTATTATTACCATCAATTAATATTAAGTGTTGCGGAAATACGGCAACTTCGCGGATATCAAGGTTGGCAGCAATGCTCTTCATTCGCCAGCTAAGGTTCGTAATCTTTCATCAAACCTTGATGGCAGTGTGGGGCAAAATTAAATTGCTAGGATAACTAAAGATTAACATTTAATTGTTAATCACGACTATGACAATTAACAATTATTTAATTGTAATTTTGAAAACTCACGATTAACAATTAATTGTTAATTGCTGTGGTCGCAATTAACAATTAATCAATTGTTAATCGTGACTTTCCAAAATTAGAAACTGATCGATTTTCAATCTTTTTAATGTATTTGATTTTAAAAAAACAATTAAAACTGATTATTGTATAGTACGCGGAGTAGCGTCAGAACAAATGTGTAAGTTATCGAAATACGTATATGAGTAGCAAATAAAAGACTGATAATAACCATCAATAATATATATAGTAATCAATAGTAATATCTAAATCTTTTTTATCTGATATCTGTAGAGTTAAAAAGGTTAGTTGTTAGTTTTAATTGTATTGTAGAACAATTTAAAAAATTAATTGAAATCGTTTTAATTGCGAGTTGCAATTAACAGAGATTAATCTAAATACATAAGTTGCGACATGGCATTAATAGTGTTATTGCAATTAATTTTAATTATAACTAAATTAAATGCAATCACTTTTTTACTCAATTAATAAACTGATTGAAAAATTTATTGATTAACATAGATTGGTTCAATTTAGTTCAAGACAAAAATATTTAGTTCAAGAAGTATTAATACTTGAACTAAATTGAACAAAATATTTAGTTCAATTTAGTTGAAGACAAAAATATTTAGTTCCAGAAGGAAAAATATTTAATAAAACTTACATTTTTCGACAAAATCGTATTTTATATTTATAAACTTCTATTTTCGTATTCTTACGTAGATTTTCAATATTGAGTGTTAAAATAGGATCAGTATAGAAATAAGATTTAGAAAAAAATGTACAGTTTTGCTGCATCGCATCGGCAGTTGAGCTGTGTTATTATTCAATCGAGGAGAATAAATCCTTTGTCAAAGATCGTCGGTCACTTGCGGCAAAGTTTTCGCGAAGCTTTTCTTTCCACCGATCGTGCGCTTTCACGAAGCGCGGACTTTTTTTCTGGTGGGTAATTATATCGAAGACATTGTCGTCACTGCCATTGAAATTTGGACAATTGAGGGCGAAGACAATACGACGATTACGCCTGGTCCGAAATTCCCTCCTGAGGAACTTTGTTATTCTTATAAAGAGGTCAGCTTTGAGAAGATCCTCGTGAACGCTTTGTATACGAATGCGTACAGGTTATGATCCGCGAGTATTTTCATCATTGTTTTTGTCGTAAAACGGGGTGAAAAATTTGCCGTTAGATAATAGAAACTTTCTTAACGGTCTACTTCTACCTAGGTGGGTCAAAAAATTGCATTTTCCAAAAATACTTTTATTCCATAGTATATCCTTTTATGATGTTGAAGACCCTGTTGAAGTTTGCATCGTTGCAACAACGAAAGTTCCGTTTTACATTTTATTTTCCATATTTTCTTTATTATAGAAGATCTTTATTTTATAGATTTATATCGTAAATCGCTAAATAAATATCTTTAAAATTAGGCAAAAAAATTAAAGAAATCGAGAGATATTCATTTTCGTTGGAATGCAACGGAATATTTTTTTCACTGAATTTCCCAAATATACAGATTCAAGCTATGGAAATCGCGCGATCTTTTTTTGAGCTCCTTATTTAACAATCTACAACCCAAATCTACAAATTATGATCATCGACACTAATAAAAAGAAGGACGTAAAAAAAAATCGTTGAATTCCAACGATGCAAACTTTCAGCCCATCACCTTTTAGCTATTTTCCCTGAGAATTTCATGGAAATATTCCTAAAATTGGATGAGCTACAGCTTCTAACAGTCGTCCGGGTGAGCGGTAGTACCGTACTTCAAACTTTAAGGGGGGAAGACCATTTACAAATTCCAAAAAAACCGATTTTTTCTCTTGGAATTTCCTCTTCTCTTGGAACCTTGGAATTTCGAAAAATCAATTTTTGGTTTATTTTATTTTCTCATTGCATAGAGTCTTGGCTTTGATTTGGTTCAAAGATTTTGTAAAAATTCCAAAAATTGACATACTGCAAACTTTAAGGGGGGAATACCATTTACAAATTCCAAAAAAACCGATTTTTTCTCTTGGAATTTCCTCTCCTCTTGGAACCTTGGAATTTCGCAAAATCAATTTTTGGTTTATTTTATTTTCTCATTGCGTAGTCTTGACTTCGAATTAGTTTAAAAAATTTGGAAAAAATCCAAAAATTGACATACTGCAAACTTTAAGGGGGGAAGACCATTTACAAGTTCCAAAAAAACCGATTTGTTCTCTCGGATCTTCCTCTCTTCTTGGAACCTTGGAATTTCGCAAAATCAATTTTTGGTTTATTTTATTTTCTCATTGCGTAGTCTTGACTTCGATTTAGTTAAAAAAATTTGGAAAAAAATCCAAAAATTGACATACTGCAAACTTTAAGGGGGGAATACCATTTACAAATTCCAAAAAAAAACGATTTTTTCTCTTGGAATTTCCTCTTCTCTTGGAACCTTGGAATTTCGAAAAATCAATTTTTGGTTTATTTTATTTTCTCATTGCGTAGAGTCTTGACTTTGATTTGGTTCAAATATTTGGTAAAAATTCCAAAAATTGACACACTGCAAACTTTAAGGGGGAGAACCATTTACAAATTCCAAAAAAACCGATTTTTTCTCTTGGAATTTCCTCTTCTCTTGGAACCTTGGAATTTCGAAAAATCAATTCTTGGTTTATTTTATTTTCTCATTGCGTAGAGTCTTGACTTTGATTTGGTTAAAAGATTTTGTAAAAATTCCAAAAATTGACATACTGCAAACTTTAAGGGGGAAAGACCATTTACAAATTTAAAAAAAACCGATTTTTTCTCTTGGAATTTCCTCTTCTCTTGGAACCTCGGAATTTCGAAATATCAATTTGTGGTTTATTTTATTTTCTCATCGCGTAGAGTCTTGACTTCGATTTGGTTAAAAGATTTTGTAAAAATTCCAAAAATTGACCGAGTTATGACGATTCTAGTGGAGCAGGTCAGCACGTCCCGTTGCGCGGTGCATTGTATGGTTTCTAAGGGCATTGTTATAACTTTGTCCAACCAGGCTGTTTGATTGTTATACGGTGCAGGAATTGCAGATTGAAGGTACGAAAAATAATTGTGATTTTATCTCAAGCCAGTAGTCCATTAACCAATACACTTTTTTACGATTTTATTTTTCAAATAAACGAAAGAGTGCATTTCATAGATAGAAATTTTGAATAAAAGGTGTTTAATTTTTTTACTAACTCTATTAGCAATGGAGATACAAGCGACAAAAATTAATCGCATCACCTCTCACTCATCGTTCCGTTTTTCTCATAAAAATGTTCCTCGCTCATATATCCATTTCTAATGGAGCTAACGAAAAAAATGAAAGACATTTTTCATTGTCAATTAAAAAAGAAACATCTTTTATTTCAAACTTTTTTCTACAAAATGCACTTTTCCATCACAATCGTCATTATAACAATTAAATTGTTTATAACAGGAAAAAACGATTCTAGAACAAAATAAATGTCCTATTCGTATTGCCCGTACCTGAAACCATAAAGAACCACTGACGATATTGAGCAGACCCAAACATTTATACGAAAATGGTATACGGAAAAAGTGGATTTAGTACATGTACATGAAGTTTGCATCGTTGCTATCCAACGGTTTCATTTTTTTTTTTCGATTTTGTTTGGTTGGTCCCGGTGGCCGTAAATATTTTTTATTCATTTTACCATATTTTTTTAGCAGCTAGAGCCGAACTGACCAAGAAAAAATAGGAAATTAGAAAATCGAAAAAAAAAATGAAACCGTTGGATAGCAACGATGCAAACTTCATGTACATATTTAGTACGTTTTCTTCTCTTGCGTTTATCTCGAAAGTATACTTTGCAATTTGGCGTACGTCATATCTCAAAATTTTTGTTTATTGTTCTAGGTAAAAAATTGTGGATGCTAAATGTCACACTGCGGAGCGCACCAAAAAAAAAATAACAAACGAAAATATTAGTAGTCGGCCATTTTGTACATCGGAAAAAAAGTATATTTTCTCCAACAGCTTGATATTCATACTAGATCGATGTGTCATTAATTTTATGAGTGAATCACTTTTTCATGCGAAAAAAGATTGTTAAATTCGCACATGATGTTACGCCCCTTACTGTGGCCTAAGGCCTTAAGAATCATTTTGATTTTTTTGTTTCAGACAGTTACAGCGCGAGGGTAACTCCAGCAGTGCGGAAACTTCTTGAGCGACTTCCTCTGAACATCGATGTACAAGACTGGCAATTTGCATTAAAAAAATTATAATCAAATATTTTTGCATACTTGAAAGATCAAATAAAAAACACACAAAGTTACAAATTTCCATGAGTATTCTTTACATGAAAAAAGAATCACGAAAAAAAACAATTTTTTACCTTCTAAATGGTCTTCCCCCCTTAAACGCGATTTCTCGAAACACTGTTTTCAAAGTCGGTGGACATGATGTCTCGGGAACCACTCGATGGATTGTTTCCAAATTCACAGGAGATACGATGAGAGACATTCAAAGGTCGTTGACGATCTCACTTTTTCAAAATTGATCTTCATTTTTCAATAATTACGTAAAAATGACGACTTTTTTCATAGATTTTGTATGCTCGACATTCAATTAGTCGCTACGTTGTTTAAAAAAATGATTTACAAAATCGACGATCGTCAACGACTCGTACTTATTGTTGACTTGGATAACCCGTTTGGTTTTTACATTTCGGATGGACCGTTTAAGCTGGAGAGCGTCCACCGCCAAACTTCGCGAAAATAATGTCATCATCTGTCGCCGGCCATGCTTTTGTTGTTTTTTCGGTGATTTGTTTTAAAGCTCTCAATATATATACCTCTGTGTTGAAACAAGCGTTTGTTTTCAACCAACCGTTTACCAGATTTTTTTTTCGGAATTTGTCAATTTTTTTTAACCTCTACGTACATATAGCCCCTTAAAGTCTGAAGCGTTTCATCGGTTTTCGATAAATTCATTGAGATCGTAATTCCCACGATACACCATCGGTGGACGAAAAATTCAGCCAGGTATCTCAAAAGAAGAAATCCAAACATCGAGAAAAAAAATGTTTGCGTTCCAAAGCCCCCTCCACGAGGAAGCAAAAATCGAAGAAAAGAATAATCCGCCGCACCGAAGAATTTGCATACTTCGAATAATCCGATCCTGAAACGCTCACGGGGTAAAACTTTCCAAAAATTGCAACATCGCCGTAACCCTAGACGGGAGACTACGATATATCATCAGGCCGTTCCTTGTCCCTGTTCTGTCGTGTTAACACGATGCCAAAATAAAAAAGCTCGCTGGATCGTCCTAAAAAAAAACAAAATTGTCTTCGGGCTATTTTGTTTTTCTCGAAAATATACACGGCGGGACGTAAATTTTCTCCGAGATCGACTGACACGCAACGATGTAGATACGCAATAATCAATCACGTTTTCAGCCATCACTGACATTTGAGGGGAAAAAAATATGCACGGACAAATGGAATCGATATAGAGTGAGATAAAAAAAAAAAGCATTTGCACACATCGCTTTTCGGTGACTCTTGGGGGAAAAAAGTAATTCTTTATATGAGTGACTTTTCCGAAAAATGAGCCAAACATTTTTTTTGCTATTTTCTCATTTATTGGATTATAAATGATGATATTAAGTCGGGGGAAGCTGAAATTCATCCCCCCCCCCCCCCATAAAAAGTTATGGGGTTTTGAAGTTCGCTGAAACACTTGATAAAATAGGGCATTTTTGAACATTTCGACCTATATTGGATTTGTTTGGGTTTGTTTGGGTTTGTTTCGGTCTTAAATCCGAACAATAATTATTCTTTGCTCGTAATAATTATTCGTCGAAAAGTCACTTATCTAAAGAATAACCAAACAAAAAAAGATTACTTTTGCCGATTTTTTTATTGAATAGATTTTTCGAAATATCAATCCTGTGTATTGATGTCACATGATGTTGACGTTTGCATCGTTGGAACGCAACGACCATGATTTTTATTCTTTTCTATTTACCAAATTTTCACTCGCAGATTTGAGCTACGAAAATCACGGAAACATTTTTTCGGATTCTTATTTAGTGATCTACAATCTTGAGCCGCAAGATATGATTTTGGATAATAACGAAAATAAGAAATTGAAAAGAATTTTCGTTGAATTTCAACGATGCAAACTTCAAACTCATTATTGATGTCACACGACGTTGAAGTTTGCATCGTTGTAATGCAATGACGTTTTTACTTCAATTTTTCATTTCTTTATCTTCATCATTATCCTAATTTTTTTTTTGCAAATTGAGGTCGTAAATCGCTTATAAAAATGTGCAAAAACGCTAACTGCACGTTGATGCAATTCCTCGAAAAAAATTATGCATGTACTGCATATATTTGAATATGGTATAAAATAAATGAAATATCAAATATACACCCATATTTTGTGTAATTGAATTTAGCATCGTTGGAATGCAATGAATATTTTCTTCTTACGTTTTTTTTACGGTATTCAGTTACGAAAATAGCTTTAAAAATTTGAGGATTTTCATTTGGTAATATACAATTGCAATCTGCAGAAAAACAATTATAGATAGTAACGAATATGCGGAAATGCAACTATACAAAAAATTGATGCATTCCAACGATGCAAAATTCATGATATTTTTCAAGCAATGACGTTGAAGTTTGCATCGTTGGAACGCAGCGATTTTGTTTTTTCATTTCGTCATTTTTATTATCATTCGAAACCCTTTTTTGGCAATTTGAGGTTAACCCAGTTAAACCCTTTTTTTCGCAATTTGAGGTTAACCCAGTTAACCAAGACTATTTCCATAGCCGAAATCAGCCGAAAAGATATTTTATCGACAAAAGAACAAAAAAAATCCGTCGTGTTCCAACGTTGCAAACTTCAAGATCGTTTCAAGCAATACACTTTCCAACTCGGTTTCTAGGGGGGAGGGGGGAGGGGAGAAAAAGAAAACCAATTGGTCCGTGAATAATTTTAACGTTCAACGACGTTGAAATTCGTCGATCTCTTACGTCCATAACGTATGATTCCCAAACGATGCAAATACAAGCATACAAACCGCGTGAGATCGATGACATTGAGGCCAAAACAAAACGGAATCGAGAAGAAAACGCGGCCGAAACAGCGCGTACTAAAGTTTCCTCTCGCAATAGGGTATTCGACGATATTAAAAATACGGTTCATTCTCTTATCATCATAAAAGAATATAGTGTTTAAAAACCCATTCTCTATCATTTTGTCGAAAAAATATGCATTATTTACGTTTATTTCGATTTTTTTATTAGATAAATTTGAACGTTTCGTCACGTGAACGAAAACGCTCCAGGATTGGTTCGATCTCTAGTGACGTCACATGCCAGTCAACGGAATGTCATTACGAGTCCTGTGACGGGCGATGAGCGATTTTCTAGTTTATTTCAGTGTATTTTCGTGCTTTTTCTGTCCATTCATAGTTATTCGTAGTGGTAGTTACCATATTATTAACTTTTGAATAAGAATGGAGAGAAAGGTTTGCTGGGCGACAACTCCGCTGCGATATAGGTCCTTTACCTTGTTTACTGGCATGTGACGTCACAGGCGTCGCGTGACTGCATATCTGACAACGGGAGCGTATTGGCGGTCTCGTTGAATATTTAAGGGGTCTTCTCACTTTAGACGATAAATAAGGCTGTTTTCATTATTTTTGATAGGTTTATATTATAGGTATTGATAAAAAAGTTGTTATACTTAAAAAATACACTTTCGAAATACATAAAAAAAAAAATTATGTGTTTATGTAACCCAAACAAACTTAAAACGCGTTTTTCTCGAAACAACGTTTATCAACAAGATGATAAAATTTTATCATTTTTAATTATATCAACAAAAAAATCAAACGGTTCCAGATTCAGTATGTTTATGGCTATAGCGCATATCATACGATTTTTGATATATGCAAAAATAACAAAATGGCGGACATTTTTCGAAAAAACAAAAAAAAAACGTTTTTTTTCACCGTTTTGGCAAAAAAGTAAATATCAAAATTTAGAAAATGCCAAAGCGGTGAAAAAAAAAACGTTTTTTTTTGCTTTTTCGATAAACGTCCGCCATTTTGTTATTTTTAATATTTACTTTTTTTTTTGTCAAAACGATGAAAAAAAACGTTTTTTTGTTGTTTTTTCGAAAAATGTTCGCCATTTTGTTATTTTTCTCGAAACAACGTTTTTCGACGGATGTTGATAAAATCTTCGAAACTCAGTGGTTGCGAAGATTTTATCAACAAGCCGTCGAAAAACGTTGTTTCGAGAACAATAACAAAATGGCGGACATTTTTCGAAAAAACAAAAAAAAAACGTTTTTTCACCGTTTTGGTAAGAAAAAGTAAATATCGAAAATAACAAAATGGTGGACATTTATCGAAAAACAAAAAAAAAACGTTTTTTTCTCCTTTTTTGCATTTTTTAAATTTTGATGTTTACTTTTTTGCCAAAACGGTGAAATTTTTTTTTTTTTTTTTTTTTCGAAAAATGTCCGCCATTTTGTTATTTTTGCATATATCAAAACTCGTATGATATGCGCTATAGCCATTAACATACTGAATCTAGAACCGTTTGATTTTTTTGTTGCGGATGATCCATCTCCGAAATTTCATCAACAGCGCAGACCTACAATTTTTTGGACATTTTTTTAACTGCCATTTTCGTCTATAAATAGTGTCTTAAATGATTAATTTTTTAAAATGTATTTCGAAAGTGAATTTATTAAGTGTAACCACTTTTATATCAATATCTATGTTATAAACCTATCAAAAAAAAATCACGAAGATAGCCTTTTTATTAGCGTCTAAAGTGAGAAGTAAAATTTAATTGCCGATTTACATCGTAAGTATTGACATCCGCAAAGATAAAAAAATATTGTCAGCATAATATAAAATAATTAACCATGTAAGATGATTTCCGTACACAGTCGAATGCCCTATATCGAAAAGTCGCTGATGATGACGCTTCTCCTGTTAATGGGTAGGGTTTTGTTGAATACCGGTATTCCGGTATTAGAGTCGCCAATACCGGGATTGCAATACCGCTAAAATTCATCCGGGATCCCGGTATTCGTGGCCTACTCCTTACGTTATCCGATCATAGGCATCTTCCAATGTTAAAGTGTTTTTTTTTTCGATCGTGATTTGTATACACTGACAGAAAAATTCTATTGACATGAACTAATCACGTCTATATGATTCGAATTAACTAGATTTTTCGTGGAATCAAATTTTTCCTATTGCATTCCATATTTGAAATGATTTATACTTTAAATATATTTATTTATTTAAATGAAAATATATTCAATATCGTCCAATAACTAAATATTTTATTTCATCCTAATAAATCTGTGATTCGGTTTCATCTGCTCAAAAAACAATTTAGTTGAATCCGCTAAATGGATGTATTGGATTTTTTTTTATTTAAATAAAATAGAATTGATGTAGAGTCAAGCATTTTTCTATTTGATTGAATGGTCTGTCTTTATTGCTACACACATATCAATGAGGTGTGGGGGTAGAGAGGGTGGAGGGAGAGGAATTATATATATATATATATATATATATATATATATATATATATATATATATATATATATATATAGGTTATGTTAGAAAAATATATAGCAAATTATTCGATAAAACTCTCTAATTATCACAATGATATTGACGAATTATTTTGGATTTATGAAATATTTTGCGTACATAGTACACTTAGATTTACAGTGTACATTGTAAGCAAATAGAGATTCAGTTTAATCGAATCTTCATTTATTCAATTTGAATATATTCAACATTTAAAAAGAATTGCTGAAACAAATAAGAACGTATTAGGCCGTGAGCCAAGGAAAACACCTATTTGATTTAAATAGATCCTATTTAAATCAAATATTTTTTTCTCGGCAGTGTAGAAACGGCGTAGACGACCGATTTAAAATTTAGAGAGTGCATTCGGCATACGACAAAGAATTTACCGTACAAATATGCAGAAAACGTTAACATTACGCGATTTGTCCCGAAACTCGAAAAAAGAAAACAAACAAAAACAATGACGAAACGAACATCGAGGAATTCCCCAACGTCTCAGACATTTTTTACGTGGAAAAAAAAGCCCCGGATAAATCACGAAAACATCTAAAGCTAACGGAAATAATAGCGAAGAAATTAACGGGTAAAATAATACAGAGGATAACGGGAGGAAAACAAGTTTCGTTGAATGTACGAAACAAGCCGTCGAAGTATCGAGAAGAAAACAACAAAATACGAGATTCGAAGGAACTCACCAGCGATAAAGCAGAACTCCACTGTGATGACTGGGCGGATGACTCCACCGTCCACAATCCTATATCATCACGTTTGTCTTCTTTCTCCTTTTTTGCCCCCCCTCCGCGCAAACGCCAATTTTCTCCACCGTTCGAATTATCCGCGCTTCGACGCGTGTCCCAACCGACGACTTTTTCGAAAAATTCACCACGACGTTACATACGCCGAAAAGAAGAGGGGGTAAAAGAACGACCACTTTTCGTTAGCGACGTAGCACACGGAAAATCGTCACTTCTTATCGCATCGCTGGGTCGATGAACACGCCCGCACACTCGCCACACCGACACAACGTGAAAAGTGTGCGGAAACGAATAATCCTTGGCGATATCCTCGCGCTCTTTTTCGGCTCTCCACGACCGAGGGTTGATCGTTCCTTCGAACGCTATCTCTCGATGCCCAGTCGCTTTTTTTCCGTCGGCCCTACATTTTCGTTACTCGCTCTTTCGCGAATCCTGTTAACAGGGCGAAGAAAAAAAAATCAAATTCCGCCCCTCGCTACATCGTGCAATGTGGTGAAAAAAGTGCGCGGAAATTGAGAGGAAAAATTCGAATTTTGCGAATCGTGATATTTTTGCTGTTTTCCCGATTGTAAATATTGTATGGTTTTATTGATTGGATATGGCGGAAAATAGCGGGTGCTCTTCTAGCTTGATTGTGAGCCAGCAGAGCACTTTTGATTTCCAATTACTCCCTACACTCAGAAAAAAGATTTATTAAGGACAAAGAATTTTGTCTCCCGGCGAATAAGTTTTCTTATTCGTATGTCGGCCTACTACGATTGTATTAACAGCTAAGAACATTTTTTATTTAACTTTATGTTTAAGATTTACTAAGAATTTTTCTTAACATCTAATACGATATATAAGTTAGAAGAAATAGGTCTTTTATGTCCGACAAATAGAGTTTTTCTTAACATCTAATAGGATTCTTCATAATCCCCCAGCTGGTTTTCTTCGAGGAATTGTGTCATTTCGTCCGTCATTATTTTTTCACTTGATCGTTTTTTTCTCACTTAATATTCTTACTTACACTCAAATCATTCCTCACTGTCGAGATTCTCACTTCCGAAACACAACACTGACACTTGTGCCAAAAGCATTGGCATAGGAAGAAGCTACATGGTAAGCGTATGCGTGAGCTACATCTGACGAGCGGCCTGCTCTCGGGCCCGTCGCGTTGAAGGGCAAAGTGCGCATGCGCGCATTAGTATCATAGTCGCGAAATAAGAGGTTTTCGTGATTGGAAAGTAGTATTTATTTGATTTGAGGAAATATTTATTCAAATTTTCTATTTTAAATATGGCTTTTAATTGATGTGAAAAATCGGCACGTAAAGAAACATATTTAGTGACGCCGAATAAATTCTGTAGTTACAATCACATAAAAACTGTCTCCATACGAGTAAACGTTTATTAATTTCTAAGAAATTATGTTCTAATGTGCCAATTTATTGAAACATAATAAATCTTTTTTCTGAGTGTAAACGATAGAAGCACAAACATTTTGGTAATTCTTTGGATAGGTGACTTTTTCGAAAAATTGTTGTTTCCGGGGATAGGACGATATCCGGGGCGCCAAGTTTTGACCGTTGTTTCTTGATATTTGAACGGAAATAATGAAAATTTCGAGAATAAAAAATTTGCCTTTTCGGCTTCCGTAAGGAATTATGAGCGTTTTAAAGCGAAAATACGCCAAAATTCAACGATTGTTTTTGGCTCATGGGTACAATATCGTTATTTTATCACAAATCATGGAAATTTATCGAGCGCGCTTCAAAAAGTATTTCTTTGTTTGGGTTTGTTTAGTGGTATCATGTAAATAAAACTAAACGTAGTATTTATATGATTTTCAACATAAATTCCGAGATTTTTAATGCTGTATTTATTTGAGTTTGAGTTTATTTATTGGTTTGGATTTTTTGTTTGTTTGTTTGTTTGGGTTTGTTTAGTGGTATCATATAAATACGACTAAACGTAGTATTTATATGATTTTCAACATAAATTCCGAGATTATAATGCTTTATTTGTTTGGGTTTGTTTGTTTTTTGTTTGGGTTTGTTGGTTTGAGTTTGTTTAGTGGTATCATATAAATAAAACTTATCGTAGTATTTATATGATTTTCAACATAAATTCCGAGATTATAATACTTTGTTTGTTTGTTTGGCTTTGTTTAGTGATATCATATAAATACGACTAAACGTAGTATTTATATGATTTTCAACATAAATTCCGAGGATTTAAGGCTTTATTTGTTTGAGTTTGTTTAGTAGTATCATTTAAATACCACTAAACATAGTATTTATATGTTTTTCAACATAAATTCCGAGATTATAATGCTTTATTTGTTTGGATTTGTTTTTCGGTTTGTTTGTTTGGGTTTGTTTAGTGGTATCATATAAATACCAGTAACGTAGTATTTATGTGATTTTCAACATAAATTTCGAGATAATAATGCTTTGTTTGTTTGGATTTGGATTTGTTTTGTTTGTTTGTTTGGGTTTGTTTAGTGGCATGATATAAATACCACTAAACGTAGTATTTATATGATTTTCAACATAAATTCCGAGATTATAAAGCTTTACTTGTTTGGGGTTAGGTTTGTTTGTTTGGCTTTGTTTAGTGATATCATATATCACTAATACCACTAAATACCACTAAACGCAGTATTTATTAATTTCCAACATAAATTCCGAGATTATAATGCTATATTTGTTTGGGTTGGTTTAGTGGTATCATATAAATACCACTAAACGTAGTATTTGTGATTTTCAACATAAGTTCCGAGATTACAATGATTTATTTATTTATATTCTTTGTTTATTTATAACAATAAAAATTGTTCCATATAATTACTACACCAAAGTACTAAACGATATATTTTACATAAGCCTGGAGCCTTACAAGTCCAAAGAGAGATGAACCGTATACTTTTAATCCCTCTTTGGACTCCTAGCGATTAAAAGTACTACTTTACTCTCCGTCTAGTCGCACCTATAAACGAGGAAAACATGGTAGTGGTATTTGAAATACGTTTTTGGCTTCTGAGACACTGTTGAAACTATATATTTCCAAGTTACCTTGGCTGATGTTCCTCGAAATTTGCAAATTCGAAAAAATCGTCATTTTCGATAACTAACGAAATATTCGAATTTTAACGCAAAATAAGCGAAACATTAACTTTTATCACTCTTCATATTTTGTTTATTTCGAGCCGGCGACCCTAAATCCACCTTGCCGTGTTTCCAAACAAATCCAAACAAACTCAATATAGGCATCGAAATGTTCAAAAACGCCCTGTTTTATCGCGTGTTTCCGCGAACTTCAAAACCCCATAACTTTTGCCCATACTTTAACCCAAACAAACCCAATATTCGACGAAATGTCGACGGCATCGAAACGGTCAAAAACGCCCTATTTTATCGCATGTTTCCGCGAACTTCAAAACCCCATAACTTTTTATGAGGCGGGTGAATTTCATCTCCCCCGACTGAATATCCTCATTTATAACCCAATAAATGAGAAAACGGCGAAAAAAACGTTAAGCTCATTTTTCGGAAGTCACTTATCTACAGAATTCCAAAATTTTGATCGCAGCACAAAAAAGCACGAAAAAGCACGAAATTTCGGTACAAATCAAATTAATTTTAGGGACTTTGCTCTGCTTGCTTTATGGGGGTGTTTTCCTGTGGTGCTGAAGTTTGCATCGTTGGAATGCAACGAGAATCCTCCTTGATTTTTTTTCTTTCCCTATTTTCATTATCATCGAAAATCTTTTTTTGCAGATTTTAGTCATAAATATTCAATGGGGATTCTCAAGAATGTTGTTGATTCTTTCGTAGCCTAAATCAACAAAAAATACGGGAAAAGTTTTGAAAATACGTATTTTTTTCGTTGCATCGCAACGATGCAAACTTCAACGTCGTGTTTTCCATGCGTTTTTTTTTCTTCGGCCTGAAACGAAGGTGGATATTCGATGGAATTGAAGTTTGCCGGAATGCAACGAAAATATTTGTTTGCTTGCTGCCCAACTCTTTTTTTTGCGCCTTTGGGCTACAAAAATGATCGAAACATTTTTCAAGATCCTTACGAATCCGCAGCTTAAGGGTGCAAAAAAGAGTGCAGATAGTAAGGAGAATAAAAGGATGATAAAATAAAAAAGACTTTCGTTGCGTTCAAACGATGCAAAGTTTTATATCGTACAAACAAACAAACACACGCCCAATCAAGCGTACACAACGATTTTCGGTTTTTCCCGCATACTCGTCGAGGGAAACATCAAAGCCGAAATCTCGCTTCTACTTTGCTATGACCAAATATTCGTACAGCGTACTCTTGACTGCATACGTATTTTTTCGCTCGCGAAAAATTCTTCCGCCGTGTTCTGCGCGCGCTTTCGAATTCTCGTATTGTGGAGGTTGGAGCGGTCCAGTTGAGTCAATGACGGTTTATGAATTCTTTGATTGATTTTTCTATGAATTTCATGATTTTTTATTGTGAATTTATAAATTCGTTGACATCATGAATTTTATTGACATTGAGAATGCTTTTAAAACTGTATATGTTTGTTGAGGTAGGCTGGGTATGGGGGTCCGAGTTAGCTGGGTGTCTCGCGAAACTAAGGCTACCCCCCACTCCACTGCCACTGTGTTGCAGTAGAGTGGGGCGACATGCCGAATTGGTGCGATTGGTTGAAAAATGCCCTCTCCCCGCGCAATTCCAATCTTGTTATGAATTTAAAAATTATATTACAACTTATATTAGAAATACAGGGTGTTTGGCGCATGGCCCGACAATTTTTTTTCCAGGATCGGGGGATGAAAATCTAGAGTAGAGTTTCCATGACGTTGAAGTTTGCATCGTTGCGGTGCAACGATTTTTTGTCGTTAATTTATCATTTATTTTTCTTCGTGCTTATCCAAAGCCTTCATTTTTCGCAAGCTTAGGACGATGTTGAACTTCGCATCGTTGGAATGCAACGAAAAGTCTTTTTTATTTGCTCAATTTCCTTATTTTCAACGGTTTTGAAGTTTGCATCGTTGCAACGATAATCCTTCGTTATTTTTTTATTTCTTTATTTTTATTGCCATCTAAACTCTTCTGTTGCAGTTTCAGGTTATGGATCCCTAAGGATCTTCCAAAATATTTCATCGATATTTGTAGTCTGAACGTGGCGAAAACAAAAATTGTGCAATGCGGAAAAATTTCGTTGCATTCCAAAGATGCAAACTTCAATACCATTATTATCATTGTCGTCCCAAATATTTTCGATTTCATGCGTAGGCTGAAGATCTCTGATGAAAATTCTAAAAAACGTTTGAGGGAGTTTTTAGGGCGAATTGTGCGAACGAAAAGTTGGGCCACGAAACTTTCGTTGCGTTCTAACCATGCAAATAGTCCGTATGATAGTTTACGTCGCTCATCTCTGATAAGAACACGTACAAAAGTTCGGGTGATCTTCTTGAGGTTGAAGTTTGAAGGAACGCAACGAAAATTAATATTTCCGAATTCCTTCTGATTATTTTGGTTAATCTTGCCTACAAAAATCCTTCAATTATTGTTTAATACATTTTTTTAGCAATCTTCAATATAAATCTATAAAAAAAGGATCTTCGAAAATAATAAAAAATATAATATGAAAATGAATTATCGTTGCGTTCCAACGACGCAAGATTCAACGCCATTGATCTTCACGAGGTTGAAGTTTGCATCGTTGGAACGCAACGGAAGTCAATGTTTCTGAATTCCTTCGATATATTCTGACGTACTTCGCCTGAAAAATCACATTATAATTTTTTAAGTTATTTAGCGATCTACGAGATGAATGTACGGGAAAAAAAAATCTTGTACAATAATTTTCAAATAAAAAAATTAATATGTAAAGGTGAACTTTCGAATTGACTCTCGTTGCAATTCCAACCATGCAAACTTCAACATAACGAATTTCCGTTGCATTTCAGCGACGCAAACTTCAAGACCGCGTATGTCCGTAGAAAAAGCGCGGATCCGTTTACTATCGAAAATGTCGAATTTGTCATTACTCGGCGATCGCGACAATTTCGAGCGAGTATTTTTCGATTCGCAGAATTTTCTAGCGAGCCTCTGTTCCGTTTGGACGGTTGAAAAAGTCGTTTGAAAACATTCGTTTCTTCGCCGCAGTTTTGAGAATCGAAGAATACTGGTATCCGAGCTGACACGTCGTCTAGAATTTCACATTTTCGACAATTCACGGGTATAACTCGAGCATGTTTTTGCAAAGGAACGTTTCTCGCAACGCTGTGCTTTATCGCGGGTATTCGAGCTTGTTGACGAAATGAAAACGTCGCGCGAGTAGTTTTCAAACTCGACACCAGAAATATCAACGGATTACGATGGAAATATTCTTCTTTTCGTATTAACTATTTTTTTGGCACATTTGAGCTACAAAAATCACTGAGACATTTTTTAACATCCTTGGAAAAAAAGGTGATAACTCCTTAGATGAGTGACTTCCGGAAAATGAGCCTAACATTTTTTTCGCCATTTTCTTATTTATTGGGTTGTAAATGATGATATTCAGTCGGGTGAAACTCAAATTGACCACCCCAAAAAAGCTCCTTCGAAATTCGCGGAAACACGCGATAAAATAGGACATTTCTTAACACATCGACGCCTATATCGCATTTGTTTGGGTTTTTCAAAAATTCGAAATTATTTTTACCGATTTTTCACTCGTAAAACATTTGTTAATGAAAAGCGTCAGCTTCCCCCGCTGAATATCATCGTTTATAACCCGATAAATTAGAATATACCAAAAAAAATCTTCGGAAAAGTCACTTATCTAAAGAATTACCAAAAAGGTCATATATAGTGATAAAAATGAAGAAATGAAAGAACAAAAAAGAACTTATATTGCGTTCCAACGATGCAAACTCCATCACCATGGATTGCGTTATTCTATTTGCGACGCGTCACGACCAACGCTCTTTCGCGTTCTTCGCCCTTCCGCGAACTCAAAGCCCAAGCGAATTCGTAGATTCCCGTAGGATACTCGAAAATGTCATAGAACTCGCGCTACGTCCCGTCTACGTTTTCATATGCTAGCAAGCGATTTTACCAAACGTTGTATTTGTCCGTTTCACTCAACAAGCGTATTTCACCGAATGAAAAAAAAAAGTGTCGAAAGCATCGACGATGAGCCGAACCGTTGTGCTCAGTGCACAACCGTTAGGCTCAGTGACTGAAAAAACGGCGGTAATTCTTTGGATAAGTGACTTTTCCGAAAAATGAGCTTGCTTGGGTTCAACCCAAACAAACTCATTTGTCGGAATTCAACTTCATTTTGCAATCGTCAACGCATTAATTTTCGGACTTCAACTTCGTTTTGCAAACTTCAATATATTGTTTTTCGGGCTTCGACTTCATTTTGCAAACTTCAACGTATTGATTTTCGGCCTCTTTTCCGTACTTCAACTTCATTTTACAATCGTCAACGCATTGATTTTCGGACTTCAACTTCTTTTTGCAAACTTCAACATTGTTCGTACTTTAACTTCATTTTGTAAACTTCGGCATATTGATTTTCGGGCTCTTTTTCGTACTTCAACTTCATTTTGCAAACTTCAACCCTTTTGGACTTCATTTTGCAAAGTTCAACAATATCCGTACTTCAACTTCATTATGTAAACTTCGGCATATGGATTTTCGGAGTCTTTTTCGTACTTCAACTTCATTTTGCAAATTTCAACGTGCCGTTTTTCGGACTCTTTTTCTGACTTCAACTTCATTTTGCAGACTTCAACATTTTCGGACTTCGTTTTGCAAACTTCAGCATATTGATGCCAATCATTTGTGCAAACTTCAACTTCATTTTGCAAACTTCATCATGTCGATTTTCGGACTTCAACTTCATTTTGCAAACTTCAACCTTTTGAAGTAATTGACTTAATTGATGTTCAAGTTTGCATCGGTGACGAAAAATGAGCTCGGGTTTGTTTTGGTTCAACCCAAACCCAGACAAGCAAACTCATTTTTCGGACGAGTCACTTATCCAAAGAATTACCAAAACTGCACCTCAATTTACCGTAGACTGGAATCGTAGTTGGAATGCGCCGATATTTTCATTTCTTCATTTTTATCACTATCCAAAGTCTCGTCTGCAAATTATGATCGTAGATTTCTAACAGCAATACGTAGAAACGTCCGAGCGATGTTCACAGCCCAAATCGGCAAAATAAATGAGTAATTAAAAAGAATTAATGGTTGAGTTCCAACGCTGCAAGCTTCACACCATGATAAAAACGTCGCAGCTCGAAAGTTTTCCGAATTGGCTTAACTCTGATATCTTAGGTCTAGAGTATTTCCAAAGAACAATAAACCCGAAGGAGAACTTGTAGCGTGTACAAAGCGCGTTGGACTCGTCGTCGCTGTTGAGCCCCGCATACACGTATATCCGCGAGGGAATCATTGATTTCCAGCCTATGTGGCAGATTTGCGAAATTTGGCGCAATTTCGCGAATAAGGAGCGATCAAAGTGGTATTTTGCCGACGGAGCCTCGAAACTCCCTTCGCGGCTCCGAAATATACCGAAGAAGTTTACGCGGGCGAGTTTTGGCTCATTTTTTTCGCGAATGGAGAAGGCGTATTAGTGTGTTAATCTCGCGGGAGGTTCTAGGATGGTGGAAAAGCGTGAAACGCGCCGGTCCAGCATGGGCGGCAGCACCGAATCGACGAGGAAACTCTAGACCCTATGCGCGTTGTGCATAGCTTCGGATATATTCCCTTTAACGACGGCGGGCGCCGGCCGGTCGAGCCAACGGTTAAAGCCTTAAAGCCCTCAGTCGAACATCCGCACCCATCTATCTTTCTCTTCTCTCTCTCTCTCTCTATCTCTCTTCCACTCTACCCTTCTCTCTATCGATAATTGAGGCTCAACGATTATCCCTAATCTCGCAGCAATTGTAAAAATCGCCGAAAAGCGACGAGTAACTATCTACCTTTGTTTCCCCGACGAGAGCCTCGTGCGTCAGCTCCAAACGCGAAAAACCATTCGACGCGAACTTCGAAGTGACTTACGCAAAAATTAATTGTTTTTTACGAATCAGTAGATATCGTCGAGATTCGCTAGCCCGACGAGAACTACGAGGATAAAATCCGAGTTGTTCGGACGAAAAGTTCGCCCTTCACGAACGACACTCAACACTCGTATTGCACTTGTTTTCGGGAGACGCGAACCGGGCTGCGAGCGAAACAGTGGATTTCAAAGAGCAGGCGTTCCAAACGGGCCACAAACGCGATGGAATGAAAACAATTTTGTGTCATCACGAACGAAGCTTATCTGTTACTCGCTTCGAGGCTTATTCCACGCTTTGTTTACACTCGTTGAAAGATCGCCACCGGTTGCGATTTACTTCACGAACTCGTTCGCTCGGAATCACCGAAAATCCGGGCTTTCTTTACTTTTTTCTAACACACTTCCGGTTGAATTTGGGCGTCGAAGGGCAACAACGTGTCGCGACGCGGCGTCTTATCCGTCCGACGGCTGAATTGTGACTGCCTTGTACCCGGTACCTTCGCGGCCGTCTTCCCCCACCGCGCGGACGCGCGAGGCCACGCCCCCCGCTCCGAAATCGAATCAACGCCCACCGTTCTTTGCTCCCGCGGAGCGCTCCGCCGGAATATTCGCCACGCTCCCCCATCGTCCTCTTCACGTCGACACTCGAGCGAGAAACGTCCCCCCCCTTCCCTTCTTTACTACGTATATATTGAAAATAGATTTTCGTACGATCGATCGCGACGCGAATCGTCGTGAAAAATCAAAGATGGCAGCCGCGAAAAATGAAGTCGCGTTACGCGGTGCGTTTATGGATTTACGAAAATATGAAATTTGCGTTTACGTCCGATGTCACGTGACAACACCCTGTTGGAGAAGTCTATTTGATTTAAGTGGGATCTGTTTGAGGAGTTTCGATACCATTTCTCGGCTTCAAGAGTGGGGTTGAAAATACAATGACTTTTAGGCACGATGCTAACTTTTTGCGAATAAAATTTCACGTAGAAATGTACATGAAATTTTTATTCGCATGAAGTTAATGATGAGTTTACTCATTAACTTAAAGTAAAGTCATTAACTTGATTAACTTTGAGTCAAGTTGAGTTAATAACTCATTATTAACACTGAGTTAACGACTCATTATTAACTTCGAGTCAACGATGAGTTAATAACTCATTAACTTTGAGTTAACAATGAGTTAATAACTCATACTTAATAATTTATTTAAGTTATTATTGGGCCACTTCGAATTTGTAATACATATAGTTGGAGAATATTTCTAAGCCGGGAAATGATGTTAATAGTTGTTAAGAGTAGATTGCTACATGAAATTTTATTCGCAAGAAGTTAATAATGAGTTAATAACTCATTACAAACTTTGAGTTAATGTTGATTTAAAATGTTCATGTTTGTGTTGAATACAATGAGTTTTAGGCAGGATGGTAACTTCTTGCGAATAAAACTTCACGTAGAAATGTACATGAAATTTTATTCGCAAGAAGTTAATGATGAGTTCACTCATTAACTTTAAGTAAAGTCATTAACTTGAGGTCATTAACTTGATTAACTTTCAGTCAAGTTGAGTTAATAACTCATTATTAACTTTGAGTTAACGATGAGTTGAAAACTCATTATTAACTTTGAGTTAACGATGAGTTAATAACTTATTATTAACTTTGAGTTAACAATGATTTGATAACTCATACTTAACAATGTATGTAAGTTACTATTGGGCCACTTGCATCTTGTAATATAGTTGAAAAATATTTCTAAGTCGGGAAATGATATTAATAGTTAGCAATAGTAGATTTCAACATGAAATGTTATTCGCAAGAAGATAATGAGTTAATAACTCATTATGAACTTTGAGTTAATTTTGATCAAGTTTAAGTAGTCATTAACTTAAAGTGATAAACTTGATTAACTTTGAGTACAGTTGAGTTAATAACTCATGATGAACTTTGAGTTACCAATGAGTTAGTAACTTATTTAAATTATTATTGAGCCACTGCCAACTCGTAATATTGTTGAAAAATGTTTCTAAACCGGGAAATGATATTAATAGTTATCATTGTTGCAATTAAACATAAATATGTTGTAGATTTATTCGAGAAAAAATAACCGATAGACTTGGCAATAGAGACCGTTGCTGCCATTGGCACGACCGAATGTCGCTAAAGCGTCGTAGGCTCCAGGTTATTTACACGATGAAAAACGTTCAACGTTCATCGTTTTATGAAGAGTTTTTGATTCGACAAAGTCGAGAAAGATCATTATTGAGTTGTTAAGTCATTGTTAACTTTTAACTAACTCATCATTAAGAAGTTAATAATGAGTTTGTTGAAAATTTCATGTAGATTTGTACACGAAATTTTATTCGCAAGTAGTTAATAATGAGTTAAAAACTCATTTAACTCGATTTACTCGATTAACTTTGAGTGGTCATCATTTTGAAGTCATTAACTTGATTAACTTTGAGTAAAGCAATTAACTTGAAGTTATTGATTTGTTTAACGTTGACTAACATCATTATTAACTCCGAGTAGAGTTGAGTTAATAACTCATTATTAGCTTTGACTTATCAATGAGTTAATAACTCATAGTTAATATTTTATAAAAATTGTTATCGGGCCACGTCCAACTCGTAATATTGTTGAAAAATATTTCTAAGCCCGGAAATTATATGAATAGTTATCATTTTTGCAATTAAATATAAATATGTTGCAATTTTACTCGAGAAAAAATAACCGATAGACTTGGCAATAGAGATCGTTTCTGCCATTGGCACGACTGACACGGTAAAAAACTTTCAACGTTCAACGTTTTGTCGAGAGTTTTTCATTCGACAAAGTCGAGAAAACGTTGAAAATGTCGAGCAGACGAATAAATACAGCTTTATTATAAAGTACGCTATGTACGTTTTAAACACCCGCCGATTTTGAATTTCCCGCCGTTGACGCTTGATTGTGAGTGGCTCACTCGAGAGCCAGTTAAGGAAGTACGACTAGTCCTTCGGGGTCAACGAAGAGACTAAATTTATGTTACCCTCAGTTGGTCTGATTTATGTCGACTTGTGTTGAATATTTGCATTGTCGATTTTAATATGTCAAATATGTGGTAAATGTTTTATCTACTGCATAATTACTAATAAAAACCGAAAAATTAGATCCTCAACGACTCTGGAGTAGTCTCCGTCGCATTTACAATAACAGTTTCACCATAAAAACGGACTGAAAACGTTGCGCTAAATTTGTCGGAATCTTATTTAAATGGGCCTGAATTGCTTCAGCGGAATTAAAATTATGGGTGAAATTGTAATTGAACATGTTATTGATACGCGATCAATTGTAAAACTCGATAAATAACACAATGGAATTTTGAACAAACACCTGACGACGTGGCGTTTGCGATGCTCAAAGTTGGCACCCGCGACTCAATTATGTGGAAGGTTAGGTTATGGTGCAGAGCTAGGTTATGTTCGCCAAACGCATTAGATGTTACGCCCGACGTTGCCAAGTCTGTGGGTGCTATTTCGTCGTTCTGATCATTTTCAACCGGAAATTGAAATCTTTTTATAACGTAGCGCTTGAACTACACGGTAAAGTTCGAATTTTCGATTTTTTTTGCAAAATCTGTTATGTCCAATTTGTGAAATTTCGGTTTCCCAACGACCTTAGTTGGATACGTGAGTGGCAAAACCGTGATGAACGCACTTCCGGTCGACCGTCTTCACAAGACGACGTGCTCTATTACCTTAAAGTGCTCGACTTTGCAATTTTGTTACAAAAAAAAACTAAACGATAAGTTTAATTCAAATTTTGCCAGAGAGTGCATAACGTACTCGTTATCGTAAAAAAAAATTTTGCCTCACAGCTGGATTCTTCTTAACGGAGACTTTGTCCTTGGAGTGCCATATTTCAGGTGTTTACATTTTATTTTTTTTAAAGGAAACGAGTAAAGCTTTTTGAGTGCGGTTTTTTCTTGCTTTTATTCATGATATACAGAACGTTAAAAAAAAATTTTTTTTGAAAAAAAAAACCAAAATGGCGGCCGTTGCAGCTGCGCGAAAACAGGTCCTCAAATCGCGGGAGGTAAACGGCTGACATCACTGCCCCCTCTTTGTTGATCTGAAACACAAATTCAAAGCATATTATCAATCTGTGACCCTTTGGTCATGGAATGACGGATGGGTTTTTCGTTTAGTACAAATTTCGGAAAATGGCGGCAATTTAAAAAAAATCGAATTTTCGCGTTTTTTTTCGCATAAAAAGATAAATAATAAATGCAAAAATGTATCTATCGAAAAAACGATCCGTCATTCCGTGAAGACATTTTTTCTGAGTATGCTCTCCAAATTTCAGGTCGATATGTTAATTACATCGGTCAGGAGAATGTCAGCCATTTTTAAAAACGTGTTTTCGAGAAAAACGCGTTTAAAGTTTTGTGATGTGTTTATAATTACCGCTAATCGGCAATGCCTGGTCCATAGAGGCATCCCTCCTCTTCTTCTAGCTGCTCATGTTGAGCGCAAATTGATTTTTTTTTTAATTTCAAGGACAAAGTCTCCCTTACGGTTTTAGGCCACCCTAGAGGCCGAAAAATATGCTTTTTGGGGATTTTTTTTTCGGAAAAACTACAAAATCGTTCGAGATTACAAAAAAGGTGTTAATCATACGTATCACCGACTGTATACAATTACTTTTTTGAAGCGATTAATTTCAAAATGGCGGCTGTGCAGCCGGAAACATAACCAACAAGGAACATCCCTCAGGTGACACCCTTCGATTTTGTTGAAATTTGGATATGTTATAAAGCACCGAAAAGTAAGCGATACGTATTTTTTTTATCGGCGGAAAAACGGTTTTAAGGGCTGAAACGCACCCTCAAAAATGGGGATGTTTTTCGTTTTTCGTCGATAACGTTTTAACGGTACGGGATATTGAAAAATTTCAAATTGCAACAATGTTAATTTTTTTGTGCACATTGGAGATGAGAAGGATAACGTTATCGACGAAAAACGAAAAACACCCCTATTTTCGAGGGTTCGTTTCACCCCTTAAAACCGTTTTTCCGCCGATAAAAAGAAATACGTATCGCTTACTTTTCGGTGCTTTATAACACATCCAAATTTCAACAAAATCGAAGGGTGTTCCTCGTAAGACAATTTTCAACCGATTCACTTGAAATGGTGAATGTATCTTGAAAAATACATTGTCTATGGAAGTACGTAGGATTTTTTTTGTTATGTTGCATAGTTCATTCGTTATTAACAATTATCTGACGATTTTTTATACAAATTTTTCACTTTACACTTTATAAGTGCGCCATTTTGCCAAAAATTAATATATCGAAAAAATCCTACGTACTTCTATAGCAGTTATTATATATAATCGAAAAAAATTCATTGGCTCATTATAATTCAACAATTACAGGAGCTGTTTGTCCGGCCGTGGACCGTGCACTGCAAAAACAAGGGGTGTTTGATGTGTGTTCAAGGTGTGTAGAAATAACACAACATAAAGTCTAAACACGCGTTGCCATGTTGATTCTACACACTTATGCATTCGGTATCACGTAATGCGTTATAATTACACACGTAATGCGTTAAAATTACACACGTGAGTGTGTAATTTTTACGCATTAAATTATTACACACCTTCGTAGCGTCCCCATCAATAACACGCTTATGCGAACACACATAAAGCGTGTAGAAACAACATACAAGACGCATATTTACACACATTGGACTAAACAACACGCGTTGATAGCAACACACGAGCAAAAATAACACGGGAAAAAGCAATACAGCTTACGTGTGTTAATTCCGAGTTATGGATCCTACTTTAAAAATCATTATGGTTACGGCATCACGTCAAACTCATTAGTTGGTTTGATTTTCATTGATTGACAGGTTAACAAAACTATATTTGGTCTTCAATTAACCGATTAACCCGTTCAATAAACCCGATCAGGTTATCGTTTTTTTCGGGCCCTTGTCAGGTTATCGTGGGTCACTGAAGGACCGAGACATGTTAGAACACGTGATTTGCAATGAAAAATTCTGATAAAATTCCTGAACACTCTTGAATACTTCTACTTTAAGGGTACACCATGAATATAGCAGAACAATTTAAACAAATATTTTATTTTTCGTCATAAACACACCCACCTCCCAAAATTGCAGAAATTAACTAAAAATGGCTCGGATCTCCAGCGACTCACGATAACCGAATCGGGTTAAGATTTCAGTATACACACACACCCTCTATAATAAATATACTCAATATACATTTCTGACTGTTGATTATGAATTGATTTACTTACTTATATGGAGGATATACATTTTATTTACATGGAGGATACATATATGTAAATAGTATTGTAAAAATGCGATTGACAACTTTTATTTTATCCGGAAAATTCATCTCGTCCGTGGTTAACAAAACTCACGTACGTTGCGTCTTTCAGCTTGAAACAAAAAACAGGGTGAGGAAAAATCAAATAGCTGTAGACCCTTTTTACACGTTTTAACGTGTGTAAGAAAATAACACACGTCAATGTGTTGTTTTAACACATCTATCCGTGTTATTTTAACACGGTTATTTTTTACACACGTTAAAACGTCTAAAAAATGTCTAGAGCCATTACACACCTAAAATGTGTAAAAACAACACACTTGTTTTTGCAGTGTGGAAAAACGGAGACGTCATCGCAAAAACGCTGCACAGCCGCCATTTTGAAATTGATCGCTTCAAAAAAATTATTGTATACAGTCACTGATATGTATGATAAACACCCTTTTTGTAAACTCGATTTATTTTGTAGTTTTTCCGAACAAAAAATCCCCAAAAAGCCTATTTTTCGGCCTCTGGAATGGCCTAACCCCTTAATGATCGTACATCCTAAAAGCGGTGTTGCCACGTTTAACCTACAAGTCCCGTTAATGTCCGAAAATAAGCCGTTGGAGCTGATATTCCCATCCTTTTTCGAGTATTATTAAGGGGGTGGATTCAGGCGAGGAAAAAATTGCTGAATGTCATGATTTTTTTTCGAGAAAAATTTTTTTCAACATTTTTGGAACTTAGGATATGTTTTATTACTACTTTTTGCTGTTACACGGTTTTTTTATGCTAATCGTTAAAAATGGCAGAGAATGTCGTCAGACGGCGTGACACGTAGCGTCGGCGGGATTAATCTGAAAAAAAAAACCAATAAAGATTTTTCTTTCATTAACACTGATACGCAGAATATGAACCAAGAAAAAGTGAAAAATGTTGAATATCGATAAAATGGTACGCTTTGAAACAAAAAAGATTGAATTTTCCGAAAAAAATGGCTTCATTTTGCAATAAAAAAATTGTTTTTTTTTTTCAAACACGGTTTGCTCTGTTTTTAAATCTAAATTTTGCTATTATTTTTGTCCCTACAGCCCTATAACTAGTGTTCACGAGATGTCACGTGTGCTACCAAAAGGATGAAGGTTCAACTTGAACATTTAAAATCTCCGAAACTATGTTGTGAAACTGATTGATTTTTGGACAGTTAAGGGGCTATACCAGTGTGACACTTTCAAAAAATCGATTAATTTTTTGTTGGCTTTTTCGACAGTTTATACTTTCAAAAATATCCTGCAATTGGCAGTTTTTATGGTAAATATCATTTTATCTTGCAAAAATCGATAGTTAAATCTTTGAACGCGTTTTTCTCGAAATGAGATTTTTCAAATTTGCTGACATGTAACTCAAAGAGCAATTATCCGATTGACTTGAAATTTGAACTGAGTACTCTTGAATATATTTACACTACAATGACGTAGGATATTTGTGATTGGATGAAAATTGACGATTTGGTATTGAAAAAAATGACCATTTTATAGGCAAGAAAACAGACTTTTTCATAACTACGCCATTTTGTTAGATTTTGATACTTTTCGAAAACCCTACGTCATTGTACAGGAAATACCTTCCAGTTTGACGAATTTTTTTTCTTTTTCGGTTTCAGTTACTCAATCGGCCGGAATCATGTCAGCAATGGAGGAACTTTTTTTTGCGCCTTCGAAGACCCCGCACAGGTCGCTTGGATCTCGATATTTTTATGTGAAAAAATTATGTGATATAGGTCAAATATAGCCAAATATATTCATAATTTGCCGAAACATTTAATGGAGTACTTTTCTTCCAAAAAATTCCCGAAAATCACCCAAATTTTCAGCGTTCACACTGGTATAGCCTCTTAAGGGGTTACCCCCACTTGCGATTTTGAAAAAATCTATTTTTTTTTATTGCATTTTTTTGAAGTATAAGTATCCGGGCCCATACTTCTGTATGGGCCCGGAATAGATGACTCTATGTAAGTTTACAAAAAAAAATATTTTCTTCATGTAAACTGAAATTGAAACTTTAAGATAGTACCTCCACAGGAGAGTTGAATTAAGAAATGGTTCAAATTTGACATATATGTTATTTAATACATTATCCAAACATCTGTGCAATTTGAATAAGTTTGACCACCCCAAACCTGAGATATTTACACTTAAAGTTGGCTTGGTTTACCCGTAACGAATGCTTTATGCAAAGAGAGCATCATTAATTCTACCGTCAAAACTAAAATTAAGAAATTTATAAAAAACGAGGATAAGCTAGAGTAAGATATCACGAATAATGTGAAAAAAAAATGAGAATGATTCACCATCGAGTTTCCAAGATAAAACCTTGAGAAGCCCTCACAATTTTGGTGCAAAGCCTGACAAAGCCTGGAAAAAAACAATTGGGACGAAGCCTGGACAGTCCCGGCAAAAAGTTCACTGGCAATGGCAGATCAAAAACACAATATAAAATATATTTTACGGCAATAAATGATATCCATCGCATTATCTACCAGTACCGAGTCAATATTGCGTAGTTTTTAATTTTATTTATTACTAATTAAAACAATTATCAATCTTTGAAACATGAACATGGTATGTAAACTTTTGGTTGAGATTTTCGCAGAGGAACTACCTTAAACGCGTTTTTCTCAAAATGGCATTTCTGAAGTCGGTGACCAAGATTACTCGAACACTAATGAACCGATCTTCTTGAAATTTTGCAGGCTTATTTAATACACAAAAATGTAGTCTTTAATCGTTCGATTTTTTTTTCGAAAAAAATGGCCGTTTTATAGCCAAAAAACGGCCGTTTTTTCGTTAAAATCGAACCATTAACTTTGACTGTCCCCTATTTTGTGAAAAATGAATATTTTTTAAAATCCTTCGATTAAAGACTAGTTTATACTTATATTTGACTAAATCCATCCGCATTTTTTTTTTCAGATGATCCACTTCGCCGTAATGTTGGTCACCGCAAACCGTGTATATAAAAACATTATTTCATTGACGGCCATTTGCCACTAAACAATGTAATATTTTTCAATAAAAAAATTACTGAAAGTTCTTCAAGGAGTGTTCTTTAAGATAGTATATTGATCGATTAAAAAAGTTTTGTAGTTTTCTTTAAAAAAAATCATGAAAAAGGCCTTTTTTGCGCTACAAGTGGGGGTAACGCCTTAATGCATCCTAAATTAGTCTCTCGGCGATACAAATCTCAATCGTGTACAAACATTTCGATTTTTGTCTCGAAACTCCTTAAGCAGAATCATTTTGTCGTTGCCCCACAGCCTATGGCGATTCCATTTCTTTCGGATATACTTTCTTTATTTCCCAAACCCGAACGTTTCCTGATATAGATAATTCACTAAACACGTATTTGATCTAAATCGATCGTTCTAAATCATTTCATTTTTTTCTGACGAAATCAGTGGTATGACGAGTTCGAGATTTTGATTACAGAATTAATACTAGTCTTGCCGCATTTGAGTTTTTTTTTCATTGAAAAATATTGATAAACAAAGAAGCGATTATTGTTTGAACAAAAAAAACTTTATTTCTTAGTTATTAACAAACGAATAAACATATCGAAAAATCATCCGGTTATATGATAAAATTTTGTATAAACTATGCTCTGTCTGAATTTAAAGTAAATCGGATGAATAGATTTTGGCATACAGTGGGCGATCTGGTCCATTACAATTGTCGTCATAACACACTCGAGTTTCATAATTTTTACAAAATCTTTTCTGCAAATTGACAGTAAGATCAATGGCTCAAGAAATATGCGACAAAACATCGAATTTTTGAAATTTTAAGCTTATACAGACCTCTTAAGCCCCCCCCTTAATTCCAGTTCCATTTTCTCACAGAGAAGTGCGGAATTCAAAGATCTCAGCCCTTCGATCGATAAATTCAATGCGCCAATGGGATATTTATTCTAGTGATGGTACTTGATCGTACTCATTGATAAACAAACAACCCGCACCGAAGCTTTCTCCTCTTTCCAAAATATGAACCCGATGTCTTCCGAATTTTTCGAGCTAAGGAGCTTTTTCTGCCTATATTCGCGGATGGTAACTGGATGGTTTAATTGAAAAAGAAACTTTCGATGTGTTGGCACTTAAAAGAACATATCTACATGAAATACCCTTCCCCTCCTCGCAACCGTAAATATTTTGTTGGAAACGTTTTTATCTGACTCCATTTTTACGTTTTCCTTGGGATGTAAAGAGACACTCTGTATAAATCCGTACACAAATCGCCACCACGATACTGAAATGTTCCACCAATTCTCCACTCCAACCAGAAACACACTATTTATCTTCAAGGTAATCCTATCACTTCACACTAGTCATGCCACCGATCGTACTTGAGACTTGTACAATTCATATGTTTAACATATGCAAAAAAAACGTGTAATAACTAAAATTGTCCATGTGCAAACTGTTAAATGAATGCTCACATTTAAGGTAGTTCCTCTGCGAAAATCTCAACCAAAAGTTTACATACCATGTTCATGCTTAAAAGATTGATAATTGGTTTAATTAGTAATAAATAAAATTAAAAACTACGCAATATTGACTCGGTACTGGTAGATAATACGATGGATATCATTTATTGCCGTAAAATATATTTTATATTGTGTTTTTGATCTACCATTGCCAGTAAACTTTTTGCCGGGACTGTCCAGGCTTTGCCCCAATTGTTTTTTTTTCCAGGCTTTGCCAGGCTTTGCACCACAATTGTGAGGGCTTTTCATGGTTATATTTTGGAAACTAGATGGTGAATCATTCTCATTTTTTTCACATTATTCGTGATATCTTACTTTAGCTTATCCTCGTTTTTTATCAATTTCTTAATTTTAGTATTGACGGTAAAATTAATGATGCTCTGTTTGCCAATCATAACGCATTTGTTGCGTGTAAACCAAGCCAACTTTAAGTGTAAATATCTCAGGTTTGGGGTGGTCAAACTTATTCAAATTGCACAGATGTTTGGATAATGTATTGAATAACATATATGTCAAATTTCAACCATTTCTTAATTCAACTCTTCTGTGGAGGTACTACCTTAATTAGAAAAATGAAAAAATAGTTATTCCAACGATTCGCGCAGTTATTTCTAGGTTTGATATTTGGCAACATTGGTTCGATCTCCGTCTCTTTTTACTCAATCAGGCGAGTTTAACCTCCATGCTTTTCAGCGTCGATCTGTCAAAACAATGTGAGGTGCGGGAAATGTAAAGCATTGTATTCGGGCCACGACTGGTAAAAAGCGTGGAAAATTTGTGTCGGCGAAATATGTCGGTTAATAATGACATGTGTGTAGAAATTCGAATGGGTGAGATGAGGTTAGGACTACAGTCAGCTGTTGCCTTGCTGTCACGTCTTTTTATCGTAGCAAGTGGTAATAAATCCAATACCGGAAGTTCAAATGAAACTTGATATAACATGAAAATTAGGTCAATGAGCGTAATTTTTTCGAAGGGCATTGGATTGCTACAAGTGTGAAGTATGTAAATCTGATTATTTTTAAGAATCTGACGGATTCCCACTATTATATACACTTTTGTAGCGACCGGAAATTGGGATTTTTGCATGTCGTCTCGGAATTCCTTCCCAAAAATACGCAATTTTTATATTTTTTTCTCTGTAATTAAATCGATAACCAACCCTGAAATGTTACAGAGACGATTATTAAGGGGTTAGGCCACAGTAACGGGTATAAAATCATGTGCGAATTTAACAATTTTTTTCGTATTAAAAAGTGATTCACTCATAAAATTAATTACACATCTATTTAGTATGAATATCAAGCTGTTAGAAAATATATATATTTTTTCCGATGTACAAAATGGCCGACTACTAATATTTTTTTTTATCTTTTTTTTAGGCGCTCCGCGGCGTGACATTTAGCATCCACAATTTTTTACCTAGAACAAAAAACAACAATTCTCGTCAATCTACATTTGAATACCTAGAGAAGCACGCACGGAATTTGAAAAAATATTGTTTTATTCAAAAGTTGTAGGTATTTGAATGAATTTTCAGTGAAAAATTTCGTATAAAACTGCTCATAAAATGAAAAGTTTTCGATTAATCAGAAATTCCGTACGTACTTCTCTGCGAAATGCAATTAGGAACATTTTTAATTTGAAGTAAATCGAGTGAAAATTGTCGAAGTTATTTGTCACGCCAAATGAAAACAGCTGTTTCGAAAAAAAAAACGTGTTTAAAATTTTAGGTACTCTATGGCCGTGCCAGAGGGGGCTTCGTTATACGCTCAAAGGCGGTGAAAAAAATGTTCTTGCTATAAATCGACTAGTAACGTATTCTTATGATAATAAAGCACCGTTTTAGCGAAAGAAAAAAAAATGGATTTTTTGAGAATTCCACTGTGGCCTTACCCCTTAATATATTTAGTGAAGCTCAACGAAAATATATGAGCATCCTATGGATTGAAGTCTGACGATAGGATTACCTTAATTTTACAAGAATCGGGTACAACGATGTACCCGGTGAAAAACAACATGGCGATTGCGGAAGTACCGGCATCGCTGCTAAGAAACATTTCGAGGTTAGGCGCGTGGGAATCAAGATTATATCACCGTAAACCCGCGGGATCCCATCGCGATCGAAATAGATTCGGTCCATTTCCACAATTCGACTTGATATCGTCACCACAAAAGCACCACAATGTCAAAGTGTGGTCGCTGACCCGTGATGCAATGACGTGCTTTTGGTGTGGCGTAAGAGTTCTGCGGCACCGACGAGAGACGAGCGCGTAGGTTTGCCTTTACGACTGCGACGCGCCGAAAAACGTTTCGGGATTAATGTATTGCACAGCGTCACGCGGGAACGTAAAATAAGGTTCTCTTTTAATGTCAAAAAAGCTTGTTTCTATACGACAAGAAAGTTATTGTTGCCAAGTGTTGAATTAGTGATATTAATGTCGGGTATTAAATATCGCTGTGATGTTTGTTTTGGCGAACGTGGTTGATTAACGTCGACGCCTTTTTTACGGTTCGGGGACTTCCCGCTCGCACCACCCCGCTCTACCGTTCGCCGTCACTCGCCTCACGCTCGGCACTTGCGGGCAACAAAACAGGCCACGCAACGGCGTAAACATCGCTCGTCGCATCCACCAGAGGCTGCTCACTCGACGCTTTCCGATGAGGCTGAATTTAGTCAGCTAGCTACGATCTTACATACGGAAACCTCGTAGGGCGGGGAGGGACTCAAATAATGCGGCAAAATTGTAGTTCTCGCTTCCGCCACCTGAGGCACTGCTATCTCGGGGTCAGCCAATCAAAAACAGGTCCGAACAGCTGAATTTCCGATTTTTCGGAATAAATAATATTTTTAAGAGCGATACGAATGGAAAATGATTCAGTTTTCTCAGTACTGATCCTTTGGGGAGATTGAGAATTATTTGCGATTAAAAAAAATCCCCAAGCTTGCTAAAGGGGGAGATACCTTTAGGCGAGGAAAATTTTAGAAGACCGCACCATACTTACGCCATTTTTAAAGATTAATATTAAATACCACGTAACAGCCAACAGTAGTAATGAAACATACCCTAAGTCTCAAAAAATAGCGAAGAAACCTTTCGTTTTTAAAAAAATCAGCATTTTGTATTAATGGCATCTGTAAACATCCGGCAAGAGCACACGATTCTTGAGATAGTCAAATATGATATGTTTTAGTGCGAACGTGTTCCGCCATCTTAATGCCTATTATACACTTGGAATGGTCGGAAAAATGGAAAAAAATTTGATTGCATATTCTTTAACGGAGACTTTGTCCTTGGAGTGCCATATTTCAGGTGTTTACATTTTATTTTTTTTAAAAGGAAACGAGTATTTTCCGATTTTTTTTGCAAAATCTGTTATGTCCAATTTGTGAAATTTCGGTTTCCCAACGACCTTAGTTGGATATGTGAGTGGCAAAACCGTGATGAACGCACTTCCGGTCGACCGTCTTCACAAGACGACGTGCTCTATTACCTTAAAGTGCTCGACTTTGCAATTTTGTTACAAAAAAAAACTAAACGATAAGTTTAATTCAAATTTTGCCAGAGAGTGCATAACGTACTCGTTATCATAAAAAAAATTTCGCCTCACAGCTGGATTCTTCTTAACGGAGACTTTGTCCTTGGAGTGCCATATTTCAGGTGTTTACATTTTATTTTTTTTTAAAGGAAACGAGTAAAGCTTTTTGAGTGCGGTTTTTTTCTTGCTTTTATTCATGATATACAGAGCGTTAAAAAATTTTTTTTTGAAAAAAAAAAAAAAAAGAACCAAAATGGCGGCCGTTGCAGTTCCGCGAAAACAGGTCCTCAAATCGCGGGAGGTAAACAGCTGACATCACTGCCCCCTCTTTGTTGATCTGAAACACAAATTCAAAGCATATTATCAATCTGTGACTCTTTGGTCATGGAATGACGGATGGGTTTTTCGTTTAGTACAAATTTCGGAAAATGGCGGCAATTTAAACAAAAATCTAATTTTCGCGTTTTTTTTTCGCATAAAAAGATAAATAATAAATGCAAAAATGTATCTATCGAAAAAACGATCCGTCATTCCGTGAAGACATATTTTCTGAGTATGCTCTCCAAATTTCAGGTCGATAGGTTAATTACAGCGGTCAGGAGAATGTCAGCTATTTTTAAAAACGTGTTTTCGAGAAAAACGCGTTTAAAGTTTTGTGATGTGTTTACACAAATGTGTTTATAATTACCGCTAATCAGTAATGCCTGGTCCATAGAGGCATCCCTCCTCTTCTTCTAGCTGCTCATGTTGAGCTTAAATTGATTTTTTGAAAATTTCAAGGACAAAGTCTCCCTTAAGTGCAATATCTCAAGAATATTCTCACCAAATTTCATAAAGATCGGAGCATTAGATTCGCAGTTATAGGAATTTCAACCGCACGACCGCGCAAGTCGCGTGCTACGCTTGCCGAGCAGCAAGTGCAAGCAGCCTCAAGAGAAGGAAGAATGGCTCGTAGGCAGTATCAAATCAATGTTTTAGAGGCTGCAGAGGATGCAGAAGGATTACTGTATGGCCCGGAAATCAACGACTCTCTGTTAGTATGAATAAATTCACTTTAAATGTAAAAGAAACATACTTGAATCTTAAACGCGATTATCTCAGAATCGTCTTTTTTGATAAACACCTTTGCGGTGGACACGATTACTAAAAAACTATTAATCCGATCCATACCAAATTTATACCACTTATTTATTGTGATAATAGCTAGGGCATGGACGAAGGATTTTGAATTTTGTCGAAAAATAAAAATTTCGTAACAAAAAAACCAAAAATTCAGCACTTCAAAAAATGAATTTTTTGTTAAAATTATCGTCATTTTTTTTTAATCAAAATTTTTACAAATCCTTCGTCCAGGCCCAAGCCAATGCGATATACCAATGAAATCTTTTTCAAATTCTGATTTCAGATGAACCGTTCTCGAGTTATCATGTCCACCGCAACTGATGCTCAAAAGAAGACGCTCCTGGAAGACGGCTGGAGTTCCGCCATTTTGGAATATTTATGAATAAAAAAAATTGTACAAGTACATGAAAATATGTACTAATCGTTGTTGATCACAGTTTTTCAATAAACATTTATTGTCCCGTCGAAAAAAAATCAAGAAAATCACATCACTTCGCCCGCTACAAGTGTATATAAGGCCTTAAGCACTCGAATGCCAGGAATTGCCACTTCCCATTTTCGACGCAATTCTTCGTCCTGCAGAGCTTTAAAGACTGAATATGGGGCCCGTTTTATGCATTTTCTGAATTAAGGCCTTAGACCACTTTAGAGGCCGAAAAAATAGGCTTTTTGGGGATTTTTTTTTTCAGAAAAACTACAAAATAAATCGAGATTACCAATTAGGGTATTTATCATACATATCAGTGGCTGTATGCAATAATTTTTTTGAAGCGATTAATTTGAAAATGGCGGCTGTGCAGCGTTTATCTCAAAACTGCATTTTTTAAGTTGGCCGGAAACATAACTCAGGCAATTTTCAACCGATTCACTTGAAATGTTGAATATATCTTGAAAAATACATTGTCCATGAAAGTACGTAGTATTTTTTTTTGTTATATTGCATAGTTCTTTTGTTATTAACAATTATCTGACGCTTTTTAGGCAAATTGTTGGTAAGTGAAAAATTTCGTTAGATAATTGTTAATAGCGAATGAACTATGCAATGAACAATGCATGCGCTGTATGCAAGACAGAGACATGATATTCCTGTCTTCTGCGCACACGACACCCCCTTTCCTATGGCGCCAAGCGGCCGAAAATTGAAGCAAGAAGTGGACGCTAAGGGAACCTTCCCCCACTACCGTCGTTTCAAGACCTGTATGTAAGACCGTGCTTCGTACTTAAGGGGTTACGTGGGTTTGGGAATTTCAAAAAACCTTTTTGTTTTTAAATTTTTATGATCTAATAATACAAAGTGTCTCGAATATTCCCCCAAAGTTTTAAGGCAGGATATACATTTATTACGATCGAAAAATCGATTTCTTTTTTTTTTCTTTAAACGATATAACTATACATGTAGAATATTTTCCTAAAGTTTCAAAACGAAATTCGAAAAACTTCAAACGTTACAGCCCGTCAACGCCGTGCCACACCGCTCGGATTCGGAGCGGGCGTGAACTTCAAACGCGTTTTTTTCAAAAATGCATCATCGAAATTGGCGTGCAGGATTACTCAAAAACTATTGAGCCGATTGAGTTGAAACTTGGTAGAAATATTGATAATATTGGTACCTTTTACTTGACGATAATTGTTTTTGAAAAATTGAAAAAAAAAACTACTTTTTTAATCGGTATTTTACAGAAATGTTGCGTGAAATGTTGATTTTTTTTGTAAATGCGCGACATTTTCTTAAATTTGCATTTTCTTCATTTTAATTACCGTCACATGGAAACTATACATGTTCTAATTGAAAAAATGTTTGAACTTTTTTGCAAATCAAAGTCTACGGGAAGCTAGACCGCACGCCGAATTAAAAAAATTGTTTTGTATACTTAAATATACTATCAAAGTATTCCTAAAGTTTGATAATTGTAGAATAATTATTTCTTGGTTTAAAAAATCCCTCAATATTGCTTTTTTTCCTGTCTGAATGTATGTCCCGCCTTAAGGAGAGATATACACCTAGATGGTCGAAAAAATCGATTTAGAAGCTATTTTACATTTCGTCGACCGTAGAAGACCTACACTATGGGTCTGGTATCGATGATTCCATGTAAGTTGACAAATTTCATGATTTATTTATTCCCAAATTTTCAAACGCGTTTTTCTCAAAACCACGTTTTTCAAATCGGTACCCAAAATTTCTCGAAAACCAATGAACCGATTGCCTTGAGGTTTTTTGTGGTTATTCTATACACCATTATCTAGTACTTGTCATAGGATTTTTTTTCCGTTACTTAGTTTTTGTTTTCTAGGCAAAATAATAACTAATTTTTGTCCCAAAAATCACTATTTATGTTCAAACGTCCGCCATTTTGTCATAAATCGATATTTTCAAAATCGGCTATGACAAGTACTAGATTATAGTATCTAATTTAATAATGTTTTTGGTTTTTTTTTCAGATGATTTTCGAAGAAACGCCAGTGGGTACCGTATACGCAGATTTTTTTACGACGCTCCAAGGATCATTCATTATCCTTGTATATTTTTGATATTTTTAAATAAAGAAAATTAAACATATTTTTGAATGTATATACTTTTAGATAATTAAAACCCCAATCCGAAATTTCAAATAGTTTTCCTTGAAAAAAATCACAAAAATTACCTTTTTCCGGCTCCTAGGTGTATATCTCCCCTTAAGGGGTTACCCCCACTTGCGATTTTGAAAAAATCGATTTTTTTTTATTGCATTTTTTTGAAGTATAAGTATCCGGGCCCATACTTCTGTATGGGCCCGGAATAGATGACTCTATGTAAGTTTACAAAAAAAAAATATTTTCTTCGTGTAAACTGAAATTGAAACTTTAAGGTAGTACCTCCACAGGAGAGTTGAATTAAGAAATGGTTCAAATTTGACATATATGTTATTTAATACATTATCCAAACATCTGTGCAATTTGAATAAGTTTGACCACCCCAAACCTGAGATATTTACACTTAAAGTTGGCTTGGTTTACCCGTAACGAATGCGTTATGATGGGCAAAGAGAGCATCATTAATTCTACCGTCAAAACTAAAATTAAGAAATTTATAAAAACCGAGGATAAGCTAGAGTAAGATATCACGAATAATGTGAAAAAAAATGAGAATGATTCACCATCGAGTTTCCAAGATAAAACCTTGAGAAGCCCTCACAATTTTGGTGCAAAGCCTGGCAAAGCCTGGAAAAAAACAATTGGGACGAAGCCTGGACAGTCCCGGCAAAAAGTTCACTGGCAATGGCAGATCAAAAACACAATATAAAATATATTTTACGGCAATAAATGATATCCATCGCATTATCTACCAGTACCGAGTCAATATTGCGTAGTTTTTAATTTTATTTATTACTAATTAAAACAATTATCAATCTTTGAAACATGAACATGGTATGTAAACTTTTGGTTGAGATTTTCGCAGAGGAACTACCTTAAACGCGTTTTTCTCAAAATGGCATTTCTGAAGTCGGTGACCAAGATTACTCGAACACTAATGAACCGATCTTCTTGAAATTTTGCAGGCTTATTTCGATTTTTTTCGTTCAAATCGAACCATTAACTTTGACTGTCCGCCATTTTGTGAAAAATGAATATTTTTTTAAATCCTTCGATTAAAGACTAGTTTATACTTATATTTGACTAAATCCATCCGCATTTTTTTTTTCAGATGATCCACTTCGCCGCAATGTTGGTTACCGCAAACCGTGTATATAAAAACATTATTTCATTGACGGCCATTTGCCACTAAACAATGTAATATTTTTCAATAAAAAAATTACTGAAAGTTCTTCAAGATGTGTTCTTTAAGATGGTATATTGATCGATTATAAAAGTTTTGTAGTTTTCTTTAAAAAAATTCATGAAAAAGGCCTTTTTTGCGCTACAAGTGGGGGTAACGCCTTAAGTGAATCGGAGTAAAAGTCTAGGACAAGAGTCTTTGGGAATTCCCCCCGTTGGGAAAGACCAGCCTGGAGCGACGCGGGTATATCGCATTTTTCTCAAAACACTATTTTTGAAGTCGCCGGACACGATTTCTCAAAAACTAATGCACCGATGTTGTTGAATTTTTGCACACTTCTTCAAAATAACGCTTACTAGTGATTGAACGAAGGTTTTTCTTTCGATTACAACTAATTTTACAAGGCTATACGTAATGTAAATTGTACGAAAAGTTGAACTATTTTTCATACAACTCTGTCAAAAATCCAAAGTTTCATTTTCTTTCAAAATCCTTCGTTCAATCACGAGCTATACTTATTTACTAACAGAAAAAAATTGGTTTTTTAATTTTAGATAAAGCTATCATGAGTTATCCTGACCACCACGAGGACACTTTTTTTAGGGGTCTCCGGGAACCAGGTCCCACCGGCTGAATTTCCCAAATTAAAAAAAAAATTTTGATATGTTGCTCTTTTATGTCCTCAAAATTGTGAATAAAATAATTTATATTTCATATTTTTTAAAGAATTGAGAAAATATGCTTTTTGGGTGCGAAATTTCAACGCGGTCAAAACGGTATTGCCGAATTCGTAGTTATTGGCTACGAGTCGCCGAAAACTACCGCCAGATGTAGCAGCAACAGTCTGCTACTTAAGGCGAGAAATCCCAGTAGAATTTTCAAAAAATCGATTTTCTTTTACATATTTCGACAGTATGATACCCAAAGAATATACTGACCAAAGGAAAACTCGAAATATTGAATATTTGCGGAGTTACCGCATATAGTCTAGAGCGCGGGGACAGCATGCGGTCAGGTAGCAAGTCACATGTTGAAACTTTAAACGCGATTATCTCGAAACTACTTTTTCAAAAACTGCTCGTGTTGTAGCTCAAAAAGTTATCGACCGATTTGGATGAAATGTTGGGAGGTTACTCTCAGTAATATTATCGGAAAGATATACCTAAAGTTTGAAAGATAGCGTGTAAATAAATAATTTTTTTGGGGTCAAATATGTCGAAAAAATGGTCGAAAATTCGAACTTTGGAGTAAAAAGGCTCCCAAATCTTCAATTTTGCACTTTTTCATCATTTTTTAGGTATATCCTTCCCCTTAATATGTCAATAAACGAATGACGCTTATTAAATCTTTTTCAGATCAACAGAAAAAGAGTGACAACTGCAGCACTTTTCGATGTCGCGGAAAACAGGCGTCCGAAGACCCTTAATAACGCCGCCATTTTGTTGGTCAACGGTGATTTTCGTCTATAATGGAGTAAAAATACATCTCAGTATACTGGTAAAATTTCAAGCCTAGTTACCGAAGCAGAAGAATTTTCGTAGCCGCGACTTTTCAGACAAAATGTAAGAATGTCAAAATGTACGAAATTCGCGCGAAATTTCTTATTCCAGTTTATCGTTGGGTATAATAATCGATAGTGTCTCGTTTTTATCCAACGCCACTGTATTTTACCAATGATTCAGAAGGGCCCTCCTAATGCCCCCACAAAATACGGCCCTGCGCGACCGGAATTCCGCGTCCGCACGTTTGTAGAAAATAAGTGTTGCACTCGAGCGGCGCTGGTGTAGATCGCGTTCGATATACTACATATATGTGTATGTTACTTTGACGCAGCCCCCTGACACTGGCCTACTATGACTTTACGATAAGCGAAAACGCGTTTTGTCCCGGCTTTTTAGTTCTTAAAATCGCCACTACCTAGCGTTGGCTGTTATGTGACAGCCTTCGGCTCTAAATACTCCAATCAGCTGAACGATTCGATACCCTCGTGGCTTACGTCCTGTTACCGTTATTGCGACGTTATTTATTGTGTTCGAACGAAAAATCATTAGAACGGAAAATCATTCCAAAGATATCAATACACTTTTGTTCATGTAAAATATTCGAAACACCGGCGCAACATATATATATATATATATATATATATATATATATATATATATATATATGCATGCCTGTCACACGACTCCTAGCGCCACAGTGCGGCAAGGACATTTTGCGAACAGCATTTATCTACCAGTGTCAGAGGGCTGCTTTGACGAAAACATAACCTTAATTTGGTTTCGCCATTAATCGAAAGTATGCAAGATAAATACGAATAAATGATAAAGAACGTATAAAAATGAAGTCATTATGTTTTTAACGAAACTCCGTACTATGTATATGAAATATACATTTTTAATACTTTTCTAGTTGTCTTTAAGGGGCTATACCAGTGTGACACTTTCAAAAAATCGATTTTTATTGCCTTTTTCGACAGTTTATACTTTCAAGAATATCATTATCGTTTATATCATTTATGCCAATATCATTTTATCTTGCAAAAATCGATAGTTAAATCTTTAAACGCGTTTTTCTCGAAATGAGCTTTTTCAAATTTGCTGACATCGTAACTCAAAGACCAATTATCCGATGAACTTGAAATTTCAACTGAGTACTCTTGAATATATTCACTCTACACTGACGTAGGATATTTGTGATTGGATGAAAATTGACGATTTGGTATTGAAAAAAACGACCATTTTATAGGCAAGAAAACAGACTTTTTCATAACTACGCCATTTTGTTAGATTTTGATATTTTTCGAAAATCCTACGTCATTGTACAGGAAATACCTTCCAGTTTAACGACATTTTTTCTTTTTCGGTTTCAGCTACTCAATCGGCCGGAATCATATCAGCAGTGGAGGAACTTTTTTTTGGCGCCTCCGAACGCAGCGCATAAGTCGCTTGGATCTCAATATTTATCTACGAAAAAATGATGTAATATAGGTCAAATATAGGCAAGTATATTCTTATTTTTCCGAAACATTTAATTGAGTACTTTTCTTCCAAAAAAATCCCGAAAATCATCTAAGCGTTTAACGTTCACACTGGTGTAGCCCCTTAATTATCCGCATATGTATAACTTAAGATAATTTATCATTTAAAAAAGTGCCAATCACATTGCTAGTTCTCTGCATCTGTGAACTATTTTTCTATGTGTTTCAAGGACTTTAGATTTTTTCGCTCCTGTTGCCGGTGTTACAGCATCGACGTTGCGGAAAACGTGTTCAAAATTATGTCTATAGATTAATTGGTCCTTTTATCGTTTCTCGTGAATTTTTACTTTTCTAGGGTTGGTGGCGTGTCGCGGTTATCTTCACTTTGTGGTCTGGCTATTGCTATATTGTTCGGTCACTCGCTATCGGAGCGACGCCGGTGGTCAAATTTTGTACTGCGGCATAACCTCCATAATTCGATTATAGGACACACAAAATGTATACACAGTTATACATAGCGAGCCTGTCGACGGTAGTGGTTACCGTGCCACTGCGGCGATCTCCCATCTGAAGCAGCGTTCGCGGGAGCCAATACTTGGATAGGTGACGAAACAAACTGGCCGTGGGCAACACATAAAAGCGTGGCATGTTGAATAAAAACGATAAGGGGTTAGGCCACAGTAACGGGTATAAAATCATGTGCGATTTTAACAATTTTTTTTTCGTGTGAAAAAGTGATTCACTCAAAATTAATTACACATCTATTTAGTATGAATATCAAGCAGTTAGAATTTTTTTTTCGATGCACAAAATGGCCGACTACTAATATTTTCTTTTGTTATCTTTTGTTACGCGCTCCGCGGCGTGACATTGAGCATCGACAATTTTGAACCTAGAACAAAAAACAAAAATTCTCGTCAATCTACATCAGAATACCTAGAGAAGTACGTACGGAATTTAGAAAATATTGTTTTATTCAAAAGTTGTAGGTATTTGAACTTAAGAAATGAATTTTCGGTGAAAGATTTCGTTATAACTGCTCATAAACTGCTCATAAAATGAAAAGTTTTCGATTAATCAGAAATTCCGTACGTACTTCTCTGCGAAATGCAATTAGGAACATTACTTCTAAATTTGAAGTAAATCGAGTGAAAATTGTTGAAGTTATTTGTCACGCCAATTGGAAAAAAACTGTTTCGAGAAGATTCGAGCCAAGAAGACTAGAGCTAAGGAGTCCGAACGCTTACGGCGATCACGATCCAAAAGCGTCCACGGAAATCCAGTTATTAGTAGTTGGTGGTTTCACCGCGTGCGTCGCTGCTCATCACCGAACCGAAATGAACTGAGCGACAAGAACGCAACCGACGCCATCCGCCAAAGATGATTCCTGCTTGTCATCCATGTTGGAATAAAGCGTGTGCGGACCGTGCGGACTAACGAATTTCGCGTTTAATAAAAAATAATTGTGTCTCGGTGTAAAATATATTTATCGTGATCTGCGGTGAAAACTATCGAAGGAGTGTTATGTATTGTCTGATGTTTATAAATAAATTTTGTTTGTTACTGCTTCCGCAATGATAAGAAAACATATCGACTGAATTTCGGTATTTTGTTATTATTTTTTATCTGTGCAACGTATAGTATCATAATATGGGAATATGATGTGTGATAATTTGCAAAACCTCAGTCGTGATTGAAAATTCTTATAAATTTTTCTTGTGTCTATGAATGCATTTTGTTAGTTACTGCTTCCACAACAAAAAAACCATATTGACTTAATTTCTGTATTTCGTTTTTATTATTTATCTGTACAACGTATATAATATGTGAATATGATGTGTGATCATTTGCAAAAGCTTTATCTGAATTCAAAATTCTCATGAATTTTCTTGTATCTAGAAATAAATTTTGTTTGTTACTGCTTCCGCAACGAAAAAAAACATATTGACTTAATTTCTGTATTTAGTTGTTATTCTTTGTCTGTACAGCGTATCATAATGTGTGATAATTTGTAGAGGTTTTGTCTAGATTCAAAATTATTATGAATTTTGTCAGAGTCATAAAATATTATCATGTCATGGGAAGATCCTTTCTAGCGCGATCTAGCGTAAAAAATCAAATCTGTGAGATTGATTTATCTGCACAGTGTATCATAACATGTGAATGTGATGTGTGATAATTTGTAAAAGTTTTGTCTTGATTCAAAATTCTTGTGAATTTTCTTGTGTTTATAAATGAATTTTGTTTGTTAGTGCTTCCGCAACGAAAACAAAAATATATTGACTTCATTTCTGTATTGCATTATTATTATTTATCTGTACAGCATATTATAATGTGTGAATATGATATCATAATGAGTGATCATTTTAGAAGTTTTGTCTAGATTCAAAATTCTTATGAATTTTCTTATGTCTATAAATGAATTTTGTTTGTTACTGCTTCCTCAGCGAAAAAGAAAACATTGACGTAATTTCTTTATTTCATTATTATTCTTTATCTGTACCACGTATCATGATGTCTGGTCATTTGTAAAATTTTGTCTGCATTCAAAATTCTCATGAATTTTCTTGGGTCTATAAATAAATTTTGTTTATTGCTGCTTCTGCAATGAAAAGAAACATATTGACTAAATTTTCACATTTCGTTATTATTCTCCAAAACAATCTATATTATCTATATAAGACTTCTATCTATCTAATATAAAGAAATTTCCTGCACCAACTGGTTTCACAATTAATTTGATCCAATTACCGTTCCATATGAAGAAGAAAAGGGTGCTTCTTGCATATCGTACGGCACTGTTTTTAAATTAATTTGATCAAATTATCATATGAAGTAGCAAGGGGTGCTTTCTGCATATTGTACGGCACTGGTTCGTTCCTGATTTCAATTCGGTTCGGTGGAGAGCAGCGCCACCCTTCTCATCTGGATTTCCATGGACGTTTCTTCAACACTGCGTTCGTACTCCTTAGCTCTCGTCTTCTTGATTCGAGCAGTCGGCCATTTTGTACATCGAAAAAAAAAACATATTTTCCAACAGCTTGATATTCATACTATTGGGTGCGCAACTAAGTTCCCGCTGTTTTTCAAGAGATGGCTCCACTAGTAAGTGCTGGTCGATTGTGACATAACCAAAACGTCATGAACCAAGCTTAGACATATGGTAAACAAACCGCTTTGACACATTGGTGATTTTATTTTTGCGTCGTATACTTTTGGTTGTGTGAAAATGTCTGATTTTGTGCCAAATAATCGTCATTTGCGGGAAGTGTTGCTTTTCTTCTTTCGTTCGAAGAAAACGGCGGCCGAAGCGCATCGAGAACTCCATAAAGTTTACGGAGATGCTGCTCTAAGTGAAACAACGTGCCGTGATTGGTACCGTCGCTTCAAAGACGGTGATTTCGATGTTGACGACCGTTCACGTGAAGGAAGGCCGAAAACCTTCGAAGACGCTGAATTGGAGGCATTGCTCGATGAGGATCCGTGCCAAACGCAAAAAAAGCTTGCTTCAGCATTAGGAGTTACCCGCCAAGCCATTTCCAAGCGATTGCATGCGTTGGGAATGATTCAAAAACAAGGAACTTGGGTTCCTTATGATTCGAAGCCGAGAGACGTTGAGCGTCGTTTTTTTCGCCTGCGAACAACTGCTCCAGCGGCAAAAAAGGAAGGGTTTTCTTCATCGCATCGTTACGGGTGATGAAAAATGGATTCATTACAGCAACCCAAAGAGAACAAAATCATGGGGACTGCCCGGTCATGATTCTGTGTCGTCTGCTCGGCCGAATATTCACGCTGCGAAGGTTTTGCTGTGTATTTTGTGGGACCAGGGCGGTGTTATTTATTATGAGCTGTTGAAACCGAACGAAACCATCACTGGGAAAGGGTATCGAGCACTGCGCGAAAAGCGGCCACAATACGAGCAGAGGCACGAAAAAGTGATTTTACAGCATGACAATGCTCGGCCTCACGTTGCCAAACCCGTTAAAACCTACTTAGAAACGCTCAAATGGGAAGTCCTACCCCACCCGCCATATTCCCCAAATATTGCGCCGTCCGATTATTACTTGTTCCGTCCAATGGCACATGGTCTGGCCAATCAGCAGTTTCGCTCATATGAAGACATCTCAAAATGGCTTGATTCGCGGATAGCCTCAAAAGACGAACACTTCTACCGTGACGGTATTCGAGCTCTGCCAGAAAGATGGGAAAAAGTTGTCGCTAGCGATTGGCAATATTTTGAATGATTCATTTGTAACCATTTTTTCACAATAAAGTGGCATTTTCATAAAAAAAACAGCGAGAACTTAGTTGCGCACCTAATAAATAGATGTGTCATTAATTTTATGAGTGAATCACTTTTTCATACGAAAAAAATTGTTAAATTCGCACATGATTTTATACCCGTTACTGTGACCTAGCCCCTTAAAGATATCATGCTGAAAATGCTCGAAAAGTTGAACGCTTATTCGATCACAATTGTCCGAAAAGTTACGAAGAAAAAGCTGCTACCCAAAAACCACAACAGGCGCGTAATTATTTGAAAATCCAAAAGCCTCGAAAATCGAAAAAACGATAAATTGATAATCAAAAAACAGATTGATGCAAATTATTGTTCAACAAATACAATTGATAGCTCGCACTGTTTACATCTTTAATGCTTGTATCTTGATGAACAGAAATTTTTACAGAGCCTGTTTTTATCGGCGACCGTTTCGTACCTTTGACACGCCTGGATGTTGAAAATTCATCGGTTTCAGTATACGAGGCGACAGGACGAAAAATAACGATCGTCCGCCTAGCCTCGATCCCTTAAATACACCGGTATATATACGTACACGCGCATTAGCCTTTGTTCCGCGTCGCCACTGTAGCATAACGAGCTCGAAAGTGGGCGTTCCTAGCGGCGCCCCGCCCACCCGTTTGCCCCGCCCCAACCAAACACGCCTCACGCCTCCGCGCTGCAAGTGTACGCGAGTGGGGTCGCGCACGTCCGTGGAACTCCCGGCGTACGAATTTCTCCTCTGCCCTCCCGCCCCCCCCCCCCCCCGCCCCGCGGCGCTGCGACGAAAAAAGAAGCGCGCTCTCGTTTCCCTCCGCGCTTTTTCTCAACCCGCATACCTCCCCCCCCGCGCTCGTTGCGCTATTACTCAATGGAACCGACATGGGAGCCGCGGAAGCCACGCCCACCGTGGACACTCCCTAGGGTCGCCCCGCCCACACGCGACAAACCGACTCCAAGGATGTCAACGCGCTTTTCGAATTACTCGCCGCCATATTGTTTTTCCGCTCGCGCGAAAGACCCTAAGGTTATGGTCGACACGACCTCAGCGACTTCGGAAATCGCAACATGAAGATAGCCACGAAACGAGATCGCCGCCAACTAGGCCGAAGATTTTACGGAATGTTCTCAAAATCTTGCGTGAGGTCGTTGGGACCGGAAATATCCCGAGTGGAAAACGTAACTCATCACCGCCTAGTCACAAGCTAGTAAAGTTATGTTTCGAATCGCCATTAGCTGGCCGTCTTAGCGATTGACTACCCAGCCTTGTAACGCTTTGGTCCTCTAGTGACTGAGTACGAAAAATTAGATGGTAACTAGAAAGAAAGAAATATCTCACGGCTGTATTGTATTTCTGACCTAGCCATGACCTAGTTTTTTCAGCTAGCGATCGGGAACAAAAAATTAAGTGGCGATTGGATAAAAAAAATTGCGGCTATGTATTTATATTTTCGTGATTTTTTTTGCACATTATTTACATCATTGGACCCTTTTACGATATTCTTCGTTGTTCATTAATGAGGGTTATGATATTTGCGCTGTAAATATATCAATGGTTCAATTTTAAATTATCTCAGACAAACGGTTACGCCGTAACGTGGTTTCGATCCCGGGACCTCTGGGTGATGAGTTGTGAGGTTGTCCACTCAGCCGGTTCTACTTGTTCCATTTCTGAATTTTCTTATCGTCTACGTATGTTGCACTACACAATGTCAGATTATTGAAAAATGGGTGGATTAACAAATGTAAATAACATTATCGGATCGATGACTCAATTGTGGTCGCATTGAGAGCGATAATCGCATAGAATTACATAACCTTAAATTGTATTTGTCCGATCATTTATTCCGGCTAGTGCGGCCGCAGTTGGGAAGTGTTGGCTAGGTCATCGCGAGATATCGACTTGAGGATTTTATTCATTCGCAACGTCATCTGTAACTCAAGTTGCTTAACCAACCATGAGCCAGTCGCTCGATGGAACTACACGTATTCACATAACCACACTTTGTCATTTGTGACGAAGATCGGCTGGGCAGTGACTAGCCAAGGGCTAAACAGCCGCAGTTAGCTGGCTAGATCATGGCGAGATACCTACTTGAGAATTTTTGCGATCGCAACGCCATCTGTAACTCAAGTTGCTTAGTCAGCCATGAGCCAATCGCTCGACAGAACTACACGTAGTCACATAACCACACTTTATCATTCGTGACCAAGCTCGGCTGTGCAGTGAAATGCCAAGGGGTGCACAGCCGCATATGCTCACGCGTGTAAACAGATATAAAGATTCCGTAACGACAATAAAAACAGGGGGTCGCCGAATGATTACAGAAAATCAAGGGGTGTCTCAAAATGATCTGACATTTTAAATTGCGCGCCATTTTTTTGCGGCGAACATAGGGTACTAATCTTTGACAACGGGCATCCGGAAGTATTGAGGTTTACACCCGTATTCATAATCGTTCCTCAAGGGGTTAGGTCACAGTAATTTTAGGTCATCGCGAGATACCGGCTTGAGGATTTTATTCATTCGCAACGTCATCTGTAACTCAAGTTGCTTAACCAACCATGAGCCAGTCGCTCGATGGAACTACACGTATTCACATAACCACACTTTGTCATTTGTGACGAAGATCGGCTGGGCAGTGACTAGCCAAGGGCTAAACAGCCGCAGTTAGCTGGCTAGATCATGGCGAGATACCTACTTGAGAATTTTTGCATTCGCAACGCCATCTGTAACTCAAGTTGCTTAGTCAGCCATGAGCCAATCGCTCGATAGAACTACACGTAGTCACATAACCACACTTTATCATTCGTGACCAAGCTCGGCTGTGCAGTGACCTGACAACGGGTGCACAGCCGCATATGCTCACGCGTGTAAACAAATATAAAGATTCCGTAACGACAATAAAAACAGGGGGTCGCCGAATGATTACAGAAAATCAAGGGGTGTCTCAAAATGATCTGACATTTTAAATTGCGCGCCATTTTTTTGTGGCGAACATAGGGTACTAATCTTTGACAACGGGCATCGGGAAGTATTGAGGTTTACACCCGTATTCATAATCGTTCCTCAAGGGGTTAGGTCACAGTAATTTTAGGTCATCGCGAGATACCGGCTTGAGGATTTTATTCATTCGCAACGTCATCTGTAACTCAAGTTGCTTAACCAACCATGAGCCAGTCGCTCGATGGAACTACACGTATTCACATAACCACACTTTGTCATTTGTGACGAAGATCGGCTGGGCAGTGACTAGCCAAGGGCTAAACAGCCGCAGTTAGCTGGCTAGATCATAGCGAGATACCTACTTGAGAATTTTTGCGATCGCAACGCCATCTGTAACTCAAGTTGCTTCGTCAGCCATGAGCCAATCGCTCGATAGAACCACACGTAGTCACATAACCACACTTTATCATTCGTGACCAAGCTCGGCTGTGCAGTGAAATGCCAAGGGGTGCACAGCCGCATATGCTCACGCGTGTAAACAGATATAAAGATTCCGTAACGACAATAAAAACAGGGGGTCGCCGAATGATTACAGAAAATCAAGGGGTGTCTCAAAATGATCTGACATTTTAAATTGCGCGCCATTTTTTTGTGGCGAACATAGGGTACTAATCTTTGACAACGGGCATCGGGAAGTATTAAGGTTTACACCCGTATTCATAATCGTTCCTCAAGGGGTTAGGTCACAGTAACGAGTATAAAATCATGTGCGAATTTAACAATTTTTTTCCCATGAAAAAGTGATTCACTCATCAAATTAATTACACATCTATTTAGTATGAATAACAAGCTGTTAGAATTTTTTTTCCGATGTACAAAATGGCCGACTTCTCGAAACTTCTCGAAACAGCTTTTTTCCAATTGGCGTGACAAATAACTTCAACAATTTTCACTGGATTTATTTCAAATAAAAAAGTTATGTACCTGATTGCATTTCGCAGAGAAGTACGTACGGAATTTCTGATTATTCGAAAACTTTTCATTTTATGAGCAGTTTATACGCAGTTATAACGAAATTTTTCACTGAAAATTCATTTCTTAAGTTCAAATACCTACAACTTTGGAATAAAACAATATTTTTTAACTTCCGTACGTACTTCTCTAGGTATTCTAATGTAGATTGACGAGAATTTTTGTTTTTTGTTCGAGATAAAAAATTGTGGATGCTAAATGTCACGCCGCGGAGTGCCCAAAACAAGATAACAAAATAAAATATTAGTAGTCGGCCATTTTGTACATCGAAAAAAATACATATTTTCTTACAGCTTGATATTCATACTAAATAGATGTGTAATTAATTTTATGAGTGAATCACTTTTTCATACGAAAAAAAAATTGTTGAATTCGCACATGATTTTATACCCGTTACTGTGGCCTAACCCCTTAAGAAATAAGGCCTCCTTGTTCCTTGTTCTGAACAAAGGATAAGGAACAAGGATTCCTCAAGGAACGACTATGAATACGGGTCTTACACGATCGAGGGACGCATAGAAATTGTTATTCGCTGCGTTGTTGCTGCATAGTTATTGCAGACCAAGTTTCACGGTCGTGTTATCCCGCGCCGCGGCGATGTGAATTGGCCACCAAGATCGTGCCATTTGACGCAATTTGACTTCTTTCTTCGGGGTTTTCTGAAAGGACAAGTGTACGCCAATGATCCACAGGCCATTCCGGAGCTCAAGGAAGCAATTGGACGCACCATTAATGAAATTAAACCGCAATTGTGCCAAAATGTTATTGAAAATTTCATCAAAAGAGTGATCGTTTGCAAACAGGAAGGAGGCGGCGATTTATCGGATAGTCCTCCACACATAACCTCCATGTTTGCACCTTATATTAAAATACGAATATTCGTGCTTTTCAAATAAATAATACGTTTTATTAATAAATTAATATGCCAGGTCATTTTGAGGCACTCTATGTTAATGACAAAAGTTTGAAAAATGTGACTAGCAGAAGAATTTTCGTAACCGCGGCTTTTCAAGGAAAATGTTCAAATGCCCAAATCTACTGAATTTGCGCGAAATTTTTTATTCCAGTTTATCGTTGGGTATTATAATTCATCTGACTTATTGTTATTAAGCGCCAATGTAATTTACTAATTATTCAGAAGGGCCCTCCATAAGTCCCCACAAAATACGGCCCTCCCCGAAAGGAATACCTTAAGGAGGTTGGGGCGTTAGCCACAATCCAAGGTTAAATTTAATAAAAAATACACGTTATTGTTTAGACTGTACTGAGTCTGTACGAATTTTTTTAACTTTTTTCACCACTAAACACCAGCGATAAAAAATAGTTTGATGTATCTAATTTAATGTGCGGTTAAATGGGCAAGATTGTCACACTAAAGGTTATGTAATTTTTTTTTGTTATTTAGCACAAAGATAAACCATTTCTAATAACGGATTAACGCAAACTGAACCTTTGTAAACATTTAGAAAAAAAAATCCTCATCTTGCCCATCGTAAACCACGGGCCAATAATCTCGTGACGTAAATATGAATAGGCATAATTATAAATTACTCAACATTTCATTGTGAATTATATAAAACATTCGTTGTCGTAGTTTTTTCATAATAATGATCGCTAATGTTATACTTTTTCAAGTTCGTAGTAACACAAAAGTTTTTCTACTTTACGTAATAAAAATATTTAAATGCATAATTGTGCCCTTTAGTTAAATATTTCAAAAAATTAGCATATACAGAATAAATCTGTACCTCGTATGCATTTTTTTGAGGTTCATTGAAAAAAAATTAATAATCCGTCATTCGACCCAACTGAATCGCCCCAACCTCCTTAAACGCTCGCGACGTGCTGCGGATTTTTGAAAAAACCGGATTCACACGCATTGTGCCCGTACAACACTTGCTGTTACCCTGCAAAAACGTTGCATCACGGTCAACTACGATTCTATTTGTTTCAAATATACTTAAAAAAACAAAATTTCATTTGTCCAAAGATTCCGGTACTTGCATCCAGTAAATGTGTTTTAAATTCAAGTGTATTGTTATTACGAACAAATGAACGCTGTATTTGAAGTGATAGTATTTTGATATGCAACCAGCAAATTTACCACATACAATAAGATATCCATCCGGAGTGATCAGGGCTCAAAACTATGGTTGAAATGTTTGAAATTACCGATTTTTGGTTTTCGACGGATTTTCGAAGTATAACATTTCAAAAATATTCTTTGAAAATTTCAAGTCGATCCGTTCGAAATTGAGGGAGTTATGGGTGTTTGTAGGTTAGTTCCGCGAACCGGCGAACTTTAAACGCGATTTTCTCAAAATGACTTTTTCAAAATCAGTGACCACGATATCACAAAAATCACTGCACCAATCAGCTTCAGTTTTTAAAATGCTTATTTAAACAGCTATTTGTTATTTTTATAATATTCGGCAGCTCGTGTTTAAATCTCTAGGATTGTGGCCCTACACTCATCTAATGTTTTCCTCTCTGAGCCGATTCGCCGCGAGTTGCTTAGGATGATTGTTTATTCTCGCTGTATATTTTTCACTGAACCTGCTCACTCCTTCTTTGACAGTGATGATTTCAAGGTCGTTGTGTATGATTGAGAAGAACCAGGGAGCGTTGGTAGTTGTTCGAAGTATGTGAGACTGGAGCCTCTGTAGGATTTCTATGTACCCGAGTAGAAATTGTGCTCGCCTGTCTGAGTTACGACCTAGTAACTGGCTGGCCCAATTGAGCTTATACGAACTGACCAATGGTTGGCTCGCTATGAGCTAGTAATATTGTGAATGTTTTGTTATCCAGCCCATGGAGACTAGATACAGGAGCCTAAACTCGGCGTTTTTAGTGATGCCCGAAATTGAAAGCAACAGCGATGGCGCTACAATCGCGCGAAGGGTTATGGTGCTAGCTTCACTCGACAACAGACCGAACGCGAATTTGACCGCACATTGAATTTTGTTTTCGTAATTTTCATGTGGAAAATACTCTGATAATAATATAATAATACTTCCACATGACAATGTTTGTGTGTGTGCGTGTGTGTAGTTTTCAATTAAGTTTCAAATATACAAGTTGTAGAAAACAACCCTATGTGATTTTTTTATCCTAGAGCCTTTGAAAGATGGTAGAAAAATTAGATTCGCAAAAATATTTACGGACTTATTTTTTTGTTTGAAAACTTTTCGGCTCATGTGTGAAAGGAGTATTTTAGTACGTTAGGCCCACTATTATGCTCCGTAAAGAAAAGAATCCCGGGGGTACGCTTAACAATTTTATTTTATTTACGAACTGTCGTATAAAATTAGTATCTTACAAAAAAAATCACAAAAACCAAAATAATCACTGAAAATCGCATAACATATATGGGGGTTCAATCGATAGATATTAAGGTGCCCCATTCTTATGCGTCGTGTGCTCCACCTCTCGCGTTACACTCTGTATATTGCTGGGCTCGTCCATCTCACTACTATGCTATAGCACAGTAGTGAGAAGGCTCCGTACTCTATGCTAGCATACTAAGTAATGAGATATCAAACATGGTGGGGTAAACGCGAAAGGTAAAGAACTTTTGAAACTTGTAGGAACATGTGAAGGAATGTTGGAAATTATAATAAATGAAGATTGAACTTTTAAAAATTAACAATACTCATTTATTAAGAATATAATAACCATCGAGTTATTCGCATATTATAGCATCCTATATTTTGTTTCTCGAAAATGTTTCGGGACTACATGTACTTATTGAAAATTCGTTCCGATTATATTTACGTGGCGTGTACACACACACGCACACACACACACACACACACACACACACACACACACACACACACACACACACACACACACACACACACACACACACACACACACACACACACACACACACACACACACACACACACACACACACACACACACACACACACACACACACACACACACACACACACACACACACACACACACACACACACACACACACACACACACACACACACACACACACACACACACACACACACACACACACACACACACACACACACACACACACACACACACACACACACACACACACACACACACACACACACACACACACACACACACACACACACACACACACACACACACACACACACACACACACACACACACACACACACACACACACACACACACACACACACACACACACACACACACACACACACACACACACACACACACACACACACACACACACACACACACACACACACACACACACACACACACACACACACACACACACACACACACACACACACACACACACACACACACACACACACACACACACACACACACACACACACACACACACACACACACACACACACACACACACACACACACACACACACACACACACACACACACACACACACACACACACACACACACACACACACACACACACACACACACACACACACACACACACACACACACACACACACACACACACACACACACACACACACACACACACACACACACACACACACACACACACACACACACACACACACACACACACACACACACACACACACACACACACACACACACACACACACACACACACACACACACACACACACACACACACACACACACACACACACACACACACACACACACACACACACACACACACACACACACACACACACACACACACACACACACACACACACACACACACACACACACACACACACACACACACACACACACACACACACACACACACACACACACACACACACACACACACACACACACACACACACACACACACACACACACACACACACACACACACACACACACACACACACACACACACACACACACACACACACACACACACACACACACACACACACACACACACACACACACACACACACACACACACACACACACACACACACACACACACACACACACATATATATATATATATATATATATATATATATATATATAGGGTCTATATATTCTATAGGATTCCTTGTTCCTCATTTCGCGTTTCATAGACCTTCCTTGATAGACCAAGGAGCCTTATTGGCCGTCTTCTTTCAAGGCAGGTGTCGAGCATCCTTGAGGAAACCTTCGGCACTGTGATTGGCTGTTTCGTTTCATATGACTAACGCTTGCGCTTGCGCTTGGCGTCTATGCAGTTTTTACCTGTATCACAGACCAGTCTACAGGTTAACCTCAAAAACAGTTAAAAGTGGACCACGTAAAAAGTTTCGAAACGTATCGCAGTGACCGGAGTTTAAACAAAAAAAACTGTTGGAACTCGTAAAAAGTTTCGCGGCGCATTCGAAATAAGCAATTGGATCCACGTAAAACGTATCGGAGTGTATCAGTGTACGGCGTAACCACAATAAATAATTAAAACCACGTGGAAATTCGTACAGAAGTTTTGCATATAATTACTCGGCATAATGAAAAACGATTTTTTCCAAAATTCTGATAATGAATTTGATGATGATTTTGAGGAAATTGTGAATAAATATCGATGGCGGTTTGTCAATGGAGAGCCAAGCGGTTTGAGTTAGTTTCAAATAAAGCCGAGTAGCGCTTCTAGCACCGATTTTACCACCATAAGCAATCACGTATCCTTAAATATGTCTTCCTTCTGAAAGGTAGAGCCGAGTTGTAACTATGAAACAAGAACGCCTCTGAGATCCAAGGAAGCCTTCATTAAGGCGTTCTTTATCCTTCAGATAAGGAGAGACTATGAATACGGGTATGAATCTCCGAAGCGCCGCCACCTGGATGAACCTCGTAACCATTCTTCTCATACTCGTTGCCTCGTCCGGTATATATTCAGGCACATAAACCGACATGAGCAGAGCACGATCACCACAAACGAAAATTACATTACGATATAGGAACTTTGACAGAGCTTGACCTGAACATGGAAAGATTGAAGTGGGCGAAGTCCCGAAACTCTTAAGAAGGTTTCGATTACACGCAAATAACGTGCAAAGTAGAACGAGATGCATCCATAATTTTAGGGGACAATATAAAGCAACAGCGCCATGCGGGCTTTTGCGGTACTAAGAAAAACGTTTGTATTAATAACGGTTATTCGCCATTCAGAATAAACTGTATACAGTTCAAATTCGAACTGGAATGCAAATATCCCAAGTAGCAATTTTCAAGAAGTTGTCCAAATGTCGGCTAAGTGGATATCAAATGTCCTCCCGAAAGTTATCTTAAAGTTAACAACCATCCAAAAAGATAACTGTTGGACACATGGTAACTTATAGGTAGCTTCCAAGTGGACATTTGGTACCCATTTAGACAACTTTTTAGAAATTGCTACCTGGGATTTTATCGGCGAAATACTGCTCCGAATTCGCCGAAAACAAAGAGAAAAAAAATCAGTTGCCGAAACCCGGGATCGAACCGGGGACATTTAGATCTTCAGTCTAACGCTCTCCCAACTGAGCTATTTCGGCTCGTGTGATCTCTCTTACTTTTATACGCTATTATAACCGCAAAACAATCTACCGTGATTCTCGTATTTTTCTTATCGATCCATAAGCGTATTGCTACATAACGAACCTTACCGGATAACGCTGACGCGTTTTATACTTGTGGAAGACGAAATTAAGGCAAATTCGATAACCCCTGCAAATCGCGAGACGTGTCAGTTTCGAACAATGCTGAGTCAGGGCAAAGGTTTTTCGGTATCGTAGATTCATTCTCATCGACGGTGCGACAAAGCGGCGTTGAAAAAATTGGAGGATCCTAAAGTTTTCCGTAGAACTTTGCAATTAAATATTATCCTACGTATTAAAATTCATCGACATTCCATCATAACATTACGGTGAGTAAAAACGCGATTTCAAGGTGGAAACCTGATAGTAAACCGAATATACCGTCTTCTGAAATACCAGCTGTCAAATCCGCCGACTTCATAATATTTTTCACAATATTTAAAAACGATTTTAATGGGTATACTTATTGAAAAATATCATTTAAATTCGCTCAGTGACTAAGATACTTCTATTGAAATATCGATGATTTCAACCTAACCTCTTTAATGTCGAATACGTAGCGCGCAGCGCAAATAAGAAACAAGTATTTGTCCACTTGATTGCAAAAAAATCGATTTTAAAAAATCGATAAACCAGAGCTTTTTGTCGCGACTAAGTAGTGCAGTTAATGAGCTGGATAAAGACGCAAAATGAGTGACTCGACTTATAGACAAGACAACTTTCATCAGTGCACTCTGCCAGCAATTCAAAACTTCGAGGCAATAAAATTATCCTCCAGTCTTCCCAATCATTCATTCATAATTCATATATAACCTACAAGAAAGTGTGAGATCTGGATTTTTTTTTGATCAGCTGACGTTTAGTTCCAGCAATATTGCGATAAAAATGCAGCAGGCGATGCTTTGTTGCAACGGAGTTCAAACTTCGGTTCTAACCGAAGGTCGTTGGGTCGAGGAAGGGCTCGACCCCAACGGACGAAGAGACCTCGTGCTAGTTATACCCGGTAATCCTGGAATACCAGGTTTCTACAAGGACTTCGCCAAGGCCATCAAATCTAAGTTGCCCAGCGAAACACCCGTATGGGTGGTGGGCCATGCCGGACACGTTCAGCCATCCAGCGAGTTGTGGTACTCGCCTGACGACAGAATTGAGAGAACTAAATACAATTTGGATGGACAAGAAAAACACAAGGTTCTCAGTTCGTTCAATATAGAAGCGGAAATGGTCAATGACATTGAGTACACCGTCACAGAAATTCGCTTAAAATAAATCAAGAGATTAAGTGGGTCTCAAATTTAGATATGTAACAACGGATTGAATTCGTTACATATCTAAAAAGGAGGATTTGAATTTGTTACATATATAAAAAGGAAGACTATCCTTTTTCTTGAGACGCGACATTTAGATAAAGACTAACATATGGATAAGTTATAAAAAAAAGGTTAATTGTGGAAAAGCCCTCATTGAAAAAGAACCAGTCCAAGTATCATTATCTCGATTCAATTCTTCTACTGCCGTTCACGGGTTACACCTAACTCGTGGCCAGAAAGAAAAGAATAATTTTCGTGATCTTGGGAAAACGTTTGCAGGTTTAAGATTTTTTTTTATTAAAGAGTATGATTTTAAGTATGTTTCACAACTTTCGTATTGAAAAATGTTTATCAATGTGGTAGATGGAATGGTTTGTGCAGACTGCTGTTTGAAAAATGTCCTTCGCCTGCTGCTCGGATACAAATAATCCGAAATTTAAAAAATCGCATTTAGTTTTTGCATAAAATTAACTAGCGCTTGGACGAAGGAATTAATAAAACATAGACTTTTTAAAAAATGGTTGCTTTCTGAAATGAAAGTATCAATTCTCGGTGAAAAAATCATCAAATTGCGTTGATAAAAAAACTATGCATGTAAACAAATTTCTGCATTCGAGCACTGCTTTTTGATATGTAGAAGAAGCTTGTAGAATTTGAAGTTAATCGGTGCAGTGGTTTTTGAGATATTGTGATCACCGATTTTGAAAAAGTGGTCTTGAAAAAATGCGTTAAAAGTTCGCCGGCTCGTGTAGCCTACCTACACTGCCAAAAAAATTAAATTTAAAGAGAACCCAATTAAGGGGCTATACCAGTGTGAACGCTGAAAATTTGGGTGATTTTCGGGAATTTTTTGGTAGAAAAGTACTCAAATAAATATTTCGAAAAATTGAGAATATATTTCGCTATATTTGACCTATATTACATCATTTTTTCATAGGAAAATATTGAGATCCAAGCGACTTATGCGCTGCCTTCGAAGGCACGAAAAAAAAAGTTCTTCCACTGCTGACATGATTCCGGCCGATTGAGTAGCTGAAACCGAAAAAAGAAAAAATGTCGTTAAACTGGAAGGTATTTCCTGTACAATGACGTAGGATTTTCGAAAAATATCACAATCTAACAAAATGGCGTAGTTATGAAAAAAAGTCTGTTTTCTTGCCTATAAAATGGTCGTTTTTTTCAATGCCAAATCGTCAATTTTCATCCAATCAAAAGTATCCTACGTCATTGTTGAGTAAATATATTCAAGAGTACTCAGTTCAAATTTCAAGTCAATCGGATAATTGCTCTTTGAGTTACAATGTCCGCAAATTTGCAAAATGTCATTTCGAGAAAAACGCGATTAAAGATTCAACTATCGATTTTTGCAAGATAAAATGACATTGATATAAATTATATAAATGATAATGATATTCTTGAAAGTATAAACTGTCGAAAAAGGCAAAAAAATCGATTTTTTGAAAGTGTCACACTGGTATAGCCCCTTAAATGAAATAGGTTTGTTCCTGGTCTCACGGCCTACTACGATCCAATTTGTTTTACATGTATTTTTTCATTTGTTTTAACTATTCTGTTTAAATATTGAATATATTCAAATTAAATAAAGATTCCATTCGAATAAATAAATTCGAATAAAATATTGATTTTCGAAAAAATAGCCGCAGTCTAAAGTGAAAGTATCGATTTTCGGTGAAAAAGCCTCTATTTTCCTCTATAAAAAAACCTATGCAACGAAAAAAAATTCCTTCGTTCGAGGACTGCCTCTAATATGTAAAAGAAGCTTGTAAAATTCGAAGTTGATCGCTGCAGTGATTTTTTAAAATATCTTGGTCACCGATTATGAAAAATTCATTTTTAGAAAAACGTGTTTAAAGTTCGCCGGTTTGCAGAACCTACCTATAAACGTTCATAACTCGCTCAATTTTGAACGGATCGACGTGAAATTTTCAGAATATTTTTGAAATACTATATTTTGGGAATCTATTGAAAACCAAAAATGTATATTTTCAACAATTTCAACTAGTTGTAAGTTCTTAATAAAGTAGATTGCTTTCACCTAAACAGTTGATAGCACCGATTCAAAATTTCTATTAAATTTTATGTATGGCAGGCATTTCGTACAGTGTGTTTGGTTTTGTTAGAATCGCAAAGCAATAACGTACCTACTAATTCAACAGACGGAGTTTCTGAAGCAATACGTTCCAAAAGACGCGAAAATTCACTTGGTTGGACATTCGATCGGAGCATGGCTCATACTGAAGCTTTTGGACGACCCGAATTACACGGATCAGATCGAGAAATGTTATCTCCTCTTTCCGACCATTGAACGAATGAAAGAGACTCCAAGTGGGAAGTTTCTCACCGGGATAGTAAGTTGAACGATGCAAAATCAAAATGTTTGCCGTTGTCATTTTGTTTTTTTTTTTAATTAACAAAAAAGAAATTGGCCGCTATGAGCTGTGAAAATCATTTAAACATTTCTACGTAATCTTATTAGACATTCACGACCTGAATTGCATGGCTGTTGCGCATATGGAAAACAGGGACAACCGGAATAAACTCAGGGCATTTCTTTCCTCCTGGAGTAATCAGGGAAAAGTCGGCGATTTTTGAAAATTCTCTGGAATCTTTCCAGAATTTATATTTTGCAAGAATTACGAAAAATAAAACCGACTTGAAAAAAATCTGAAATGTATGAAAGCAAATATGTTTAATATTTTTATTATTCACTGTTCTACACAAAAAAAAATTATGTCAGTGTCAAACATTGAAAATTTCAAGACTTAAAAGCTGTCGGGGTGAGCTATGAGATCATACAATAAAAATGGTGTTGAAGTTTGCATCATTGGAACGCAACGAAAGTCCTTTTTACACTTTATTTTCACTTTCACTTACACTTCACCGTAATGCGATCAAGGTACTTCAAGCTCTGAGAAACATTCTGTTCAGCAGAACAAAATGGACATATCATTTGCCGACAATCTTTCTCCGCGGTTTTAACACCAAACATCCCGGCCTGAACGAGCACGCACAAACTGTGATAATTGAGTTGTTAAAAGAAAAGCTCGACTTTTTTCTCTAGAATCGATCTTTTGTGATGATAAAACAGTATGTCAAAAGGGTTTTTCTTTGATACAATTCTAAAGATAATTATTAATTGTTTTTATATTACCGTAATTCAAATTATAGATGTTGGCGCGAAACGCCACGCTATCGGCGCTGGCGCTTGTGACGTCACCGTTCGAACGCGACCGAATACGCTATGTATACGGCTTACACGCGAGTGTACACAAATGTGAAATTTGGTGTCATTTTACATCTGAAAACATCTCGAGCATTCTGATAAAGTTGAAAGCTAGTTTAATTTTCGTGCTACGATTTATGAAAGTGGATTTTTGTGAAAGGAAATTCGAGTAATTTACCAACCGTGGATTTTTCGGATGAGAGAGGCTTCATAAATTGTGTCAGTTGTCGTAGCTATGTATCATAAGCATATTTAGAGACGTATTCAAAAAAATATATTTCACTTCAGTTTACGTTATAACACGTTTACACTTTTATCTAACAAGGAAAGATTGCAGGGTTCGACTCTCCGATGAAATTTGGCATGTTTGTAGAATGGGTAAAAACAGGCCACATGTATTTTTTTATATCTGTGGAAACCGATTTTTAAGGGGTGAAACGCACCCTCGAAAATAGGGGTGTTTTTCGTTTATCGTCGATAACATTGTCATTCTCATCTCCAATAGTACACGAAAAAAAAACGTTGTTGCAATTTGATTTTTTTCCATATCTTGTCCACTTTGGAAATTTCAAAAAATCGATTTTTTAAACTGTTTTCGAAAGTACATACATTCAGAAATATTGTGTCAACATTTTTTGAAAATCCGAGCTCTAAGTATTTTTTTTACCTGAACGTCAAGACCTCGTTTCGTCTACCTGAGCGTATAGCGCGCTCGGCCGACCCATCGTATAAACTTCAAACGCGTTTTTCTCGAAACAACGTTTTCAGAATCTAGCTCCATCGTATCTCTAAAACTAATAAGCCGATTCTCTTGAAATTTGAACCACATATTGTAAACATGATTCGCAACAAGATGACCCTCGATGGTTTTAACATTTTGATTTTTACTCTTTTTTTGCGAAAAAACTGCGAAAAAACGCGTTTTTTTTTACTTTTTTTCGTTTTTCATCTGCCATTTTTTAATTTTTTGATAAAACTTTATATCCGAGGCTCATTTTGTAGCTGGTGCCATACTGAATCTAATGGACTTTGATTTTTTTGTTTCGGACAAGCCATTGCCGAGTTGTGATGGAGCTACTTAGCCCACCTATTTTTGAGGCGTTACGTTGAACGTACTTAACGTTTTTGTACTTAAAAATGAATAAAAATGAATTAAATTTTTTTTAAATGTATTTTAAGACTTTAATTATCAAGCCCAACAACTTTTATATTCATATCTTTTATAAAATCCTCAAAAAATCGCGACTGGCCCCTTAAATCGTTATCGACGAAAAATGAAAAACACTCCAGTTTTCGAGGGTGCGTTTCAAACCTTAAAAATCGGGTTCCGCAGATATTAAAAAATACGTGTCGCCTATTTTTACCCATTCTACAAGCATGCCAAATTTCATCGAAATCGGAGAGATCGACCTCGCAACGTTTCCTTGTAAGTGGTCTTCACAGCAAAAATAAGTGGACGATGATTTCGGGTTGACGCGTTATGCTGCATCGAACCACAGATTTCGACGTTTTACGTCTTGTCGAATATTCAAAAATACCTTATAAAAGGCACTTTTCTTCGTATTTATACAAAGAGGAACGAAACAAGCCTCATACGATTTTGTCGTTGCCATCGATGACGGAATACTCGTATTACACGAGCATTCCGTCTACCGGCTTTCGAACGGCGACGCCACAGAGCACTCGGATAACTTCGGATGCTCTCAGCGCGCTTTGCCGAGCCGAACAACAATTTCAAAGTGCTATATCGTTATTGATTTTTGAAAAAATAAAATAAAAGAGAATACTTTGCTGCAAAAACCGCACATGATCTTTACATTGAAAACAAAAACGTACGTAACGAAAATTCTTTTAAATTTCTTATTTTCATTATTATCCAAAATCATGTACTGCAGATTTGTTGTAGATTCCCAAATGAGAATCGTGAAAAAGGTTTGCGTGATTTTCGTGGCTTAAATTTGCAAAAGGAAATTTGCGAAATGAGGAAAAAATTAATTTTCGTTACATTCCGGGATGCAAACCGCAACGTCGTAAAAAAAATCATTTTATAACCGAATTGCGTTACATTTTCAAGGTTTTGCCGATGGTGCCCGTAATAGTCTTCCTCTCCTGGCTGTTAACGTTCGTACCGAATATACTGATGGGCTTCCTCATTCGAGTATTCGGCGGCTTCTTCGCGGGCGTTACGAGCAAAAGTGTCAAGCCCGTGTTACAGCTGCTTGATCCAGCCGTACTACGAAGGGTCTTCCGTATGGGAAAAGATGAGATGGAGCAGGTGAGAGAACTGGATCACGATGCGATCGAGAGGCACGCGAAAAAGCTCTGGCTCTACTACGGCGCGACGGACGGTTGGACGCCCAAACAATATGTCGACGAGCTCAAATCCCGTCATCCCAGCGTCGATGCGCAAATCTGCAAACGAGGCTACAGGCACGCTTTCGTGCTGGGAAACGAAGACGAGGAGCTCGGTCGCCTTGTCGGGGAGATGATCAGCGCTACGATGACGTAATACACGCGGGTATTGAGAATCGGGCATTCTTATTCTTTTTAGAGACTAGACACGCATTTATGCTGGAAATAATCGGTTAATGTTTCGGGTAGTGGTGTAGAAGTGGCAAAGTTCTTGGGTCTTTGTCCAGCAGCGTGGCTCTTGACTATGAGGCTAAAATTATCTGGGCGGTCCAACTCCAGTTACCAAAGTACTAGACTCGAATATTTAATCTTCAATAAGCTTTCCGCCTACGAATTAAGAGGGTACGACTACCAAGACACACAGAGTGGCCCATTTGAAGTGGTATCATCTTCTATCTCAGAAAGTGCATACTCTAATAACAAAGGTTAACGGAGACTGTCCTTGGAGTGCCATATTTCAGGTGTTTACATTTTATTTTTTTTTAAAGGAAACGAGTAAAGCTTTTTGAGTGCGGTTTTTTTTGCTTTTATTCATGATATACAGAACGTTAAAAAATTTAAAAAAAAAACCAAAATGGCGGCCGTTGCAGCTCCGCGAAAACAGATCCTCAAATCGCGGGAGGTAAACGGCTGACATCACTGCCCCCTCTTTGTTGATCTGAAACACAAATTCAAAACATATTATCAATCTGTGACCCTTTGGTCATGGAATGACGGATGGGTTTTTCGTTTAGTACAAATTTCGGAAAATGGCGGCAATTTAAAAAATCGAATTTTCGCGTTTTTTTCGCATAAAAAGATAAATAATAAATGCAAAAATGTATCTATCGAAAAAACGATCCGTCATTCCGTGAAGACATATTTTCTGAGTATGCTCTCCAAATTTCAGGTCGATATGTTAATTACAGCGGTCAGGAAAATGTTAGCCATTTTTAAAAACGTGTTTTCGAGAAAAACGCGTTTAAAGTTTTGTCATGTGTTTACACAAATGTGTTTATAATTACCGCTAATCGGCAATGCCTGGTCCATAGAGGCATCCCTCCTCTTCTTCTAGCTGCTCATGTTGAGCTCAAATTGATTTTTTGAAAATTTAAAGGACAAAGTCTCCCATAAAAATAAAAGTCGTTTCTGAGACGGTAAAGACACAGGCCTCCTAGTTTGAACTTGGACGTTACTACCATTATCATGTGAAGGTCAATGTTAACTTTTACAACGAAAACCTGTATTTTTTTATGTATATTCTTCCAAAAACACTATGAGTATTTTTTCATTTGGTATTAGGACGTTGAAGAAGTTTTCGCTGTGTTCCAACAGATGGCGTTGCCAGAATTGCGTAAAAGTAAAAAAAATACATTGAAGTACTATAAACAAGCTTGGAATTCAGTGTATGTAATTTCGCCGAAGTGTAAACGCTTTTTTTTTCATCGTGTTAAACATGTCAAATTTCGTGCCAAAAAAGAATATTTGCGGAGAATTTTAGGGCACTACTTTATTTGAAAAAAAAAAAAAAAAATCTGCAGCCAAAGCGCACAGAATTCATGTTGAGACTTACGGCGACCACTCTCTGTCGGAAACAACATGCAGAGATTAGTTAAACCCTTTCAATCCGGCGTTTGAATCTTTAAATAAGGCATTTGAATCTTTAAGGGGAGATATACACCTAGGAGCCGGAGAAAGGTCATTTTTGTGAATTTTTTCAAGGAAAACTATATGAAATTTCGGATTGGGGTTTTCATTATCCAAAAGTATATACATTCAAAAATATGTTTAATTTTCTTGATTTAAAAATATCATAAATATACAAGGATATTGTATGATCCTTGGAGCGTCGTAAAAAAATCTGCGTATACGGTACCCACTCGCGTTTCTTCAAAAATCATCTCAACAAAAACGAAAAAGATTATTAAATTAGATACTATAATCTAGTACTTGTCATAGCCGATTTTGAAAATATCGATTTATGACAAAATGGCGGACGTTTGAACATGAATAGTGATTTTTGGGCCAAAAATTAGTTATTATTTTGCCTATAAAACAAAAACTAAGTAACGGAAAAAAAAATCCTATGACAAGTACTAGATAATGGTATATAGAATAACCACAAAAAACCTCAAGGAAATCGGTTCATTGGTTTTCGAGAAATTTTGGGTACCGATTTGAAATACGTGGTTTTGAGAAAAACGCGTTTGAAAATTTGGGAATGAATAAATCATGAATTTTGTCAACTTAGATGGAATCATCGATACCAGGCCCATAGTGTAGGTCTTCTACGGTCGACGGAATGTTCATAGCTTCTAAATCCTCGACCTCGACCATCTAGATGTATATCTCCCTTTAAATACGGCGTTTAAATCTTTCAATACGGCGAAAGGGTTTAACCCTTTCAATACAGCATAAACGATCCCAAAACGACGCATAACATTAATAGCCGTAATTTCAATTTTTTTCGGACTGGGACAGCATATATCCCGTCAGGTGTGAAAGGGTAACTTCAAAAATAACGTATTTGATGTGTTGAATTGGAATCATTATTTCATGAAGACTCATGTCAGACGCTAGTCGAACTTGCAGAATCATTAGGAGTTGATCACGCACGGTTTCAAAACGTTTAAAATCATTAGGAATGATTAAAAAATATAAAGCATTGATTTTCACGAAAAAACAGCGAGAACTTATTCAACATCCCAATACTTTTTGAATTATCAGACTCGGAAAAGATGCTCGGTATTTTTAACTCTTTAACGGCCACGCCTATTTCTGGATGGCTCAAAATCATTTCCTCTGGTAGTATAGCTAAAAAAAGATTAAATATGAATGTCCAACCATAAGTTTGTCGATAAGGGCCTGGGAAGTAGTATTTTCGGACTGTAGCAAATTTGCTACTAACATTTTCACCCGCTCGGTTCGAACTATTTTTTATAATTCAATAAAAAATCTTCAATGCCTAGTTCGTCCAGTCGAGCTTCCTTTACACAATTCTATCAAAAAATATTTCAAGAATGTTCATTTACTTACTTTTTTGGACAAAAAACCGGCAGCAGATCGAATGCTGGGACAAGCGTCGTAAATTTTCACAACATTGTTGCCATATTAACATAATTCATATGTTTACGTTTGAATGTCAAGCTATCCCGGCATTTGTAGCGGCATCTAGCATAGATTGATGGAACTGTGAAGTAGCTTGTCCGCTATAGCGTCCTTACGCTTTTACCGACGGGGTCAGTGAACGTGGCAAATTTGCTGCAATGGCAGCTCAAGAGTTAAAAGCTGTCGGGGTGAGCTATAAGAATATAAAAATGGTGTTGAAGTTTGCATCATTGAAACGCAACGAAACTTCTTCGTACACTTTATTTTCCATGTTTTTATTCTTATGGATCTTTTATTATAGATTTATATTGTAGATTGCTATATAAATATCTTTAAAAAAGGTTGAAGGATTTTTGTAGGCAGATTGCCAAAACTAAAGGAATTCATAAACATTCATTTTCGTTGCATTCCAACGATGCAAACTTCAACCTCATCAATAAAAAATGTGTGTCCTTATCTGAAAGTTTGAAGGTGACCTCCACATTACCGTGATGATACCTCCAAGATCAAATGAAGAGTTCTAGTCCCAATTCCCCCCGAACCGAACGACGTGCGAGATAACCACGTACTGCGCTGGTGGAGTACGCCGCACCAATAGTACGCTTGGTTATCTGGGCTGCATTGAGAACATGGGTCAAACGTCCGGTCGGTAAAATTCCTACGGCCGAGTTTTCCCCTAGACGGATCACATTTCGAGCAAACGAAGAGAGACGTTGTTCGTCGTTCAACAGCGCGGAAGGTGTCTCTTTTTTCCGAAATACCAGTCGTCTCGGAGAACACTGGGAATGTGCAAATCAGCTGCAGGGTTGTTACACTTCATTGACTCAGAAATTCCCTGACTTTTCAAGGTTTTCCATACAGGTTTTGCGAAAATTCCCCGTTTTGCAAATGACCAAGATTAGGGTCAAATAAAGAACACTTTCATTTCACCAAATATTCACCAAATATTATTTTTTAAAGTTAAAGACCACAAGTTAAGTCTCGTTTCAATCATACTAGTATTTGTAAACGTCACATACTATACGGGCGAAATTATATACGTAGAAATGGCCATGAATCATTTTTGTGAAAAAAAAACAACATTTTTAACCGACTGGAAAAAAGAAAGGACATTCTCAATTCGATCCTTCTATTGAAAAATTATGTTAAACTGTATAACATAATTTTTTTGAAGATAAAAACATGAAAATATAAAAAATTGAAATAAATTTTTTTTAAAACTGAAATTCGAAATATAATCCAAACATTGCAAAGTAAAAACAAATACAGAACCTGTTCTTCATTATAAACAGAATTTTTTATGCCGGTGACGATAAATGAAAAATAAATATAAACACTTATCTATAATAATGATGTGGCTGTGTATCGATAGATCGAATGCAAATTCGAGCTTTACAGTAATTAGTTTTCAGTTTTTTAAATTTTCAATGTTTGGCACTGACATAACTTTTTTGTATATAATGAAGATTAATATAAATATGAAAAATATTTATTTTCATACTGTTCAGTTTTTTTGGTTGTCAATTCGGTTTCATTTTTCGTAGTTCTGGCAAAAAAAAAATTCCAGAGAATTCCCAAAATTCCCTGACTTTTCCCTGATTATTCCTGGAGGAAAAAAATTCTTTGAGTTTTCCCGGTCTGCCCGTTGTCCATATGCGTAACAACCCTGAGCTGTCTCCCTCGCGCTCATGGCCGCTTTGTCGGTATGGCACTGCGCCTTAACGTGTTTTTTTTTTCAATTACTATGCGTACTTTTTCAGATATCAGCTTGTAACATTTTAAATTAATTCCAGGTCATTTGGATATATCCAAGTGACCTGGAATTAATTCGGGATTGTCCAGATGTTCTTGCGGCATATATGGAACTTCTGTACGATAAATATGAATGTACTTTGGAGATTATTCATTCGCAGGAATTATTGTTTTATCAGAATTCGAATAGGCAGAATTTCTAAAAAAAATTCTAGCGACGTTGGTACAATTCAACAGACAGAAGTTTTTCTTTTCACTTTTCTAGTCGTACTCTCTTGAAGAGATAATTTTTTGCTCTCACCAAGACATAGCACGTCCTAACCGTCACGCATTTCTCATTTTTAAGGGAACACTCGCATGGTATGTCTTATCGACTAATGGAAATAAATATTTTTCATACAAAGAATCATTCGCTTTACCATAGTAACGCAAGCTCGAGTTACGTTGAAAAAGAAAATTGTTATATTTTTATTGATACCAAATCACGTGTTCTCCTCACCGCACCAAAACTCAGCGACGTATAAATCTATTTCTTCAACGCGGGACTTAGAGCTTTTGCTTTTCCTTTTTGGCCTGCTCGGCAGCCGCTTCGATCTTGTCGTGCTCGGCGATTAGGGCGGTCACCTCGCTCGCCGGTAATATGCGAATCTTCGTCTTGCCATTTTCACGCGTTAGCGTTGCCATCTCGACTGCAAGACGAAGAAAAATAAATGTCACACGAGATTTTCGGAGCGGCAAGCTTGCGTCGAAAATTGTAATCGGTTGTGTTACAAGTAGATAGAGGAAAAAAAGTCGGATAAAATATGTACGCAATTGAAGATACGAAAAACGCTGATTTTAGTGTCCAAAGTTATTAGCGACCAATAGAGAATATAATTTGGGTGAAAAATGTTCAGATGTTTTGTAATGATTTAATGTATTATGGGATTTTTTTAATTTTTTAAATAAAGGTTTTTTGGAAAAAAGAGAGCGTTGGCAATTTTTTTCATTCCGGGACAAAACGCCCGACCGACGAAACCTGAGAAAAAACCTCACCAAAATATCGGATAAAAATATTAATGAGACAATGAGGTACACAGGCTACTTCGTATCTGACTATTTCCGCTTTTTAAGGTATTCCATTTGCGGAGTAAATTACAGGGACGCTTAATAAAAGTAAGTCACGATCAATTATTATAGCCAACGATAAATTGGAATGATTTTTTTTGTCAAATTTAGAAAATTTAGACATTTTTACATATTCTTGGAAAAGTCGCGGTTACGAAAATTCTTCTGATACTCGCATTCTCCTAAGCATAATCGTTAATATTTTCTTTAAAATTCGGTGACCCCGTGTTTTTATTGTTGTTACGAAATCGTTAGGATTTTTTCCGTAGAACAGAACAGAATTCCGACAGAATAATTTTCCGTAAAAAATATTTGTCCCCTATAATAAGAAGACATGTAATAGAGACATATAATAAGACATATAATATAAAGAAGCCATATAATAAGACATAAGAAGGCAACACCGTATCGTTCCACGTATCCAACGACGTGAGTTTGCGCGGCATTTTTAAAATAATACTGCAACACAAATTTTTATTTGGAAGTAATTTTTAATCGAACAAAGTTTTTAATTAGTTATGAATGAACCAACACTTTTATTTTTTAATGAAGATAACATAAACAATATAAAATATTAATATTTATAATGCAAATATTTTTTATGACAACATTTTTAACTTTAGGAACATGATAATTATTTTTTTCTCGAAATATTGAACAATACTGTTCTGCGGTGTTGCCATGTCTTCTTATTATAGGGGACAAATATTTTTTACGAATAATTATTCTGTCTTTACTGAACGTTTTTAGCAAAACTGAATAGTAAACGCAATCCAAACTTTTTTGCACTCTTTTCCTAACTAGTTTGCTATCTAAACATAATTTTTATTCTAAATTTGTAAACAAAATAGGATGGAACGGCGAATTATGCGACCGGACTTTCGGTAAAAATAGACCCTGCACTGTTAAAAGTTGCAACTTTAAAACCCATTATCTCCCAATCTAAATAGTCGACTGTTCTGGAATTTCACTCAAACATGCATAATGATATGAACAATATCTGGTTAAAATTAGAACAAAATCTATAGAAATCAAGATTGCGCGCTCGTTTTATCTTAAACAACGTTAAGGAACTCAAATTAAGCCGGTCATCCCATGTGACAGGTCCAAGAAAAAACCAAATTTTTTTTGCACCGATTTCAAAAAAATATGCGAGTGTTATATGAACCCGGCATAGCAGACTAATGGTGAGTCAACATTTTCTTTGTTTAAATCGTACTTTAACTTTTAAACGCGTTTTTCTCAGAACTGTATTGTCAAAAATTGGCTTCCATGATGCCTCAAAAACTATTGAACGGATTTTACACAAATTTTTATGGTATAGTCAGCACATCTATAGTTCTCACCCGAACTAGAATATTTCTGATATCTGCCATAGTTTTTTTACGCTAAAAAAGTCGACAAAAATGACGAAACTTGGAATTTAACGTTTAAAACCGTGTCAAAAATTCAATTTTCGATATTTTTACTTTACTCTAGTTCCGGCGATAGCCTCAGATCTACAAATTAAAATGGCGTGAGATTTTTTTATGTCAGATGTGCAAAACCTCCGGAATCATGGCAGCCGTCAACCAACTTTTTTTTACACATGAGTGTCTTCCGAACGGTGCAATGTCGATTCAACTCGTTATTTTTGGTTGATAAAATTCTGAAGGACTGTAAAAACGTTAATAAATGTTTGGTGAAAATTCAAAATTAGTGTCTTAAGGGGAGGGTAGGGGTTTGCACTTTTGAAAAATCGATTTTTTGTCTTTTCTTATAGTTAAACATTTCAAAAATATAATCCCAAAATTTCAAGTCAATCGGAGCAAAACCCTCGAAGTTATTGACTATTTCGTCCCGCTCCTCTAACACTGTAGCTCCGACTTCTCTAAACTTCAAACGCGTTTTTCTCCAAACCACTTTTTCAAAGTCCGTGTTCACTGCCATTTAGAAAACTACATGACCGATTTATTTCAAACTTGGTACACACTTTCTACATATAAAATACCTCCCCCCAACGGTTAGTTTGAGATTTTTTTTACATTGAGGGGCTTTTCCACCTCCAAAATGGCGGAATTTTTCGTGAAAAACAGCACTCTTCACTTTACATGACCACCAAAAATTTAGAAATGAAAAAAAAAAATTATCCAAGACCGCTGGGGGGAGAATTTGATGATACTTTGACTAAATTTTAATGGTACTTGATTTCAGATAATTTTTAGCTGAGATACAGTGAACACCGCAAATCGTGTTTTTCCAAAGGCGTTCTTGGAAAAGCTTTGTCACCGGCTTGTTTTTGGCTTGTGGATATTTTCGCGTACAAATTTCACGGAATGTTCTTGAAATGACATTTAACAATGTACAAAAGGTTTCAATAAATTTACTCTATCCATATAGATGAAAAAAATCACAAAAAAGTGTTTTTTTTTTCACGCTGAAACCCCTACCCTCTCCTTAATGGTTCATAAAGAACAAAATTCCAAAAATTGTTTAAACTTTTTTAAACCCATTTTTTAAACCATTATTCTATAAAACTGAGTTCTCGAACCTCAAGTGACAAAAAAGTAGGAACGTCCGAAAGCGAATATTGAATCAGCGCGCTTACGACAGTCGTGAAAATTCGAAAATTGTCCAAAATCACCTTTGTCCGATGAGAGTTTTGTCATATCCAGCGTTTTGGACAAAACTTTGATGGCGAGAGCCTGCGCGTCCTTCAGCGTAGTTTCTCCCTCCTTGTACTCCTGTTTCAGCGACGATATGGCGGCGGCGGCATTATTGCCGATGCAAGTGGCTTTCCAGCCGCCGTAATTGCCGCTGGGATCGGACTGATAGAGCTGATAGCCATAGTGACGATCCCAGCCCATGTAGAGGATCGATACGCCGAAAGGCCTCTTGCCTCCGAACTGAGTGTACGCCTGCTTGACGTCGCATAGCCAAGACACCAATTGTTCGCAGGGAATGGTCTCGCCGTATTCGAGCAAATAACGCTGACCGATGAGGCGTAGTTCGTTGGTGAGAACGTTAGCGTCGGATGTTATTCCAGCCACGGAACAAACGACGTCATCGTTTAGTTTGTAAATTTTTTCGGAGAAGAATACTTCGTCCAACAGTTTGTTGGTATTTCTTCTTTCTGCCGCTAGAAGAATACCATCGTTGGCCAAAATGCCGAGGCATGTACCTGCGTGACTTATCGCCTCCATGGCATACTCCACTTGGTACAGTCGACCTTCCGGCGAAAATATCGTCGTTCTCGTATCGTATCGTCGCGCCTGCAAATCAATTGGCAAAATTACTTTATTTTTGTCATCTTTAATTCCAAGAATGACACTTTCATCCACACTTCTCGATCTACCAAATGTTGCAGGAAACATTTAACAAAGCGTTTCGTCATAAAAAATCGACAATCCAAACGAACAAGGATACTTTCTCGCAATAAAGAAGTACATGGAAACATACGTAGTTAGAACAGTTTTTATCGGAAATTTCTCTGGCAAGTGCTACAAACGGCATTAGAATATTTTATACACACAACCTTTTTTTTTCACCTTTACGTTAATTGACTGCGACAGATGGGTTTTACATATTTGTGAAATATAATTCCTCGTGCATCATTGTATTTTGTTGGAAATTCGGCAAAATACGATCTCGATGACAATGCATTTCTCAACATAACCTCAATCATGACAAGAGCAATCGATGCAACGAAATTTTCCGATAGCGAATTTTAATTAGCTTACTAGCTTACCGTTACCGTACAATTGCGTGAGCGACTTACCATTTTTGTTTATTGTCGGTACGGTTTTCGCAATAATTCCAAGTTATTCGATCGAACGAAATTGTCGGCACTGTGTCCCGCTGTAGCGATGAATCCGTTCACCGCTGCCGCGTTCTCAAAGCTAAAAATCGAATGCCATAACGGGTGCGCCACTGAAAATGGGACACTCGACAACTTTTATAAATAATTGATCTTAGACAAAAAAGTGACGGATAAAGTGTGTACAATTTTCGAAATCTTCATTTGCTTCGCTGAAGGTCGTTATAGGCAAAGGCGACAACAGGATTTCGGGGCCAACTCGATTTTTCTAAACGGAACCCCCGCGTAGCTAAATTTCTAGCGGCTCACCCGGTATAACTTTTTCACGTCGAACGATTACGAGTTGAATTTCTTTACTCGATTGAAACGAATCACGAAGATGTTGCAGCTCGCGATATTTTAAGAAAATTTATCAATATTTCACTCACTATGGGTGGCTCTAGATAGAAATCGACGAAATAATAGACTTGCAGAAACTACAATTCATGTGAAAATTTCAAAGTTCATCCTTCTTTCAGAAAAGTTAGAGTGATCCCATCGGTAAAACAGATCTCGTTCTCCCATTGCTTAAATTAAAGTGGGGCTTCATAATAATAAGTCATAATCAATTATTATGGCCAACGATAAACTGAAATAAAAAATTTTGCGCAGATTTAGTAAATTTAGACATTTTTATATTTTCTCTGAAAAGTCGCGACGGTACACTCTCACGACCGGTTTGTGGTCAGGCAAAAGAAAGGCATTTTATAAAATGTACAATTAAAAAATCTGAAAAAATTCACATACAATGCCTTTTAGTAGTACTTTAATATAACCAATTGTGGGGCAGATCTGAGATGGTCGAAAAGTTCCAACCTTGTGAGGTTGGAACCTCGTCCGATCACTTTCACCTCGTCGACCGATATAATACTATGTAGAGGGATTCTCCGTCAGTTCAGCCACTTTTTTTCGACGATCTCAGATCTGCCCCACAATTGATTATATTAAAGTACTACCAAAAGGCATTCTATGTGAATTATTTTAGATTTTTTAATTCAACATTTTAGAAAATGCCGTTTTTTTTTTCAAATGAATATATCTCGAAAACTAGACGTAACTGAAAAAAAAATGTCTGTGCATAAAAGTTGTAGTTTTGTGTTAGCTTTCGAGCGGACGCCTTGAAATAATTTTTACGTTCCGGTAACGCTGATTTTTTTACCAAAAAAGGGGGCAATTTTTATTTCATTCAAAAACGGCCATTTTTTTGGATGAAAAAATTACAGAGTCTTTCAGTATGTCTGACGATAACGCGAAAAAATCGCGAGAGTGGCACGGAGCGAAGTTCCGGTATAAAAAAATTAATTTGTGTGGTTTCATTTTTTTTACCCTAGAACCTCGATCCGTGCCACTCGTGCGATTTTTTTGCGATATCGTCAGACATACTGGAAGACTCTGTAATTTATTCAGCCAAAAAAATCGGCCGTTTTTTATTAAAAAATTATTTCCCCCTTTTTTTGGTAAAAAATCAGCGTTACCGGAACATAAAAATCATTTCAAGTCGTCCGCTCGAAAGCTAACACAAAACTACAACTTTTATGTACAGACATTTTTTTTCAGTTACTTCGAGTTTCCGAGATATATTCATTTGCAAAAAAAACGGCAATTTCTAAAATGTTGAATGAAAAAGTCGGAAAAAATTCACATAGAATGCCTTTTAGTAGTACTTTGATATAACCAATAATGGGGCAGATCTGATATGGTCGAAAAAAAAGTGGCTGAATGGATGGAGAATCCCTCATACATGGGTCCGATCGCTCAACGCGCCATCCTTATTATTCGCATTTTCGAGTGAACTTTATTCGCTGTCTTCCCATTGGAGTTTGGCCTCCTGGTTTAGTCTCCATGATTAACTTCCACATGAAAACAAAATTGCGTACACAAAACGTCGCAGAGTCGAGTCAACCAATAACTATAACGATTACAACACGGATTTGCGGTAAATTCGAGCGGTAAGTGATCTCACGGATTAATTCATTTCTTCCTCGTAATCTCGCTAATTACAATTTTTCATTATAGGAAAGAGGAAAGTGTAAACGGTTGCCAAGTGACATAACCTAAAAATTCGATACACATCGATCGGCGACACACAGCACACATACCGTGTCAAGCGAAGAATTTTTCAACATGCCCAAGTATTATTGTGATTATTGTGACACGTACCTCACCCACGATTCACCGAGTGTGCGGAAGACCCATTGTCAAGGGCGCAAGCACAAGGACAATGTCAAATACTTTTATCAGAAATGGATGGAGGAACAGGCGCAGCATTTGATAGACGCGACGACAGCGGCGTTCAAAGCAGGAAAGATAGCTTCTAATCCGTTCGCTACCAACAAGGGCGCTTCGATACCTCCGCCACAAAATCTCGGACCCAGACCTGGAGTGCCGCCGCAAGGACCGCTGGGCATGATGCCGCCACCAGGAATGCATCCCGGCGGTCATATGGGCCCGGGTGGGCCCATGATGATGGGACCCCATGGGCCTCTGCCACCTATGATGGGTATGAGGCCACCTATGATGGGCCCCATGGGACCTATGATGGGGCCGATGGGTCCTATGGGCCCAATGCGACCACCAATGAACGGACCACCTCCATCTATGAGCGGCCCACCACCTATGAAGACATGAGCCGTATCCGGTGTAAACAATTTTTTAATAAAGCCAACTATCCAAATAAATAAGCAGTAATTCGTGAAAAAAATTACGGGTGACGATATCAGTTTCGTGATGTTAAAACAATAATAGGTCCTACAACGATGCCTCGATTGATCTAGAAAAATGTTTTTCCTACTTAAGGTACTTCTTTTGGGGAGAACCGTATTTTGTGCGCGCATAAGGAAGGCTGTTTTGAATCATTGGTTAAATTACAGTGGGGCTTTATAAAAGCGAGGGGTGTAGTTCCGATTGATTAGGAAATTCGTGTACTCATTTTTTGACCGCTGATTTCGAATATGTTGGTGAAAATACCCGCAAATTCGATTTTAAGGTCAAAACTCACCAAAACTGATTTTTTCAAAGATTATTTTAATGTAATAAATGTCGAGGTTAGAGAAAAATGTTTCCCACAAAAGTTGTAGCCTATAAAATGTGTAGAATTTTCGAAATCTTCATTTGCTTCGCTGAAGGTCGTTTTAGGCAAAGGCGACAACAGGATTTCGGGGACAACGCGATTTTTCTAAACTGAACCCCCGCATGGCTAAATTTCTAGCGGCTCAACCGGTATAACATTTTCACGTCGGACGATTACGAGCTGAATTTCTTTACTCGATTAAAACGAATCACGACGTTATTACAGATCGCGATATTTAGGAAAATTTATCAATATTTCACCCACTATAAGTGGCCCTAGATAGATATCGACGAAATAATAGACTTGCAAAAACTACAATTCGTTTGAAAATTTCAAAGTTCATCCCTTTTTCAGAAAAGTTACAGTGATCTCATCGGTAAAACAGATCTCGTTCTCCCAGTGTGACCAACGACGTGCTCTTGATGTATCTCAGTGTTTGTCAACCTTTTTTATAAGGCGGCACACTTGAATCTCTGTAAAATTCTTACGGCGAGACTTCGTATTGGACTTCGCCCCGCGGCGACCGCCCCGCGAAACGACACTCGTCACGATCGGTGCCCGGGTATTATCACGTGATACATACATCCGCCTATTTTTTGGCGGCACACAAGAAATACACTCACGGCACACCAGTGTGCCGCGGCACACCGGTTGAAATTCACTGATGTATCTGAACGAAGTAGTGGCCGCGGTCTGATTTGCGCTTAAGACGGAATGACACCTCATCGCGGTCGGTATGGTAGAACAATTATAGATTCCCAAAAATCTCTGAAACGGCTCTTCAGATCCCGTCGAAACTTTGCCAAACGACGTCAAATAGCTAGACGAATAGCTTCTAGCCCCTCAAATTTTCTGAATTTGAGAAAAAACATGTAGATTGGCTTATCATAAGCCAATCTAGTTTTTTTTCTCAAATTCAGAAAATTTGAGGGGCTGAAAGCTATTCGTCTATCTATTTGACGTCGTTTGGCAAAGTTTCGACGGGATCTGAAGAGCCGTTTCAGAGATTTTTGGGAATCTATAATTGTTCTACCATACCGACCGCGATGAGGTGTCATTCCGTCTTAAGGTATTTCTTTCGCGGAGGGCCGTATTTTGTGCGGGCGTAAGGAGGGCCCTTCTGAATCATTGCTTAAATTAAAGTGGGGCTTCACAAAAATAAGTCATAATCAATTATTATACCCAACGATAAATTGCGGAACAAAAATTATCGCGCAAATTTAATAAATTTACACATTTTTACATTTTCTCTAAAAAGTCGCGATGGTACACTCTCACGACCGGTCGGTTGTGAGCAGGGGGCTGGCATCTTTCAGAATTTTTGCTACGCAGAAAATTCTCTGTAGTATCTTTGCCACTCTCAGCGCTAGTTGTCTCGAACAATCCTGATGCTCGCGCAGCGGCTATGTATATACGCACACACACGCCCACATATAATTCGAAGGCTTTCCATAGCTCCGAATGCGAGGATCGGTTAGTATGGTGAAAAATGCACCTTTTCAGGTTTACGCGGGTACTCTGAGGTACAACCGTGCACAACACACGGCAATAGCGCACAAGTATAAGTAATTTCGGTAATTTCATCAATTTCGCACCGCGGCTTAAGCTCCAAACGTCAAAATAGTCGTATTCGGCGTCGGGGTGGTGAAGTTCGCGGTGCGGGCCTTGCGCCTGCGCAATAAGAATATTGTCAGTGACCTACTAGCGCCATAGGGAGAGGTATGACTAATATAAAGTGCTCAAAAAGCGTAGCATTTTTATATACGGTAAAAGGTTAGAAGGTGCCACAGCCCCTGGTTGTGAGATTAGAACCTCGTTCGATCACTTTCACCTCGTCGAACGATATATTACTATATACATGGGCCTGTTAGATTGACGCGCCATCCTTAATTATTAGGTTTGTTCGCGCTAGCTGCACTCTACACTCGGCAGTGTAAACGGAACTAGGGCAGTGTCTAGAGAGTGCAGTTTATTTCCTCGCGGGTAAGCAACTCTAGCACGAACGCGATGGTGTACAGGAAACATGGCGGCGACCTAGTGGACCACACCTTAACCTCAAACAACACATGAGATTACGGAGTCTCATCTAACTGTTAAAGAGATATACCGTGTAACCTCAAGTTTGTTGATCTCGTAAACTGATTACAATGGACGGTGTTATTGAAATTATTAACTTGTACTTGTAATTGCGCTCAGAATGGATGTATTGATACCAGTTTTACATAGAATGGAGTGTTAGTGATACGATTCTAGAAATCCAAAACCTTCACAAATGCACACGTTGTCAGCATCAACGACTAAGCCGCCTTCTGAATCTCGGAACAGCACTGCTGACTTAATTTTTTGTTCCTGTCCCATGTTAGCTTCTGTTTGCGTTGATAGTAGATTGGAACATATTGTGATACTGCGAATTTATAATAAACACTTGTCATTATATCTTGTCATTTTTTTACCATCTTGATTAATAAAGATTGATAATTATAATACTTTGTTATTTTGAACCTTTATTTTTGATTGTTTTTCATAATAATTGAGAATTTGTTTGTGATTACCTTCAATATTTTAGGTTATGTCGTACTCACCTCTGTATACACTCACCGATAGTTTCGCGGGTTATCGGGTTATTCTTGTAATATCACTGTTACACTTTTCGTGTACTTTTACACCTCGTCAAGATCGAGTGTAGAAAGTCTAGGGTTAGTGGCACGAAAGTGTGGCTACACTCGTAACGCGAACAGCGGCGCGTGACGTCATTTCCGTTAAAACGAACGCGAAAGTGTACACTCGCTAAAAAAGTGTAGAAAGAGTAGCTAGCGCGAACAAACCTATTGGCATTTTTCGAGTACACTTTAGTCGCTGTATTTCTATTGGAGTGTGGCCTCCTGTGTCTAGTCTCCATGATAAACTCCCACATGAAAATAAATAAGAAGACTAGAGAGGTAAAAGGAGCGCGTAGAGAGTCGGTCGGTGGCTCTCTCTCCCGTAGTTGTCCGCTCCTTGTCCAGGTTCTAAAGGTCGGTAAGATTGGAGGAGGCAGGAAAAGAACTTTTGCATTTTGTCACGGGTACAGTGACAGACTTATCAGTAGAGCTGTGTCACTGCACCGTGCCGTAGACGCGCTGGGTATTAGGATCTACGCTAAAGGCGGTTGTATATATGGTAACGCAAGCCCCTGCAACCGCTTGTGAGAAACGCTGGAACGATGTAGCCGCGTAGCGGCGAGATGGTGGAACTAGCAGGATCGCCACAGGAGTACGAACGCAGTATCCAGAAAACGTCCATGGAAATCCAGATGAGAAGAGTGGCGCTGCTCTCCTACCGAACCGAATTGAAGTCACCAACAAAGCAATGCCGTACAATATGCAGAAAGCACTCTTTGCTACTTCATATGGAGCGATAATTTGATCACATTAATTGTAAAACCAGTGCCGTGCGATATGCAAAAAGCACCCTTTGCTTCTTCATATGGAACGGTAATTCAATCCAATTAATTGTGAAACCAGTTGGTGAAGGAAATTTCTATATATTAGATGGATAGAATTCTTATATAGATAATATAGATTGTTTTGGAGAATAATAACGAAATGCTGAAATTTAGTCAATATGTTTTTGTTCGTTGCGGAACCAGTAACAAACATAATTTATTTATAGCCCCCAGAAAATTCATAAGAACTTTGAATCCAGACAAAACTTTTACAACTGATCACACATCATGATACGCTGTACAAATAATGAATAATAATGAAATACAGAAATAAAGTCGATTTTTTTTCATTGCGGAAGGAGTAACAACCAAAATTTATTTAAAGACACATGAAAATTTATAAGAATTTTGAATCCAGACAACATTTTTACAAATTATCACACATCATATTCACATATTATGATACGCTGCACAGATAAAGAATAATAACGAAATACCTAAATTAAGTCAATATGCTTTCCTTTCGTTGCGTAAACAGTAAGAAACAAAATTTATTTATAAACACGAGAAAATACATAACACTACTTTGATAGTTTTCGCCGCGGATCACGATAAATATATTTTATACTGAGAGACAATTACTTTTTATTAATCGCGAAGTACGTTCGTCCGCACGGTCCGCACACGTTTATGGCCTCTGCACACTCCGCGCGATTTGCGATGAGCGATATCCAATGGGAGCTCAGGTCTTCCGGAAACGCCCTAGGAGAGTGAGCTCCCATTGGCTATCGCTCATCGCTCATAGCGGGCAGTGTACAAGGCCACTATTCCAACTTGAATGACAAGCGGACATCATCGATGGCAGAAAGCGTCGGTTGCGTTCTTATCGCTCAGTTCATTTCGGTTCGGTCATGTAGCAGCGACGCACGCGGTGAAACCACTAATACCTAGATTTTCGGTGACGCTTTATGATCCTGATCGCAGCAGGGGTTCGTACTTCTTACCTCTAGTCTTCTTGTAAACAAAATTGCGTACATAAAACGTCGCCGAGTCGAGTCAACCAATAACTATAACGATGACAACACGAATTTGCGGTGAAGTCGAGCGGTAAGTAATCTCACGGATTAATTCATTTCTTCCTCGTAATCTCGCTAATTACACTTTTTCATTATAGGAAATAGAAAAGAGGAAAGTGTAAACGGTTGCCAAGTGACATAACCTAAAAATCCGATACACATATCGATCGTCGACACACACAGCACACATACCGTGTCAAGCGACGAATTTTTCAACATGCCCAAGTATTATTGTGATTATTGTGACACGTACCTCACCCACGATTCACCGAGTGTGAGGAAGACCCATTGTCAAGGACGCAAGCACAAGGACAATGTCAAATACTTTTATCAGAAATGGATGGAGGAACAGGCGCAGCATTTGATAGACGCGACGACAGCAGCGTTCAAAGCAGGAAAGATAGCTTCTAATCCGTTCGCCACCAACAAGGGCACTTCGATACCTCCTCCGCCGAATCTTGGACCCAGACCTGGAGTGCCACCGCAAGGGCCGCTGGGCATGATGCCGCCACCAGGAATGCATCACGGCGGTCATATCGGCCCGGGTGGGCCCATGATGATGGGACCCCACGGGCCTCTGCCACCTATGATGGGTATGAGGCCACCTATGATGGGCCCTATGGGACCTATGATGGGGCCGATGGGTCCTATGGGACCAATGCGACCACCGATGAATGGACCACCTCCTTCTATGAGCGGCCCGCCACCTATGAAGAAATGAGCCGTACCTGTTACAAACAATATTTTAATAAAGCCAACTATCCAAATAAATAAGCAGTGAGTCGAGGAAACAATTACAGGTGAAGATATCAGTTTTGTAACGTTAAGACAATAATAGATCCTACGACGATGCCTCAATTGATCTAGAAAAATGTTTTTCCTACTAAAGGTATTTCTTTCGCAGAGGGCTGTATTTTGTGCTCGCATAAGGAGGGCTGTTCTGAATCATTGGTCAAATTACAGTGGGGCTTTATAAAAATAACGGGTGTAGTTCCGAAAATTACATACCTCTGATTAATTAGGAACTTCGTGTACTCATTTTTTGACCCGTTGATTTCGAATATGATGGTGAAAATACCCGCAAATTCGATTTTCAAGATCAAAACTCACAAAAACTGACTTAAAAAGTTTTTCTATTTTAATTTAATAAATGTTGAGGTTAGAGAAAAATGTTTCCCATAAAAGTTGTAGCCTATAAAATGTGTAGAATTTTCGAAATCTTCATTTGCTTCGCTGAAAGTCGTTTTAGACAAAGGCGACAACAGGATTTCGGGGCCAACGCGATTTTTCTAAACGGAACCCCCACACGTAAATTTCTAGCGGCTCACCCGGTATAACATTTTTACGTCGAACGATTTTGAGATGAATTTCTTTACTCGATTGAAACGAATCACGAAGTTGTTGCAGCTCGCGATATTTTAAGAAAATTTATCAAAACTCCACTCACTATAAGTCGCCCTAGATAGAAATCGACGAAAAAATAGACTTGCAAAAACTACAATTCGTTTGAAAATGTCAAAGTCCATCCTTCTTTTAGAAAAGTTTGAGTGATTTCGTCGGTAAAATAGTTCTCGTTCTCCCAGTGTGACCAACGAATGCCGTTGATGTATCTGAACGAAGTAGTGGCCGCGGTCTGATATGTGCGGGCATAAGGAGGCCCCTTCTGAATTATTGCTTAAATTGAAATGGGGCTTCGAAAATATAAGTCTTAATTATTATACCCAATGATAAACTGGAATAAAAAATTTCGCGCAAATTTCGTTTTACATGCAGGTCTGGAAACTAAGCCCGATTTCAATGGAGCCGGGTGGTACCGTTGGGCGATCCACGTTTTATTCCGCTAGCCGCCACATGCGTCGCTGCTATCGGAGGGTACGCCCCACCCATGGTCTTCTGTGATCTCGCCCTACCCCCCTTGCCGTTTATTATAGTATTTTCCGTATTGTCAAGTGTACCATAACCTCGGTCCGCGTGTCATCGGATGCACTTGAAGTATTTCTTTAACGAACTCGAATATTTAACAGTTTATTGATTTTCGTCTATAATCAAGTAAACGTACATCGCCGTATACTGGTAAAATTGAAGAAGATAATGACCCTATTAATACCATTTTTACTAATGGAGAAAAACCCAAAACAAAACAAACCCATAATTACAAAACAGGCATTCATTTAATGTAGGAACGTACATTATGTACATAATTTTTACTTACCGCCAATAATTAATCCAGTCTGTGGAAACTGGAAAAGAGGTTACCCGACCAATCGAATCATTTAAATACGCCAATAATACGTATACAAAAAGAAAGTGATGAATAAATGTAACAAAAAAGTATTTAACGCATCTGAATTAATGAACCATTTCGTTACCTGAAAATTGAAAAAAAAACTTGTTTAACGGGTATACACTGTATACGTTGTATACAGTTAGAAATTAAAAAAAAATCGATTTTTTAAATTACATTTTCGGAATGTACAAATATGTGAGTATATTCCCTGAAAATTTCAAATCGATCCAGCGAATATTCTCGGAAATACGCACATATTTGTAAGGTCGCTCGGAGCGCTACAGAGTAAGCGCTCGAAACTTCAAACGCGCTTTTCTCAAAACGGTGTTTTCAATGTCGGTGAGCACGATTTCTCAAAAACGGCTCAACCGATCGATCTGCAATTTTAACACAACCTTGTTAGATATATTCTTCGGGTATTGATCGAAGGAATAAGAATTCCGATAATTTTTTCTATTTTTTCCAACGATTTAACGAAAAAAATTTGGTCGAAAATCGAAATTGTTTCTTTCCGGAGCCACCATTTTGTCAAAAATTAAAATTTCGACTATTCCTTCCTAAAAGAATCTTTCTGGTTTTTTCATTTTAGATAATCCAAACCGGTGATACTTTGCTCACCGCTGGACACTTTTTTCGGGGACTTCCAGCAGACTTCCTACAGGAGCAATGTTAATGAATATTTTTGAAAATAAAAAATGCAAATCTAAAGCTAAAAGATGCCACTACACTGCCTAATACTTTTCGTTTGGTCCCAATGAAATCCTTTTCCAGAAAAAAATCGTGAAAAAACTACTTTTTTATATACGCTATTTCGCCGATTCTCGAAGGTACTTTTCTAGACGCGGTTAAAAAAAAAGACGCATACATTGGCAACATTTTTTTACAGATCATTTATACACATGGTTGAGTATATGAAAAAAAATCAGAAGTATTAACAAATGACGGAGACATAACATAATAAAGCAATGTATTTTTTTTGCGCGCCGCGTTGATGGTGACAGTTCTCGGCATCGATGTGGGTGTCTGGAAAAAAAAGGAACATATTTATAATTGCATAATGAATGTATCTTCAGTGTGAACCAACAATATTATTTTTAAAAAATTCGAAACTTGAAATTGTTTTACTTAATGTTCTGTCGGTATTTTATTTCTTATATTTTTTTCCTGTCATTGAAATTTGTGTTCCTGTGCTTCACACGACAGGCGATGAAACTGAGAATATGTTCTCAAAATTTCAAAGCGATCTGCACCTTTGTTCAAGAGTTAGAACTTTCACAAGCGTCAAAAAAGTGAACCGTGGAAAAACGGCTTTAAAGTTGGCGGTGGGGCGCGCCGCGCGGTATCTATTATAAATGCAATCTTACATTATTTTTGGAATTTTTCAATTCTGTAAACCTTAAAATAGTCCTAACCGTTCAGGCTAATGGACTCAAAAATTTAAAAATTTAACATTTTGAAATTTTTCGCGTGTATAAGACCTTGAGAATCGAACCCTGAGGCTTGGGGTTTCCAAACTCGGTGCTAGCCATTGGCCAAACGACAATTTCGTAATTTGGCATGAAGATCGTTTATGTTATTCATAGCTGCTTGGTTCTACAGAATTTTTATGACATGCAGATGATCTCAATAATGATGGTATATGTCGATCATTGTGGTCTTCAGTAAGCTTAGTATTTGTTCATTTGTTCATTTGTTTTTTTTTTAATTCGTATCCCTATCAAATATGCGATAAACTGAGTTAGGGTGATCGGTATGGGTGACTTCGGCAAGAGGATGGAAGAGGATCGAATACGCATCCTAAGGCGCGGTCCACTTAACGCCCGCAACGCCTACGACCGCGACTGCAAGATTTTGCGGTCCACTAAGTGGCACACGCTCACGGGCGCCACGTTCAAAAATACAAGTGGATCGCATTTTGGGCGACGCGGGTGACTGGAGCGGAAGTGGCCAGACGTGACAGTTGCAACATGGCTGCCATCGAGAATATAAGGCGATCTTAAGACCACGTTTCCATTGACTTATCGGGACTGATTTAATTCACAAATCGAGTCTTAAGACCGAATTTATATTTACGATTCGACTGCGAATACGGGCCTTACAGCTAACACGCGGTGATGAACAATGATGCCGGCAAAAGCGACCGGAAGTTTTTGAACAAAGGTCTCTCCTCCCGGCCATTCATTTGTATTGCGCATGCGTGACCGCAGGCGTGCATGCCGACCCACGATGAACGGTGGGTCTTCGTGACATGGAGGCTATATGGAGGAGCTCGAACTCCTATGGGAGACATGTGAAAAATATGACCACAAAATCGTTTGATATAGTGAGGCGCAACGATCGCGCTATTACCATGAAGTTAGTTGCGTGCGAGAGAGACAGAATAAGGAAATCCTAAGAAGTGAGTTGCATGTTTCAGAAGTGAAAGACATCAAAGCACATAAGAAAATTTATATTATTCATATTATTATTCATATTGTTAGTTATATTATTGTTAAAACTAAGTGGAGAGCATGCATACAGCAATAATAGTGTGAATATCCTTGAAGCTCTGATGCTAATCCTACGCAAAGCCGCAATTTAAATACAACAATTCTGACATTAAATTGTGATAGGCAAGATAGCCTCGAAAATAACACCGGCTACGAAGACGTAGCCGTGAAGTCAAATCCTCCTCGACGAATTTTTTTTTGGCCAAATGATGAACCGTACGAACGGGTTGACAATGTTCAATTCTTATTGCAAATCAAAGTGTAATAATATGCACGATTAAATGTTCAATAATAAATTTTAATCGCAAAGTGCCGTGAACCCTTGGGTGTGCCCTAAGGGAACAGTGTAATGATATTTCGAACACTTTGCGATTGTACATACAAGAACCATTAGTCACGAGGGACCCACGTTTAAGGTTAAGAAAATTGTAATCAATAGAATTGAAGATTAAAGTAATTATGGTTAGCTCACGATACTGACCTTGATATCGATGCGGAAAAAACGTTTAGTCTGATATAAAAAGAACACTAAATTCTTTTCACTTCACGATTAAAAAAGTGTTTTATAAATTTTCACTAATGCTGCTCATTTGTCTTCACTGATCGCGTTTGGGAACATAGCACCTGAGAAAATAATGATTGCGTACTTCCGATACGTCTTTCATCTCTCTCACACGCAACTAACTTCATGATAACAGCGCGATCGCTGCGCCTCACTATATCAAATAATTTTGTTGCCACTTTGTAAGACACAGTTTGGACTCCTTTATGTAGCCTCCATGCTTCGTGAGCTCGCCGTGATCGCGCATATCAACGCAGCCATTGCGACCAGGCAGCGACCGCGGTCGTTAAGTGGACCGGGGTTGTGAGCGCAGTGAGCGTTGTGGGCGTTAAGTGGACCGCACCTCTAGCCTCCATGGCAAATACAATAGACCCTCGCTTATCCGAGGTAATGCGGGGAGATGTACCTCGAATTAGTGACATCTCGGATAATACGCAGAAATCGAAGGGCGGCTAAACGAGATTCTACTGTACCAGCAAATACGATAATATACACACAATGTTCGAACAATTTGAGAATTGTTAAAATCGAATTTTCGAGATAAACCAGCCTTGATTGTTGACAAGAGGACACAGATATTTTATCTTCAAAACATTGAAGCATGTTTTTATCTTGAAAACATTGAAGCAAGCAATATCGCTTCGACTTTATATTGTCATTACGGTGTTTTTCTCAAATCGAAAAATAGCTGCTGAATATTTTTTTTAATTTCTTACCTCAATGACTAATTGCAATTTCTTTCGTGTAATTTTCTTCTTATTTTCATTCCAATATGCCATCGTCAGAATAATCGCGTTACCGATTCGCTGATTGCGAGTTTTAATACAAACAGATCGCAACGCATTGTTCTTTGACTAGGAATAATTTACCATCGTATTGACCTGAGTAAAAAATGTGTTCAAGAATAAAAAAATTATTACTTAAGACGTTTTCCACCTTTCATTGTACAAGAAAACGATACAGGATAATGTTTTAAATTCCTTACGGCACTGGGTAATTGCAATTTCTTGTGTATGATTATCTTTTAATTTTTATTTAACCCTAAAACCTTTTTTTTGCCGATCTTTGCCGTTTTCAGCGTTTGAATGGGTTGTTAACGAATGGAATGTTAATTATATCAGATGGCTCGCACACTATTTCATTTCTTATGAAAATACGAAGAGAGTGAGGTATGATAAAGTCCATTTATCCCCGTAAGACCGGTTTAATGACAAAAAAAAGCACGGGGTGCATATACACCTCAGTCATGCGTTTGACGGTAAAAAAATATCATGAGTTGTTAGGTTAAATGTCGTTATCCTAACAATTATCGCGTTACCGTTCGCTTTTTGCAAGTTTTAATATGAGCAGATGGCAAAGCATTGTTCTTTGACAGCGGGGATTAATTCACCGTCGTATTTACCTAAGAAAATAAAAATTGATTTAAGAAAAAAAAGCATCAGTATTATTTAAGACATTTTCTACCGTTCGTTATACATTTAAACACTTATAATAAAAATATTTTTCTATCACTAGGTATTGCATTATAATTATTTTCGACCTTTTTCACCGTTGATTATGCAACTAATGCATATTGTTCATTGGGCATTACTATGTTAAAAATATTCTTCTATCTTTACGCATTTACGGAGATCTCTCTGGTATATATCATTTTACATCTCTCTCGCACGCAGCGCATTTCTCAAGATCATTCTGCCTCATACACAGCTCACTTCTCATTATTTATTTCTTCCGTCTCTGTTACACGCTGCGCATTTCTCAAGTATCATTCTGCCTCATACACGGCTCACTTCTCATTATTTATTTGTTCCGTCTCTGTCACACGCAGCTCACTTCTCGCGGTCTTAGCAATAGTGGCGCCATCCCTGTTTGACCACATTTTTGTAGCCACTTTTTTCAAGTCTCTCCATAAGGTTCGGACTCCTCCCACTCTAGCCTCCATGAGAAATTCAGTAGCTTACTCAGGGAGGCTAGAGTAGGAGGAGTCCGATCTCTTATGGAGAGACTTGAAAAAAGTGGCTACAAAAATATGGTCCTACCGGGATGGCGCCACTATCTCCAAAATCTCGAGACACGAGCTGGGTGTGACAGAGACGGAACAAGTAAATAATGAGAAGTGAGCTGCAGTGCAGCCAGATCACGCGCAAAAGTTACCCCCTCTCTAGTCTCTTGCGCGCCCATCACACAATCATAGTAGCGCGTGTCCGTGAGCGAGCGACGCTCGGACGTCTTCGGAAAGAGCCGAGCGCCATCGAAGTTTCCCGACCGCGCCTTCGGCAGCTACACCAATACATGGACGCTGAGCACGTTCATGTGCGGCCAAGCTGAAACGAAGGCTTCGAGGGAAAAAGCAATCTGAGCACGACTCGCGCGTGGGGTCACCCGACGGCACGAGCGAGGCTTTTAGATGATTTCAATGCTTATTTAGCTCTTGATTCTCTGCGTTATTAATGTATACAAAAAAATGTATCGCACACTCTGATCGCTTATTTTTTTAGTTTATACGTTAATTTAAATATAATAATAAATCTAAATTACAACTTATTTATCTTCTAAAATATTGTTTACGCTTTACTCACACCCGTCCTTACGCCAAATAAATTATAATTCATAAAATTAGGCGGAAATATATTTATATTCGTATTATTATATTAATTCTCATAGCTCTCATATGAAAACTCTCATATGAAAAACACAAAAAAAAACTTCAAAACCTTACATTTCAACGAACCGAGAACATACATCTTCACATTTTCAATCATGACGAATTTTTAAGAACAATATCATCACAAACACATCTGAACCAAAACAATATACATTACCTAAATTATCAAAACATAAATCAAACAACACAAAATCACAACATCTTATACCCAACTCTTACCAATAGACAACAGGACACAAATAATAATCTTTCCACTGATCCTCTGAATAATATAAATTCGACAATCACATTAAATAAAAGGAAAGAATGGCTTATAAATCTCTCCAACATTGATATTCCGCTACACATTTCCACATTCTTGTCTCTAGGTGAAAAGTTTTGTTTTCCTTACCTGAAACTCTCAAACATAAAAACTCATATCCACAAATCGATCTCCGAACTTGAGTCCAAATTAGATTTTTTACTCGACAAACCTAGACAAATCGAAATTAGAAGCAGATTCACTAAAATCTTAAACAAAATAAATATTCCAACATCATTTTGCAACACCAATCAAATTATAAAACACACGTCCTCATTCTTAAAAAACAATCCTCAACTTTTAGTTACACGAGCTGACAAAGGAAATTCAACAGTCATTCTTAACAAATCAGATTGCATTACAAAAACTCATAATTTACTCGCAGATTCCTCAACTTACAAATTAACAAATAGAAATCCCATCAACACTCTACAAAAAGGCATTAACAATATTCTCTCCAGATGGAAAACCCTGAAATTCATTGATGAAACAAAATACAAATACTCAAAAGCTGAAAATTGCAACATATCTCGTCTTTATTGTCTGCCAAAAATTCATAAAAATAATTATCCACTTCGTCCAATAGTATCATCAATAAATAGTCCAACACATAAACTAGCTGAATTTATACAATCTAAACTTTCTAAATTAATCAATACGACTAATTCACACGTCAACGATAGTTTCCACCTAAAACATTCACATTCTAACATCTCAATTCCACTCAACTACAAATTGGTCTCATTTGATGTTGTTTCTCTCTATACCAACATCCCATTACAACTTGTTATTCAAAGCCTTCAAAGAAGATCAAATCTATTTTCAAAAACATTTCTTTTAAACGAAATAATTAAAGTCATGGAATACATCATGTTCTCAACTTTCTTTATATTTGAAAATAAAATTTACCAACAAATCTCAGGGTTACCAATGAGCTCACCTTTGGCTCCAATACGGCATATAGGGCATATGAAAAAGAGAAATTTCTGGGAAAAAAATGAGAAATCATGAATTTTCAGTAAAAAAAATGTGTTTTTGGGAAATAGACCAGAACTTGAATATGTTTTAAATAATTTTTTCTCCGAAAATCTCAAATACGACTAAAATATGAGAAATTGTGAAAAATTTGGAGAAAAATTTGCACTAGGGACCCCTGCGGACCGAAGTCAGGAACGCTACCAACGGGACCATCTCATCGCTTGTAGAATATGTACACTTTCTGGTACTTAGGATTCGCGGCCGGATGGATGATTAGCTTGTTTTTGGGGATAATGCTTTATCGCTTGATGAAAGTATGAGAATTAATATAAATACGAATATAAATATATTTCCGCTTACTTTTATGAATTATAATTTATTTGACATAAGGACGGGTGTGAGTAAAGCGTAAACAATTTTATATAAGATAAATAAGTTGTAATTTAGATTTATTATTATATTTAAATTAACGTTTAAACTAAAAAAATAAGCGATCAGAGTGCGCGATACATTTTTTTATACATTAATACCGCAGGGAATCAAGAGCTAAATAAGCATTGAAATCATCTAAAAGCCTCCCGCGTGCCGTCGGGTGAAGTCACGCGCGAGTCGTGCTCAGATTGTTTTTTCCCTCGCTCAGCGTCCATGTGTTGGTGTAGCTGCCGAAGGCGCAGTCGGAAAACTTCGACCGTGCTCGACTCTTTCCGAAGACGTCCGAGCGTCGCCCGCTCACGGACACGCGCTACTATGATTGTGTGATGGGCGCGTGAGAGACTAGTGAAGGGGTAACTTTTACGCGAGATCTGGCTGCACTGTCTGGCTGCACTGTTTCCTGCTCGAGATTTTCGAGATAGTGGCGCCATCCCGGTAGGACCACATTTTTGTAGCCACTTTGAATTGCACAGATCGGCCTCCTCCCACTCTAGCCTCCATGAGCTTACTCGTCGCCACTAGTTGCTAGTTTTGGCTGTCCGTGAATTATCGCCCTAAGTCATATATAGTCATATTTACCGCTCAAATTTCAATCGAGCTTCCTAAATAACGGCTTACTAGATTAATTTTTGTTCTAATAATTTTGCTGTGCGAGAAATAGATGGAAATGCGCGTGACTGCTATTCACATGCGTGCGAGTTTATAGCACCGCTGAATCGAGAAAGACGCTCAGAAGGGAAGATAATCGGAGCCATTAATGCCAAACTAGAGGTTAACTTGTCACATTGACGCCTGAAAAATGGATATTGTCAACAACGGTTTCGAGGAACTCGAACCTCGAGCTACGCCGAAGCCCACTCTTTTAAAGGCAAGTTCACGAACAAAAAGAAAAAGTTTTCTTCAATAAAGCCTGCAGTCCAATCATTCGAAATTCTAACGAAAGGACGTAGCCATGAATTTCATTACCGGTATAAAAAAAAACAAAACATCGCCCCAGCGCAACGTAAAAACTTTTCGGCAATTCACTTCGAATTTTCCAAACATAAATAAAACATTATCCAGAAACGTTTCTCAAGGTTTCGTTGAAGCTCGTATCATTGCGGGTGGGCGAAAATAGAAAAAACTAATTGCTCCGCTCCTGGTACATTTTGGAGTTAGGGACTTCGGGAAATGTGCCATTGGAACATTGAACGGAGAGTAAGAATTGGTGCCATAAAGACATCGTCATTTACATGTTACGTCGATAGATTTTCAATTCTTTTTTCTGACAAGAGTACTTGGACAACGAGGTCGGGATTTTATATACAATTAATACATAGTTTTGACCATTTTTTTTAACCCTTAATAGTCACACTGGGTCCACGGGACTCAAACAAATTATTTTGATGCCGTACAACTTTTTTTTTCCAATAAAACATACATTTTTTTATATGCGCAAGCGTTTCATTCTTTCCTTCTAAATCGCACCTGCGTTGGATGAAATAAATATACTTTTTGAAAAGTCCACACAAACCGCTATGTCTATTTCAAAGTACATTGTTTCGCAATTATAAAACCATTTTTTTATTTCGTCAATAATTACAAGAGTTACAGCAATTTATGCAAAAAAAAGTCATTTTTCACGTTTTTCTTGCATAGTTTTTTTTGCATATTTAAAATTTAATTTTCGTTTTCTAACCAATATCCTTGTATTAAACAAGGTTCAAATTATACCTCACTATTCTTTTTCACATCGCGCAATGCATTATTTAATTATTTATAACAATTTAAAAACAGTATGACTATAACGTGGTTCTAATTAAGTGTGACTACTAAGGGTTAATAGTAATATGCTCATAAACAATGTAGTTATTATTGTTTAAACAAAGTGCCGCGGTTGCTGTATGGCTGATCGGTATGGGTGACTTCGGCAGCTGGAATGATCTGAAGCGGAAAATAAAAAATTCTACTTTGAGATATTCCTTTCACGTAAAAGTCCTTTCGAATAAAAATACATCTCAGTTTACTGGTAAAACTTCAAGCCAAGTTACCGACCTATTAACAAAAAATGACGACTCCATAAAGCGTCTGATTTATATGGCATTTTCTGGAGATGACACACTGGCCACATTTCTATCTAATAATTTATATACTAAATAACTCTGGATGTCTGATATAAACCGCTTATGTATGGAACAAAATCTAAATATTCCTCAACGACAATAAAAGCAGGAGGTCACCAAATGTTTAAAGAAAATATTAAAAATAAAACTTAGAAAAATGTGATTAGCAGACGAATTTTCGTAGCCGCAACTTTTCAAGAGAAAATGTAAAAATGTATAAATCTACTAAATTTGCGAAATTTTAAATTCCAGTTTATTGTTGTGTATAATTGATTGTGACTTGTTTTTATTAATGGGTAACACCACTGTAGAATTTTCAAAACATTGATTTTTTTAAATTGGCTTAAGAGATGCTTTGAACCATTTAAAATAAGGGGAAAAAAGTTTGTTACCTGTCAAAAAAGGCCCGCAGGCTTGTGTGGGTCTGCAGTGGTAGAGGCTGGCCTGTATGCAAGATGTCGAACGTTTTTATCGGAACACAATTTTTCAAAACGGCATGCAGCATAACTCCAACAATTTTCATTTCATTCCCTTCAAATTTTGAGCACATCTTTGAAATGATATTCCGAAGAGAAATACGTACAGGATTTTCCATAAGTTAATTATAACATTATTCATAAACAAATGATTGTCCATTTTTTCTGTCGAGAATTGAGTTTTTAGTTCAAATGCTCGTCAATTACACAAAAATTTATATTTTCAAAACCTCCTACGTATTTCTCGAGCTATACTCGTGAAAAATAATAGAATCTCTAATTTTTTTTTTGTAAATTTTTTTTTCTAATTTTTTTTCTAAATTCAAATTTGCATCAGTTATACTGCGTGTCGCAGAGCGTCTCAAAGTCAACATGCCTCCCGAGAATGGCTTCAGCGTCGTCATTTTGTATCATTTTTATTTTTATTTTTTGCTTGTTGATTTGAAGATATGACTCAACATCCTTGAATATTATTATCCTATTACTTGTCTTTCCACCAAAAAAATCGCGGAAAAACGCTTAATTTTAGACGTTTACAGTGGTGTTACCCCTCAAGCGCTATTGTAATTTACCAATTGTCTAGAAGGGCCCTCCCTTACGCCCCAGAAAATACGGCCCTCCACGAAAAAAAAAATATCTTAAGTATAGCAATAAGTCTCGTGTGACGAGATACTTTTTTGAGTTTTTCAAAATTAAGAAAATAGTGAACTGTAAAAACAAAAGTTTGATTCTCGACCGAAAAGAACAACTATAATCATTTTTTTGTTAAAACATGTATAAACCTATTAAAAAATCATCCAGTTATGCGAAAGAAAATGTTCGAAATGTTCGAAATGGAGAATATTGTATTCAAATTTGGATAAAATCGGACAAGCCGTTTTCGAGATACATCTGGCACCGACTTTGAAAACTATGTTTCGAGATAATCGTGTTTGAATCCCTTCCAGTCAACGAATTTATTTTTAAAAAATCCTAAACATACCTCAATGTACATATTTTCCAATAAAAAAACCCGGTTCCAATCGAAACATTAGTTTTGGAGATAAAAATTCACGAAGTTTACTTGTTTTTTTGCCGTTTACTCAGGTACCTCCCCTTAAATATCACTTGATATCAGATTAACCCTAGTACCGCAAACCCCACATAATTCGTGAAAAAAGCTAAAATCAAAAACTTGCTACGACAAGCAGCGTTGAATTGAAGTGCTGGGGTGCGTGTAACCCCTGTGTAGGTTCTTTGTTTCGTACAGATAGTGTAGGGCCCTAGGGTTAAGGGGCTATACCAGTGTGAACGCTGAAAATTTGGGTGATTTTCGGGAATTTTTTTGGAAGAAAAGTACTCAATTACATGTTTCGTAAAATTAAGAATATATTTGGCTATATTTGACCTATATTACATAATTTTTTCATAGAAAAATATTGAGATCCAAGCGACTTATGCGCTGCCTTCGGAGGCGCCAAAAAAAAGTCCCTCCATTGCTGACATGTTCCGGCCGATTGAGTAGCTGAAACCGAAAAAGAAAAAAAAGGTCCTTAAACTGGAAGGCATTTCCTGTACAATGACGTAGGATTTTCGAAAAATATCAAAATCTAACAAAATGGCGCAGTTATGAAAAAAAGTCTGTTTTCTTGCCTATAAAATGGTCGTTTTTTTCAATGCCAAATCGTCAATTTTCATCCAATCAAAAATATCCTACGTCATTGTAGAGTAAATATATTCAAGAGTACTCAGTTCCAATTTCAAGTCAATCGGATAATTGCTCTTTGAGTTACAATGTCAGTAAATTTGAAAAATCTCATTTCGAGAAAAACGCGTTTAAAGATTTAACTATCGATTTTTGCAAGAAAAAATGATATTGATATAAATGATATAAATGATAATGATATTCTTGAAAGTATAAACTGTCGAAAAAGGCAACAAAAAAGTCGATTTTTTGAAAGTGTTACACTGGTATAGCGCCTTGAAAATGTATGAGATTTCTACCGAAAGCTACCATGGCAATAAAACTTGAACGCTTTATTCCTCTGTTTTAAGCCTGTATGCAAAATTTGGAATCAATACTCAAGAATTATTCACGACCGTTACAGTGCATGTCGGATCCATCAGTGCCCGAAGTTTCCTTGATTTTCGGCAAACAACTGCCCCCTTCGCATCCACCGACGCCGAACAGAAGCAATCCAGAAGAAAAATGCAGGGCGTACGCGAACTGGAGAACGGTTGGGTTCGCTTCATCGCTGGATTCGAGATCGGTCCCCCAAGAGACGACGAACGGACGGTGCAATAGCGCGAGTCCCAGGCTGAAAAATGGAATGCCGAGCAACCCTTCAAATTTCTACGCCGGAAGTATCGGCATGAACAACGGTGCCAACTCACCGTCGAATTCTTCACCAACGTACAACAATCGCGATCAGCCAAGTGCAGTACAGAAGCATTGTTTCGTCGCTGCTCCCAGAGACGTGGACGATAGGTCCGTGTACAGTTACGGCCAGCAGTATCAAGACGAAACAGCAGCATTCGCGTCGCCTAGACAACAATTGGTCGAAGGGCCAGTGCAGAATGGTTCTTACAACGCGGTCAGATCCATTCTCAAAAGTTCCTTAGCGAACAGCGCAGTCGCGAGGCCACCAACGGATGTTGGCGTAAGATCCGACATCGCCTTTCGGAGCAAAAGTCCATCGCAGTCGAATCACCACCACTACAAGACTCGACGACACATGGACGGCTCCGTCTACTCGCCGTCATCCCCAGTTTCTCGATGTCAGCACACAGCCGAACGCAATCACGAATCCGACACCGTACGAGATCTATTGTTGCTCGTGAAAAATCAGAACGAACAAATCAAATCGCTGCAAACCCAAGTGGAGAGACTGTTGGAGATTCACGAGCACAATATTGGATACCTGGAGAACCGTCGTTCCGTTGTCGCCAAGTCGAGTGAGAAATCTCAGTCTCCCACTTATGCGTACGATACCGACAATCTCACGAAGAACAATGTTCTCGTTTCCGCACAGAGAACGCGCCATTCCCTAGGCGCGACCCCGTCACATCCGGACGAGCAGCCGGAAGTCTCCGCGCGTTATCAAAGCGACGCAATGAGGAATACGATAATGGAAAAGAAAGTCTCGATCGGCGTGATGACAAGTTTCGAATTCAGCGTACAGAACAATCCTTTCGTGTCGGACTCGGAAAATCCGAGCAACGGAGCTCTTCGAGATTGCAGCAAGAGCGCGAGTACGCCGGGCGATTCGTGGAGTCCGAGAAACGTCGCTGCGGGACCGCTCGAGAATATCAGCGAAGACACGGAAAGCCATCCGTCCTCGATTTGGAAACAGAGCAGCAATAATACTCAACTAACGTCATCCGACAAGTTTGCCTCCAGGCTTACTCCATACGGGAGTGACAATCGAGGATACGCACTCGAAGCTGTATCGGAGCTTTCTCCGAATTCGAAAGCACGCAGAGTCAGAAACAACGGCCACGATTCATCGGTCGCGTATTCGAACAAGCCGAGTAATCAAAGCGAGACGATTGGAAACTCCCGATCTTCCAAAGATCGAGCTCCCGAATTATCGAACAAACTCATTGAGAATTCGAGCAAGCCGGAAGTCAGCTCACCGAACAATCGGGGAGAACGGAAAGAGAACGTTTCGCATCGTCAAGACGGCCCGCGCGACTACAATCGGACAGCTGCACTCGAATCTAGCAACGACTCCAACTTGAACAAGACCGAGCGTGGCATTCACCGATATTCCGAGCAGTCTAACAGCGAGAGGCGATCCATCCCCGCGGATAACACAGCCGATGGTAGCTTCGTCTTGTGCAGCTCCGATGTCGAAGTACCCGACAGATCGCTGCTCAGCTTGGATCCCAGTATTCACGTCGAAATGCGAGAATACTCGAGCGAGGACGAAAACGAAGAAGCCAAACGCACTCCGGCGGTCGGTTGGACGTTTTACAAAAACGTTGTAGGCCAGGTGAACAGAATATTGCACTCGATGCCCAGCGGCCAGGAAGTCGACGAGAATGAAAAAATCAATCCGATCGCTTTCAACAACGATATCGCGGAGAAAAAGGATATTCTGAATTCCGTGAAAACGGCGACTTTGGAGCAATTGAAGATGCTCGGTATAAGCTACGCCGAACATTCACAATTCAACGGTGAACACACGCAAAGAAAGTTAGTGTCGAAAGCTCGTAGCCTCCTCTCGTGGGTGGAGAATGTACGGTAGATTGCAATTATCGATCCATCATCTTCCACAGGGTCACCTTCGATTCGTCGTATCGCCCATCCGTGGATTGTCAAACGCAAAACTTGACGCAGCAGCCCTCGAATTCTATGACCGAAACCAATACTAGCATGCACATGAGAACGCTCGCGCTGAAGTATCTCAGTGACGAACAACTGGCCGATCTGGCCGTTCACAAACAAGGGGTTGGCGCCGCGATGAAGCACAAATTTCTCAGCGTTCAGGGAACGAATATGTCGTTCGCGACGATGAACTATTTGCAGCGGTATTGTTTGGTCTCGGGAATGCAGACGGTCAACGCTGATGGTAAAATATTGCAGTATTATATTGGGAGCACAAATAAGTTTTCGCCGTTTGACAAAAGATGACCCCACCAGGAGATTATGGTTGAAATTGTCAGACGTAAAACGTCATATCGTAAGGTTGGACATCTGGCAAGACCATAACCTTGAAATATTACCGATTTTGTATCAGCATCACATAATTTTTTCGTGCGAAAATGTCGAGTTTTGAGCCGAATAAGCGTCATTTGCGGCAACTTTATAACTCTTCTTTACTTCTTGAATTTGAAGAAATCTGCAGCTGAGGCGCATCGATTGCTTGTAGAAGCTTGTAGAAGGTGAGGGTGCTTTAAGTAAGAGAAGTTGTCGTGAGTGGTTTCAAAAGTTTGAGAACGGTGAGTTTGACGTCGAAGACAAAGAACGCGGCGGAAGGCCAAAAAGAAGACGCGGAATTGGAAGCATTATTGGAGGGAAGTTCGTGCCAAACGCAAGAATTCACGCAAATGACGCTTATTCGGCTCAAAAGTCGACATTTTCGCACGAAAAATTATATATATGAAGGATTCTCCGTCAATTCAGCCACTTTTTTTCGACCATCTCAGATCTGCCCCATAATTGGTTACATCAAAGTACTACTAAAAGGCATTCTATGTGAATTTTTTCAGATTTTTTAATTCAACTTTTTAGAAAATGCTGTTTTTTTCCAAATGAATATATCTCGGGAACTAGAAGTAACTGAAAAAAATGTCTGTACATAAAAGTTGTAGTTTTGTGTTAGCTTTCGAGCAGACGACTTGAAATAATTTTTACGTTCCGGTAACGCTGATTTTTTACCAAAAAAGGGGGAAATTATTTTTTTTATTCAAAAACGGCCATTTTTTTGGCTGAAACAATTACAGAGTCTTTCAGTATGTCTGACGATATCGCAAAAAAAATCGCCAGAGTGGCACGGATCGAGGTTCTAGGGTAAAAAAAGAAACCACACAAATTCATTTTTTTCTACCGGAACCTCGCTCCGTGCCACTCTGGCGATTTTTTTGCGATATCGTCAGACATACTGGAAGGCTGTAATTTTTTCAGCCAAAACATTGCTGTTTTTGAATAATAAAATAATTTCCCCCTTTTTTGGTAAAAAAATCAGCGTTACCGGAACGTAAAAATTATTTCAAATATTCCGCTCGAAAGCTAACACAAAACTACAACGTTTATGTACCGACATTTTTTTTCAGTTACTTCTATTTTCTGAGATATATTCATTTGGAAAAAACGGCATTTTCGAAAATGTTGAATTAAAAAAATCTGAAAAAATTCACATAGAATGCCTTTTAGTAGTACTTCGATATAACCAATTATAGGGCAGATCTGAGATAGTCGAAAAAAATGTGGCTGAATTGACGGAGAATCCCTTATATATAGATTAAACCATTCAAACAAAAATTAGCCTGATTCTAGCAGGAGCCCCGCTTCCAAATATTTCCCAAGTTGAGTTTTGTTCGAGTATTATTAATGAACCAAGTGGAGAAAACGCTTAATTTTTTAACACGACATTCCGAACACTAATCGCAGTTTGTTAAATTTTGCAAATTTAAATCGAAGCATTATTTTTACCCCTACAACCCTATATCTAGTGTTTACGAAGTGCCACGGGTGCATGAAGGTGCAATTTGAACCTTAAAAATCTCCAAAACTATGTGGTCAAACGGATTCATTTTTCCACAGTTGGTCCTATTTTAATCTCTCGGTGATATGAATTTCTATCGTCTACAAGCATTTCGATTTTGGTGTCGAAACTCCTTAAAGACGTTGAAATTTGCAGCGTTGGAACGTTTTAAGTTTCTTTTTATTTATCACTCTGGAAAAGATCTTTTGCAAATTGAGGTAGTAAATGTCAAAAAAGAATACGTAAAAATGTTTGAGTGATTTTCATAGACTAAATCGGCCCAAAAACAATTTGAGCAACTAAAAATAATTCATTTTCGTTGCATTCCAACGATGCAAACTTCAACGTCGTATCATTTAACGAATGCGACTGTGCCGTCCTCAAATTTCGGGATGAGGCGATTTTTTTAAACCCAAACAGATCATTCTGAAAGTACAATTTAGAAAAAAATCGTGCTCCTTAGAGAGTTGCACATTGCGATCTTAAAAACTTATTCCGTTCACAAAGTTTTAGGTACGTGGAAGCTACCGTTAAATAAACGATTTTCTCATAGCCGGAACTTCGTGAGCGAAGGGAAATGATGAGCAATGTGCACTCTTTTAATTCGCACGATTTGATTATTCTCGCTACCTTTCGGGGTCAATTTTCAACAACATTGTTGTTTTCAGGCAAAGGTCACGGTGGTGCAACGCGACAGAAAAAGCACTTGCCCATGACCAAAGAACCTCAATCTCCAGGCCGTAATCGGAGTTACGAAAATGCTGTGCATAAAGGAGCACACGACAACATTCTGGACATTACGACTTTGAAACAGCAGCCGAAGTTGCTTTGAGGTGATGTGAAACGCATGCCGATGGCAACGACCCCGATTCTACCTATTATTTATAGTCAATTAATTTCGCCGACACAAGAATGCGGGTCAAATACATGCGCGACAATCCAATTTGTGCGTGATTGAATCTTCAACCGATAAAAGTGTAAAAAATATGCGAGGAAAACGCTGGCCCGCACTGGAGTTTTTCTCACAGTTTCTTCCGTGATTGCCACATGAACTAAGATGTTAACGAGATTTTTATATCATAATGCATTTAATTTGTATACTTTTAGATTTGTACGTAGTTTTATCACCGATGTAATATCAATATTATTTTTGTACGATTGCTCCAAGAGTATATTTAATTTAGATCGCTGCGACAGTGAATATTAAAAAATTATTACACTTTATAACTGGTGTATTCAATAATTAGCGACTTATCATTAGTCTCTTGCTGGAAACCGACCCACGTCGTCTTTGGCTATTTGTATTTCCATTCTTCCTTCAGATACGCTTTCGACATTTTATGCTCCCATCTCTTTTTTACTTTTACTCGAATGTTTAACTTTGCGTCGTTGGAATGCAATAAAAATTCATTTTCTTCGCATCGCCCAAACTTTGGCCGATTAGTTTACGAAAACAGCTCAAATGTTTTTTTTTTACAATCCTCATTAGAAATCTGCCTCCTAGAACGACAAAAAATATTTTGGATAGTAATCAAAGGACTAAATAAAAAAAATACATTTCGTTACATTCCAACGATGGAATCTTCATCGTCAGTTTTTTCTTTACACTTGTCACTATTTCCTGAGACTCCTTAGAGTGTTAGCCGGAGCCAGTCTTTGCTAACGCTCCATTGCATCGCTTTCTATAGTTGCTGACTATGCTGACTATAGTTCACTGCAGAGTTGGGCGTAATTCTATTTATAAATACGAATACAAATTTATTCACATCGTGATTTTCATGGGAATATAAATACAAATTTATTCATACTTCACTTATTGTAAATACGAATTTATTTATATTCACATGCAGGTATACAAATACAATTGTATTCACAAATATTCTGAACATACAAATAAATTCACAAAAAATGTGAATATTTACAAGAAATCCTGTGAATTAAAAAAAAATCACATCAAAATCTGTGAATGCAAATGTATTCACAAAAAATTGTAAACACAAAAAAAATCACAAAATAAGTTGTGATTTTTTTCGTATTTAAGACAAATTAAAATCAAATTCACAATGATTAGATTAAAATTTACACCAAACGTGAGTTCTTACGTATTTTGAGAGAAAACATTGCGTCGAGACAAAGAAATTTTTGCAAAAAAAGTTGTGAGTTTCAAATATTACATTATAAATATGAAAAAATTCATAAAATGAGTTGTGAATTTCCTCAAGTTGAAGAAAATTAAAATCAAATTCACGACAATTATATTAAAATTTACACCACAAGTGAGTTCTTACGTATTTTGAGAGAAAACATTGTGTTGAGGCAAAGAAATTTTCGCACAAAAAGTTTTGTGCAAAAATTTCTTTGCCTCGAGACAATGTTTTCTCTCAAAATACGTACGAACTCACTTTTGGTGCAAATTTTAAACTAATCATTGTGAATTTGATTTTAATTTGTCTTAAATACGAAAAAATTCACAACTTCTTTTGTGAATTTTTTTTGTATTTACAATTTTTTGTGAATACATTTGCATTCACAGATTTTGATGTGATTTTTTTTAATTCACCGGATTTCTTGTAAATATTCACATTTTTGTGAATATTCACAATTTTTCTGTGAATTTATCTGTATGTTCAGAATATCTGTGAATACAATTGTATTTGTATGCATGCATGTGAATACAAATAACTGAAGTATGAATAAATTTGTATTTATATTGACATGAAAATCAGGATGTGAATAAATTCGTATTCGTATTTATAAATAGAATTACGCCCAACTATGGTTCACTGACTTTCAGTGGCTATCCTCGAAAACTTGGCGAGGCTGAACCGGCTGAGTGGTCCCCCATTCGAGTTTTCGCCCCAGTCAACACAGCCCAATCAAATTTAGCAAATCGATTTTTATGCAAGTGACAAACTGGCGCATAAGCTTCCAGCGTGGAATGCACAATTTTCCAAATCTCCATAGCAATTCAGAGTTTATTTGATGCTTTTTGCGGACGGTGGACGCCATTTGCACGAATCGAATAACGCCTCATTTCTGCTGATTGACGTAACGATCATTTACTCTGATCAACTCCGTTGAAAACAGTTCGTAGATGATTCGTTGTTTTTAAGAATTTTAATTTGAACTCTTAATGGATAACAGTATGATAGCATCGCAAATTCGATAAACCTTATAAATTATTATGTATAAAAAAATGCAGAAAAATATGCCAAGCCATTAATTGACGTACATGTTGCGAACGAATTCTTCCTGAATATGTGAGCATTTTTTACGCATCAGTTATTTATCACATAACATTTTTTTGAGAAAAGATCTGTTTCATATGTTTCAATGAACGTAAAACGTTGATGGAAATGTAACAGTAGTAGTCTTTTGTACGTCAGTACTCCTTGATCGAATCATATTGATCGCCTGCCTTTTCGAAGTGGCTTCATCGAAAACGCATCTAAAATATGTTTTCGTTCAGGGGTCTTCTCACTTTAGACGCTAAAAAGGCTATTTTCATGATTTTTTTATAGGTTTATATTATAGATATTGATATAAAAGTTGTTACACTTAATAAATACACTTTCGAGATACATATAAAAAAAATCATTTATGTAAGTCACTATTTATAAACGAAAATGGTAGTTAAAAAAATGTCGTAAAAAATTGTAGGTCTGCGCTGTTGATGAAATCTCGGAGATGGATCATCCGAAACAAAAAATCAAACGGTTTTAGATTCAGTATGTTAATGGATATAGCGCGTATCATACGATTTTTGATATATGCAAAAATAACCAAATTGGCGGACATTTTTCGAAAAAACCAAAAAAACGTGTTTTTCACCGTTCTTGGCACAAAAATAAATAGCAAAATTTTAAAAAATCTTTGATATGCGCTATAGCTATTCTTGTAATGAATATGTGGTTAAAATTTCATAAGGATCGGTTCAGTAGTTTCGAAGATATTATCAACAAGCCGTCGAAAAACGTTGTTTCGAGGAAAACGCGTTTAAAGTTTGTTTGGGTTACATAAATACATAAAAAAATCGTTTTATGTATTTCGAAAGTGTATTTATTAAGTTTAACAACTTTTATATCAATGTCTATAATATAAACCTATAAAAAAATCATAAAAATAGCCTTTTTTCAGCGTCTAAAGTGAGAATACCCCTTAAAATGGATGGATATCAATCACTATCTTTGTGCAAGGTCAATACATCAAAATGCTTATCCATCGCTGCTGTCCTGTTTGGTAACGAAGTAGGCACTCTGCAATTCACGCAAATTCTTCTCGAGTGTGGCAACCTCGTCGTATTTGCACTCGGCCCTCGCTTGCTTTATGTACGATCGGAGATTGCTCATTTGCTCGATGATAGGATCCATCGAGGACGACGGAATCAAAGCTGTGGCATTCGAGGGACCCCAGCCTTCCGTTTTCTCCATCACTTGCTGCAAGTTTAAACGGGCAATATAATTTTTTTTATTTTCCTCTACACAATATTCATTTTTTCACTTTCCTCTACGCATACAGGAACATTTGGTGTTGCTTTATCTTTTCTTCTCGTCATTTTTATGAAAGTACGTTTAAAATGTTCCGCAACATCGAAAGAAGATACTTTTGGAAAATTGTGCGGACGTATTCGCGCTATAACTTCGATAAACTTTGACATATCGGACTAAAACTGTTTACACATGAACAACAGCACTGGGCCACTGTCTGTATTGAAGTTTATGAGAATGGAGGAAGCAATGTGCAAACATCTGACTGCGCAACTTTTTCTCGTGTAGGGGAACGTGGGGTACAGTGTCACTTTTTTAAAACAATTTTTTACTCTAATCAAGGTAGTGTGATTAGAAAAAAAGGTCATAACCGGTTTTATAGACCTTTGGGCGTACAATGAAGCTCCCATATTTTTGCAAAAAGATTAAAAATACCTAAATAATGGGATCGAAATAAATTTGCGGTTCGGCTCATTGTACTCGATGGGTGGGGTACAATGTATCATATAGGTGGGTACAGTGTGTCAACTACTGTGAAACGTAGGGTACAATGAGGCGGTTGAAACTCTTATATTTTTCTAACATAGATAACAGATTTTTACACATAACAGTACGAACCCACACAAAATCAGTATAAAGTCAGCAATATCACAGGAACATCTTATTTTTACAAATCGCACGTCATTGACAGCGGCCCGTGACACACTGCGCTTCTTCGGAGCGTCGTCACTTTTTTGTTTCCTCATTGGGAGTCGAGGCATTGTGCCCCACATCCCGGTGATACACTGTACTCCACTAGTTAAATATTTGATTATTGATAAAAATAACTATTAATTAAACTACGAATGGAAAAACACAAGTCATTGAGCTCATCATGGATAATAAAACTATCGATTAGGACCGAAAACCCGAGCCGCTACAGAAAGCTACGTTGTACTTTACGTTTTTCCGACGAGCGAAATTTTTTTTTCCAAGCCTCAAATGAATTTTTAATTTCCGATAATTCTTTGTCAGCTGCTATCGACTTTGTTTCATGCCTGACGAAACCAAATATAAATCACGGTCCAACACAAAACATGTCGGAATTTACGAGCTACAAACCTCCGAGAAATCGCATCTAACTCACAGTGCCCCGTGATACATTTTACCCCACTCTCCCTACTTCCTGTACCGGAAAGGAGGAAATTTTGAAAAAAGCGGGAATCATGAATTGCCATTATTTGTACCTCGTTACTCTTGGCTGAAGAACCGCCTTGGGAGCTCCGGCCATTGAGTTTATGTTCCGTCCGTTTTTCCCGTTGAGACTCGTCCATCTCTAGTTGTCTGTCGTAAGCGATTCGCTCCTGAATTCTCGTTTCGCGTTTAGCCACGATCTCAGCGTACTCCTCTTCGGTGGGGAGCGAGGGAATGGTCAATATTTGATCCTTCAGGAATATCATAGCTGTCGTTCGTATCATCTGATATAATTTAAGATTTTGGGGCCACGGCCCGTTCGAAGGATTCTCCATGCCCATCGTGCCAAACGCGAGAATTCGTTTGCTCGTCGCGTCCACGTTTTCTCCGATCTTCGCGATCTTCATTCGCAATATTTGAGCGTCCCGTAGGTCGTATATCGTCTCGCCTTCCCTGGATATAGAAAAACACGGTTTATCGAATCATGATTGTTACCCATTATAGACTCAGAAATGCCCAGACTTTTTCCACACAGGTTTTGCAAATATTCCAGGGAAATTGGCGTCAAATAAAGAGCATGATGTTTTTTTAAATCAAATATATGAAAATGTGGAATATTAAAATCAAAATTAAGAAAAATTCCAACCATAATTTCAACGCTGTAAAGTAAAAAATATACATTAAAAGCAAATACAGAATCTGTTATTTATTCTCAACACAATTTTTTATGTCGGTGCAGATAAATTAACAATAAATAGAAACACTTATCTACAATAATAATCGTGTGGTTGTTTGTCGACAAATCAAATGCGAATGTACTTTAGAGTAAATTGGTTTTTAGTTTTTGAAATTTTCAACGTTTGGCACTGATATAACTTTTTCGTGTATAATGAAGAATAATATAAATATTAAAAACAGAGGGGTGGAAATAGAAGCCTGGAAAAGAGCGGCACCATATCTGGTAGAAGTAATAAAGATGGAAGAAGGAAGGTGGCCGAAGGTGTGTTTGAAAGAAGAAGTAAGAGGAATTATTAAGGGACAACACCACTGTGACGGCTTCAAAAAATCGATTTTTTGAAAACTATCTAGAAAAATCTAAAATACATTTAAGATTAAGATGCCGTTGGACCCAGGTCGAAAAAATAATTATTTTCGGAGATATTGAATATTTTGTGGAGCGGTGCAGCGCTCCGTGATGCTCGGGGTCACGGAGTGACCCCGAGTGAATATAACTCACATATTTCAACATTTATTCTTCTATTTATATTCCTATTAATCTACAAGGGAGTTTATGTACATATCATTACTGGATATTTTTACGTCGCCTATTCGCAATTTCAAGCAAGAGATAATCAAAAATAAGACTTGCATTTATCATTGACAATTATAATTACATATATGTGAATTAGCATAGATTTTATGATTTTTATCCCGGGATTATTTATTTATTTTTTTATAAATAATCACCTATTGTTATATATAAATAATATATGATCATATATGAGAAAATATATAATTATGTATAACTATAATGAATTTTGTACATAAATAACTATATATGGATTTTGTCCATATATAAACATATATAGATATATTATATTAATTATATATAATAATATGTGATTATATACAACAAAAATTTATCGGGATATTTTAATGACGGAGGTATGCGAATTTAAAAAAAAAATGAAAAAAAAAAAAAAAAAATTTCGAAGTGAGACTCGAACCAGCGACCCCGCGATTACTAGACTCGAGCGCTACCGGGTACGCCACGAGCCCGGTTCGAATATCGTTGCATCTTTGTGGGATAAGAGTGCGCTCGAAAACTTCAAAGTCAATTTTCTCGAAAATTTCTGAATATGGCGTCGAACTGCTTTGGGATATTAATATTCGAGCTCTGAACTTCACGTACCATGAGTACGAAAAATTACAAAAATCCGACTGCCGTACTGTCCCCTTGTAAGACAAAAATTAGAAGAATTAGTGGAAAGAAGCCGGTCAAACAGATATGCGCGTACGTAAAAGAGTTTGAGAAATTTACGAAGCAGGTAGCGCGAAGAGAAGGAAATACCGATGTATAAAAATGTTGCGAAAACGAGAAGCCATGTAAACAAATTGTAAGAACCAGTGTAAAGGCGAAGAGAAGGTGAGAGGGAGTATAGGTGTAAACACCCTTACAGGGTATACCGTGGAATAAATACGATTGATATTTGATATGAATATTAAAAATATACAAAAATATTTATTTTCATACTTTTCAGTTTTTGTTTTTCAAGTCAGTTTCATTTTTCGTAATTCTAGCAAAAAGTAAATTCAGGAAAATTCCAGAAAATTTTCAAAATTCCTGGAATTCTGATTATTGAGAACCCTGACTTTTCCCTGATTATTCCAGGAGGAAAGAAATTCCTCGAGTTTTTCTAGTTTTCTCTGTTTTCCATACGCATAACAGCCATGCGGATCCGAGGGAATACGGATTGCGTACTTAGGAGGGGGCTGCCGTTTCGAGCGAGAAAGAGAAGAGCGTAGGGACGCTTTTCTCTTTTTCGAGATATGAATCTTCTCGGAAAATAGTACGTAATCTTCTCTTCTTCGTAATGGGGGCAAGGCAGATTTACATTTATAAAATTGACGTTCAATTCTGCAAGTTCAGCAAACAGCGCAAAGAATGCTGATGTTCAGCGCCTTGAGTTCCGATCAACGTTCGCTTCCTCGAATGTTCTCGAACTATCAAACAAACTCAGAGACATTCAAGCAAACTCTTCGGAAAGAAAGATCGGAGTACGTCGCACGTTTACAAGAAAAATATCAGGTCAGAAATTTAATCATAAATTTAATTATAAATATAAAAAAAAGAATGTTCTCCAACCTGAGCGATTCCCACATTTTATTGTACATGGACATGTATCTGGTAGCCTCTTCCATAGAGTTGCGCATTTCGTCGTAGTACCTCGTCATTACGGGCTTTACGAATTGTCGTGCCTTCAGTCTCTCCCTCGCGTCCAGGAGGTCCTTGCAATGAACGCATAATCGAAAATTTTGCTCGACACCGCTAGGATCGCTCATCAAAGAGAGAACGTTGTTCAAGCTACCGCTGGACGGTGACCGCGCCAATTTCGTTAGGCCGATTCCGGCACGGACGAACCTTGTAGTCAGATGAGATTCGGGAGCCGTTGGCGACACTGCCGAATCATCTTGCGACACTGGACTCGTCATTTTTCCTGGAAGCACCGTAAAAACGAAGTACCTGTCGCGGTTACATTTTTTGCAGGATTTAGTCATCGATTAGTGGAAGGTATTTTTCTTTGTGACATTGAGTAGCAATATTCACTACTAGATTTTGATTACGATGCAGGAAGTAAAACCGTTCTTTTGTTGTTTCCAATGTTCCTTTGTACGCCCTTGCAGGCTTTTACAAACCCACCCTTTTCACCTCACACTTGAACTTCACTATTAATATAGTTTTCGTTACCTTTTGCACACTATATGTGCGGGCCTTATATATTCACCTTATTATATATGAACTATACCTTAGATAAAGGTAACTTAAGGGGTCTTCTCACTTTAGACGCTAAAAAAGGCTATTTTCATGAATTTTTTTGATAGGTTTTTACTATAGACATTGATATCAAAGTTGTTACACTTAATAAATACACTTTCCAAATACATTTAAAATATTTTTTTATGCATTTATGTAACCCAAACAAACTTTAAACGCGTTTTTCTCGAAACAACGCTTTCGACGGCTTGTTGATAAAATCTTCGAAACTGCTGAACCGATCCTTATGAAATTTTAACCACATATTCTTTACAACTATAGCTATAGCGCATATCAAGGATTTTTTTAAATTTTGATATTTACTTTTTTTGCAAAAAACGGTGAAAAAACGTTTTTTTTTGTTTTTTTCGAAAAATGTCCGCCATTTTGTTATTTTTGTATATACCAAAAATCGTATGATATGCGCTATAGCCATTAATATACGGAATCTAAAACCGTTTGATTTTTTTGTTTCGGATGATCCATCTCCGAGATTTTATCAACAGCGCAGACCTACAATTTTTTAGGACATTTTTCTAACTACCATTTTCGTCTATAAAAAGTGACTTAAATAAATATTTTTTTTTCAATCTATTTCGATAGTTTATTTATGAAGTATCACAACTTTTAAATCAATATCTACAATATAAACCTATTTTAAAAAATTCATGAAAATAGCCTTTTTTAGCGTCTAAAGTGAGAAGACCTCTTAATTGACGCCGGATTTACGCAAATCGGTTGCTGTCGCGAGGGATCTCGGATAAAGGAAGGCTCACGGAGTGCAAAAAAAATCGTGGTGGTAGTTTTCAGCACGTACATTCATGATTTAACTGAAAAAAATGATTTCGAAAAAAACGACTTTTTGAGGGTATACAATTTTCGCTTATAAACAAATATAAATAAATACTTGAGTTTTGGAGCTACTTGAAATATTCTCCACATACTTCCTTAGAAATCCACTAGCCGCCAGCCACCCTTTCCTAATACACTAATGGACCGCCTTTCGACGAGGGCACAGGGAAACTGTGGAAGACCTGTATAAAAACAGGCGGCTATATTTGCACCGAGTTTCACTTGCGTTCATAATCGGAAACTCAGTGAAACTGCTTGACAGGATCGATTTCTATGAACGAATAATATGCTAATAATATTGAAATACAATTGCTCCGCATTTGTCTTACATTATTGAGAGATCACAGTGTGAAATTTTCAAAAAATCGATTTTTTTTCACATTATCCGATAGTTTAGACGATTATAAACATGGACCTGGCATCGCCCATTGATCGTAAGTAGACCATTTATATCAAAATTCCGCATTCGAAACTTTAAACGCGTTTTTCTTCATATTTTTATCAACGAACAACTGTCGAAAAAATAGGCTGAATTCGATACTTTTTTTTTCAAACCGCCACCATTTTGAGAATTAAATTTTTTTAAACCTCCATACTGAGATAGCGACTTTCATACTGATTAATAATCTTTTTACAAATGTTGTTTCAGATAATGTTTACGGCCCCAACTGTGTACACCGTGAGGACTCCTTTTTTTTAGACATTTTCACCCGTTGAAAAAATGTTTTAAAAAACATTCATAAATTCATTTTCAATTTAAAAAATTCAATTTAAAAAACATTCATAAATTCAATTCATTCAAAAAACATTCATAAATTCATTCAATAAAACGTTCATAAATTTATTTTCTGTTCTTCATGAGTGCTTTGATTTGACATTAAAATATCAGACTAACTAGCGTATTTTAACCATCGAAAAAAAATGGCGAAAATCAGCTAGTTTTCGACCGGTTACACTGTGATGATCCCTTAAAAAAAAATTATATATGTACTTACGCGCATCGTTCAGAGATAGGAACATTGTACAATCGTGGCACATCACCGCACCGCACAGCCGACAGTGATGTTTTCTCCTAGTGAGACCGAAGCTTCTCGCACACGTTGGGCATAAACGAACATCCTTGTCGTCGATCCAAGGAACGATGGCTTTCTCGTGTACTGAAGAAAGTGGGAAATTCCTTCATTCGAAATTCTGGTCAAAGCACAACTGTTGATTTCTGTTAAACTTATTGAAATCATAGTGGAGTAACGATCAAGCATTGAAGAATTTTTTTTCAACTAAAAGATGTAATAGCAGTAAGAAGTTTTATTTGCATCGCCTTTTCGGCTTTTTACAAAGCTGTTACACCGTTAAACATCGCTCTCTTACAATCTAACTTATATCTTTCCTCTTTGATTATTTTTAAATTTTCGTCACACTCTGCATATTCGCTCTCCATTATCACCGTTTCTCTTTTCTTACGCTCTCTTTCTATTTCCCTAAAAAATTTGCACATGTTTACATGTATCTCCTTTCTCAGCAACCCTATTAATTTATCTTCTACTTCCTTCTTATCCTTTGCCCCATTACTTATTTCCCAAGCGGATCTCCCCCTTAATACATTATCATTGCACGAAATGGTCAACTACTGAATTGACTTTGCTGATATACCGTTTCTAGCCTTGCTGGATTATTTTTGCGACTTACATTTTCAAAATCAAAAACAAATACAATACGTTACTGCGGATTTGTTTATGGCGCAGACTGTACAATAAATTGATAAGTTCTCACCTTTCCTGTCGACCGGATCGACTGGCAAGTTGTTCAACAACTTGTCCAGTCTGATTAATAGTTTATTAGTCTCGGCGGAGTACCTTTCGAGCCTGGCGTTTCGAATATCTTTGAAATAATCTGTATGATTCTGAATGGGCCCTGAAAGCGAAGAATAATCGTAATTGAACAATATTATGTTGTTCGCTTGACAATTGTCACGGAGGAAGCAAACATAACGTGTCTGCTCTCCAACAATCATCTCTCGCAATAATAGCGGCTTGTATTGTCTCCTAATTTTCGAAAGTATTCACATGTAACCAAAGGTAATAGAAATTACATTCTCCAAAATAATTGACAATTGTATTATGGACATAGGATTGGTGAGACAATGAGTCTAATGACTAAGACAATGTAAGCTTCTCAATGAGCTTATAGATTAGTGAACTATTTTTCTATGCATGTATGTTATACACATACCAGTACTTTAATTTGTGCAACGCGAGCAATATATTTTGCACAGATGTTATTTTCAACAGTCACAAAAAGCACGTGAGAGTGTCGTCGGAAAACATCAGCCAATGGCATAGAAAACATACAAGTTTCTGTAATGTTTTATTACAAGAAGACATACCTATGTCCTGAGGACCCCAATTAATTTCTGGACTCCTTCTCCGTTCGCTCGCCAGTCGCTGAACTTCTATGCTAACTTCCGCATTCTCATCGTGCTTCAAAATCTTTTGTTTCGCCTTGCCGAACAAATCTGAAAAGTCAAATATGTTTTCAATATTTGGCTCAATTATGATTTGTAAGTGTGATAAAAAAACAATGCAAAGTGAAGGTAAGGTGGAATCTGCGAGTCCCAAAGGCTTCTTATAATTTGCGAATCGTAATGAAGGATTGAGAACTATTTTGGAGAGTAGGCAGTAGAAGGGAAAATAGGGAGGAGGTGAATAATCGATACGCAAGAGCCGTGTCGATTACCTTTGAGTGATTTCAAGATCTCGGGATCATCATTGTGAACGTCCTCGAAGTGCTTGGTCAATTGACTCGGCGTTTTCAGATCTGTCATGCATATCGGACACAAAAAACCTTCCAGGATTTCGCCACTGTCGGACATCTCAAATCGTTTTCGTCGGACGAATTTTTCCGTCAATTAATATACTACGAAGTATATGACTCGAATTTCATTCGATTGTGGGAGTCGCGAACACTTGTAATCAACAGTATCAACAGCTGATCGCAGAGCTGTCACTCGTGGGGAGACTAGATAGGAAATTGAATGATGCCGACTCTAATGCTGGCAGCCGCGATCAGATGGATCAGTTAGCGTGGCAAATTTCGGTCCCAGCGCCGCCACTAGTTGTCGCTGCGGTTCCGAAACCCGGACATACATAACCTCAATACGGCGAGCAACGGAGTGAGCGGTTGAAAACGTGTGTCGCTGAGACGCTGATAACTGTTGTTTTTGCTGCGTTTTGGACATAGTACGTTTTCGATCACTTGAAAGCATATTCTTTCATAATGATGATGTGGTGCACCGTACGGCGCATGAAGGGGCAACATAAACAAATTTGAAAGGATTCATTCTGATTACCTCGATATGAAAGCAAATGCACGTACAAAAATAAAAATATCACTGAATTTTCTGCATCTGTATTTTTATTAAATTGCATAGAAAACACGGGAATGAGGGGTGAAAAAAATTGAGACAGTGGCTTTGAACCGACAACAACGCGAGTATGAGGTGAGTACGGAACCACTCCGTCAAAGTTCACATGCAATGTGACAGTTTTAAAATCGTATGTACAGGGTGCGCCAGAGAAACTTACTTATTTGAAAGGTCAATAAAAACAAAAGTACTTCATTTATTGTTTTAAATTTTTTTTTATTTGAGAATACAATATCCCAATTTTTTTTTTCATGCAGTCTTGAAAATGACATCGGATAAATGGCGACCCCCATTGCGCATACACTGATGAAGTCGATTTTTGAAATTCGTATCCACTCTTTGCAGCATATCAATCGGTATGTTGGCAATGGCGTCGCGAATGTTGTTCTTGAGGTGTGCTATGGTCCGTGGTCGATCGACATAAACCAGAGATTTCAAATAACCCCATAAAAATAAATCGCATGGAGTCAAATCTGGAGAGCGTGCCGGCCATTGGAGATCGCCTCTGAGAGAGATGAGGTGGTCGGGGAAATGTTGTCGCAACAAATTCATTGAGTCTCGTGCTGTGTGGGGTCGCGTGTAGGTGATAGTTCACGCCCACTCACATAATCAAACAACAGCCACGAAGGTATGATCAAATAAACTTTATTAAACACAACAAGTAGGAACACGTGTTATATTGCGCAAGCCGCGGTTAATACGCAGTTGTTCTCTAACTGACGCGCGCTCTTTCTTCTCCGTGACTCTAGTGAATCCCTTGCTAGAGCCCGGCGCGTAGGGCGTCAGTCGTGGGTTACGCAAGTTGCAGAGAGGAAACTCTCGTGTGTCGGTAAAGTAGGGAGCGAGGCTCCACAATACTCCCCCCTTAGCGACGGAGTATGGTATAAAACTTATTTAGTTAAGCTTTGGTACGAAAAACAAAAAAAAATAATACTAATAGGCACGAATCAGTCTCGTTGATACCGTATTCAGGATTCGAACCCGCTTCTTGGGTCCGCTGTAGGTGCGAAGTATTGCTTTCGGATCTGATGGCGTAGGCCGTTGTGTCGGACCAGTTGTTGTATCATTTGCCGACGGTTCTAGGTTTGTTGGCGTCGAAGGAGTAAACGTAGATGATGACGATGCTGGTGGTTCACTGATCGAAGTACTCTGTGGACTTTCTGGTGGACTCTCTGCGTCCGTACGGGGCAGATGGGCCGGTTTTAATCGCTCTGTATTAACCTGTGTCGATTTTCCGTTGACTTCTATTGTGGTTACCCGGTCCGATGGTCGATCGATGACCCTGTGAGGACCAGAGTAAGGTTGATCGAGTCCTTTCTTCGAAGCATCTTGGCGGAGGAATACGTGGCTGCATGTTTCCAGGTCCTTGTAGTTGAAGATGCGTCTTTTGCAATGGTGATTGGCTGGCACGGGTTTTAGCTTCCGCATTTGTTCGCGGAACTCCTCTAGGAAGATATGTGGGTCTGCAGGAGGGTCTTCGTGAGTGAAAAATTCCCCTGGTATCCGGAGAGTCGTACCGTACAGGTATTCAGCTGGTGAGGCTTTCAGGTCAGTTTTGTAGCATGTTCGCAACCCTAAAAGCACTACTGGGAGTGCCGTCGGCCAATCCGGGGTTTCGTGACACCTGATCGCAGTTTTCATGGTTCGGTGCCATCGCTCTATCATGCCGTTAGCAGCGGGATGATAGGGCGTGGTTCTTATGCGTTTCGCTCCGACGAGTTGGACCATAGCCTTGAAGAGCGTTGCTTCGAATTGCGCGCCTTGATCCGTTGTTATCGTTTTGGGGCAACCGTATCGTGCAATCCAGTTGGTGAAAAATGTTCTTGCAACCGTGTCAGCTGTTGCCTCCTTGAGCGGCGTAGCTTCCGGCCAACGAGAGAAGCGATCGATCATTGTGAGCACGTAACGGTAGCCGTTCACCGAGGGCAGCGGCCCGACGATATCTACATGTATATGGTCGAATCGCTGATCAGGTTCCGTGAATGTTTGTGGTTGTACCTGGACGTGGCGGCTGATCTTCGAACGTTGACAAGGTAAGCACAATTTGCACATCTGGGTGATGTCCTTCGACATGGATGGCCAGACGTATCGTTGGGCTACCAATTTGCATGATGGTTTTGGTCCGGGGTGATTAAGTCCGTGCAATGCGTCAAAGATTGTTTTACGGAACCCCTTAGGAACGTACGGTCGTATGTCTTCCTGTGAAACGTCGCAGAAAATCTCACGCCGTTGAGGACCAAAAGTTAGGCGCTGTAGCTTGAGAGATGTAGTGGTGCTTTTTCGCAGATGTTGCAGCTCTTGATCGGTTGACTGAGCTTCAGCTAACGCGTTCAGATCGATGGTATTGGATAATCGTAATGGCTCTACCGCGTCGATTGCCTCGACACGTGACAACGTATCCGCCACAATGTTGTCGGATCCTTTTACGGATTCAATTCTTGTCGTGAATTGGCTGACGTAGCTCAAGTGGCGTTGTTGTCTGGGGGACGCCTTGTCAGCCTTCTGATGAAAAACGTACACGAGTGGTCTATGATCAGTGCGTATACTCACATCATTCCCTTCAATCCAGGAACGGAAGTATTTAACTGAGAAGTAGATAGCTGCTAGTTCTCTGTCGTACGCGCTGTAGTTGGCTTCAGCTGGCGTCAACTTCCGTGAAAAGAACGCTAGTGGTTGCCAATCGTCGTTCTGTGCTTGTTCCAAGACGGCCCCCATTGCCGTTGCCGAAGCGTCAGTGGTGATACGTAGTTGTGCGTGAGGAGCTGGGTGAACTAGTAGTGTAGCGTTGGCGAGCGATTGTTTTGCGGCGTCGAAAGCTTCTAGGCTCTCGTCCGTCCACTCAACTGGTCGCCGGTCGTTCTTCTTCACGTCACGTAGTAGTGCATTCAACGGAGCTTGCGTTGTCGCGGCATCCTTTATGTAGCGTCGGTAAAAATTTAACATACCCAGGAATCGTCGAAGTCCGACGAGGGTAGTCGGGCGTTCGAAGTGCAGGATTGCCTCGACCCTTCCTGGTAGTGGACGTGATCCTTCTGGCGAGATCTGATGTCCGAGATATTCGAGGGATCGAGCCCCGAAGGTGCACTTCGCCGGGTTAATCGTCAGCCCGAAACTTCGAAGGCGGTCGAATACTGTATGGAGGTGATCCGCGTGCTGTTTGTCGTCGATTGATGCAACCAGAAGGTCATCGAGGTATGCGTGGACGAAGTCCAAACCTTCCAAAACGTGTCGAATGAACCTCTGAAATGTCTGGGCCGCATTGCAGAGGCCGAAAGGCATGACCAAAAATTCGAACAGGCCAAACGGCGTGATAATAGCCGTTTTGGGGACATCTTCTTCTCGAACCGGGATCTGATGATAAGCTCTCACCAGATCGATCTTTGAAAAGATGTTTTTCCGGTGGAGCAACGATGCGTAATCCAGGATGTGCGCTATAGGATATCGGTCTGGAACCGTTTGTGCGTTGAGTCGCCTGTAGTCCCCGCATGGTCTCCAGTCGCCTTGTTTCTTCGGGACCATGTGTAGCGGGCTCGCCCACGGACTCTTGGAAGGACGACAATAGCCCAAATCCACCATTAGCTGGAATTCCGTCTTTGCGCTCTGCAGCATCGTCGAGGTTAGCCGACGAGCTCTCTCGTATACGGGTGGGCCTGTGGTCTCGATGTGATGTACCACTTGATGCTTGGTAGTGGTTCTCTTCGCGTTAGCGTCGGTGATTTCCGGGTATTGCGACAAGATGGCTGCGTATGGGTTGCTTTTATCTATGACGGACACACCTGTAATGAGCGCGTCACGGATAATTCCCTGAATTGCCATACCTGTTGTTTCGTCCGTAATTTTTCGGGTTCGGATGCTGACTGCCAGTCCGAACGCGTGGAGGGCGTCCGCGCCGAGAATCCCGTAAGGAATATCCGCAATGAAGAAGATCCATCGGAATTGTCGTCGGAGGCTGATATCGAGTCCCAGCGCCGTATGGCCGTAAGTATTTATCCTCGTTTTGTTTGCGGCGTAAAGCGTACCTTGCTGATCACGTTTCCCGTGGAAATGTGAAGCAGGCACTGTAGAAACGTCCGCACCCGTGTCTACGAGGAAGAGTAGGCCAGTGATTTTGTCCTGCACGAAGAGGCGGCGGCTCGGACATGACCCGTCTGTGCTTGCCGCGTGTACAGACGGTGCGCTCAGTTTCCCTGTTCTTTCGAACAAGGACGAGTGCACTTTGTAGCCTTATCCCCGAACCTTGCATGGTAATAGCAAAGGCGAGGCTCGTCGGGCGATGTGTTCACCTCACGGTCTCGGGACGGTGTACGTGGGCTGCGTCGCGGACGGGATGGGGTGCGATGTCGCTCTCGTCGGAGCTTACCAGCTACCTCGTCAGGCAAGCGCTGGAGGAGCTGGACTACGGTGTCCAACATACGGTGTAAATCGTCTCGTTCCGGAGTTGTTCGTTGCTGTCGTTCCGGTGTTGGTTGTCGCCGTCGAACTTCTCCGATATCAGGAATGCTTGATCCTTGTAGGGCCTCCCAGATCCGGTCAGCGAGCGTGCCGATAGCTGCACCGTCGAGGGCATCTACGGTCGAGGTCAGTGCGACTCGCAGTTGCTGCGGAAGTTGGTCTATCCAGAGAGTTCGTAGGGAGCGATCGTCGAGACGACCTTGGTTGAGTGACGTCATTTCGGCTAACAAGTGCGAAGGCTTCTTGTTGCCGAGTTGGGCACCTTTGATGAGTTGGCGCAGTTTTTGTTCGTCCGAGACCGAGAAGCGGTCGAGTAGAGCGGCTTTGAGAGTCTCGTACTTACGTTCGCGGGGTGGACGTAGGATCAAGTCCTCGACAGGTGTGAGCGTGTCGACGTCGAGTTTTGATACCAGCACGCCGAATTTCGTGTTGTCGTGGGTGATGTGACTGCAGCAGAAGACGACTTCGAGTCGAGCGAACCACAATTCAGGCTTTTTTGTCCAGAACATTGGCATGGGAAGTTTTTCCAAATTGACGGCTTCACACATTTGCGCTCGATTGTCCCGCGAACCATTTTGTTCGTCCTCGTTTCTTAGCCCGGCGTCGGTGCTCGTTTGCGATGTTCCAGCGTGGAAATCCGTTGCGTTTTGAGTGTTTGATGAACTCGAATGTGCCGGCGAATGTATCAACGCCATGGCGAGAACAATGGCGGCTCGTGCGACGCGCTATCACACGTGGTTGCGAGATTTTTGTTGCTCAATGACGGGGTCACCAATTTATGTGGGGTCGCGTGTAGGTGATAGTTCACGCCCACTCACATAATCAAACAACAGCCACGAAGGTATGATCAAATAAACTTTATTAAACACAACAAGTAGGAACACGTGTTATATTGCGCAAGCCGCGGTTAATACGCAGTTGTTCTCTAACTGACGCGCGCTCTTTCTTCTCCGTGACTCTAGTGAATCCCTTGCTAGAGCCCGGCGCGTAGGGCGTCAGTCGTGGGTTACGCAAGTTGCAGAGAGGAAACTCTCGTGTGTCGGTAAAGTAGGGAGCGAGGCTCCACAGCTGTGTGTGCTGTGGCTCCATCTTGCTGAAACCACACGTTCCTAACCAAGAAGACTAGAGCTAAGGAGTCCGAACGCTTACGGCGATCACGATCCAAAAGCGTCCACGGAAATCCAGTTATTAGTGGTTGGTGGTTTCACCGCGTGCGTCGCTGCTCATCACCGAACCGAAATGAACTGAGCGACAAGAACGCAACCGACGCCATCCCCCATCGATGATTCCCGCTTGTCATCCATGTTGGAATAAAGCGTGTGCGGACCGTGCGGACTAACGAATTTCGCGATTAATAAAAAATAATTGTGTCTCGGTGTAAAATATATTTATTGTGATCTGCGGCGAAAACTATCGAAGGAGTGTTATGTATTGTCTGATGTTTATAAATAAATTTTGTTTGTTACTGCTTCCGCAACGATAAGAAAACATATCGACTGAATTTCGGTATTTCGTTATTATTTTTTATCTGTGCAACGTATAGTATCATAATATGGGAAAATGATGTGTGATCATTAGTAAAACTTTTATCTGGATTAAAAAATTCTTATGAATGTCTTGTGTCTATAAATAAATTCTGTTACAGCATCCACAACGAAGAAAAAATATTGTCTCAATTTCTTTATTTCGTTATTATTCTCTATCTGTACAGCGTATCATCAGTGTGAATATGATGTGATTCAAAATTCGAATCAATTTTCTTGTGTCTATAAATGCATTTTGTAAGTTACTGGTTCTGCAATGAAAAAAACATATATTGTCTTAATTTCTGTACTTCGTTATTATTCTCTATCTGTACAGCGTATATAATATGTGAATATGATATGTGATCATTTGTAAAAGCTTTATCTGGATTCAAAATTCTCATGAATTTTCTTGTATCTAGAAATATATTTTGTTTGTTACTGCTTCCGCAACAAAAAAAAACATATTGACTTAATTTTTGTATTAAGTTGTTATTCTTTGTCTGTACAGCGTATCATAATGTGTGATAATTTGTAAAAGTTTTGTCTTGATTCAAAATTCTTATGATTTTTCTTGTGTTTATAAATGAATTTTGTTTGTTAGTGCTTCCGCAATGAAAACAAAAATATATTGACTTCATTTCTGTATTGCGTTATTATTATTTATCTGTACAGTGTATTATAATGTATGAAAATGATGTGCGATCATTTGTGAAAGTTTTGTCTGGATTCAAAATTCTCATGAATTTTCGTGTATCTAGAAATAAATTTTGTTTGTTACTACTTCTGCAACGGAAAAAAACATATTGACTTAATTTGTGTATTTCGTTATTATTCTTTATCTGTATAGCGTATCAAAATGACTGATAATTTATAGAAGTTTTGTCTAGATTCAAAATTATTATGAATTTTCTTATGTCTATAAATGAATTTTGTCTGTTACTGCTTCCTCAGCGAAATAAAAACATTGACTTAATTTCTGTATTTCATTATTATTTTTTATCTGTACAGCGTATCATGATGTCTGGGCATTTGTAAAAGTTTTGTCTGGATTCAAAATTCTCATGAATTTTCTTGGGTCTATAAATAAATTTTGTTTTTTTACTGCTTCTGCAATGAAAAGAAACATATTGACTAAATTTCCGCATTTCGTTATTATTCTCCAAAACAATCTATATTATCTATATAAGACTTCTATCTATCTAATATATAGAAATTTCCTGCACCAACTGGTTTCACAATTAATTTGATCAAATTACCGTTCCATATGAAGAAGCAAAGGGTGCTTTTTGCATATCGTACGGCACTGTTTTTACAATTAATTTGATCAAATTATCGCTGCATATGAAGTAGCAAAGGGTGCTTTCTGCATATTGTACGGCACTGGTTCGTTCCTGATTTCAATTCGGTTCGGTGGAGAGCAGCGCCACCCTTCTCATCTGGATTTCCATGGACGTTTCTTCAACACTGCGTTCGTACTCCTTACCTCTAGTCTTCTTGTTCCTAACGTTCATTTCTTCGAGTCTTGGAAGAAAAAATGGTGTCAGAAATTCCCATAGCAGCTGCGTGTTTGCGAGCCGAACGCCGGGGAGAACGCACAACTGACTGCCTCACTCTTTCGACATTTTCCGGAGTTCTGATGGTCCGTTGAAGTCCATTTCTGGGTTTAGCGACACTTCCACACTCCCGAAATGAGTTAACCCACGACAGAATCGAATTACGGCCAGGAACGAGTCTGTGAGGAGGAATTTCAAAGCGAGCGCGGAAGGCACGTTGCGTAGCAACAAGTGAGCTACCGTTAGAAAAGAAGCTCTCGACTGCGAAGGCCCGCTGCTCTCTAGACCAGAGCATGATGGCAACTGACTGGAGGGAGAAACAAACTTGGGAACTTCCCCCTCCAGATGCGCCCCCTCTCGCCCCTCTACCCGCCCAACTCACCGCGCGGGAATTTTTTCAAATAAGTAAGTTTCTCTGGCGCACTCTGTATATGCTTATCACGCTCGCTTGGCTTTAGAAAGTTTGTTTGATTACGATTAGGATCGTATATTTTTTTATTGTATTAATCGAAACTGACAGGACAATCGCCTTTCCTGGCCCTTTTAACAGTGTTTTGAACTCGATAAATATCCGTGTAAGGCTGGGAATAGACGTCCGATTTTTTTTTCCGACAATCCGATCCGACTATCGGAAGGCACTCGTGCCATACATTTGAATGAGCATGCAATACACATCCGATTCGATAGTCGGATCCAAGTTCCGACTATCGGATCGGATGTGTATTGCATGCCCACTCAAATGTATGGCACGAGTGCCTTCCGATAGTCGGATCCGACTGTCGGATCGGATTGTCGGAAAGAAAAAATTGGACGTCTATTCCCAGCCTAACGAACATGAAGGTGGGACAGAGATTGGTCGGGTTCGTTGGGTCTTATCATTTTGATACGAACAAGTGCGCATGCGCATAATGATGAGACCCGACGAACACGACCATCGAGGGATAGAAGCATGGCCGACTAGTGCTGTCTCTGTCTGTGACCCCGCCCCCCGGCGGGTATTCGGGTCGCAACGAACCTAGTGGCGACTAGTGAACTACCAACTCTCTTCGTAAAACTGACTCTTATGGCGGCTAACTGTTGACGGTTGTCAAAAAAACTCCTATCGTGCACTAAGATTGTTTGTTTGCGACAGCGACTTTGAAAGAGTATCGGACAAGGGAGTTCATGTATGATTTCATCAATTAGTTCAATGTAATAAGTGGTGTGACAATTTTGACAAAGTTGTTAAATTTTTTTTATTTACGAGAAATGTTTTATGACTTTGAAAATAATTTTTATAATGCTTTTTTGGATAGTTAGAAAAAACGATCAACCATCAATAAACACATTAACGTTAATTGTGCTTAGGAATTATTATTATTTTTTTGCGTTATTATGGATCTTATAACAAATGTAATCATTAATCAAACTAATTTACCGATAAAAGGCATAACAAATAATTTCAATTAAAAAAAATAATAATTTCCGTTATAAAAAAAACTTTATGAGGCGAGAATCGAAACCAGTACCTCGCGCGGTGCTATACAATTTTTTTTATATTGTGCGTAAAATTAAACTTATCAAACAATCGCATCTTAGTAGTAGTTAGATTGTAGACTTTGGGCTGTTGTTATCAACATCTTTGAGTCTTGATATTATTTTGATAAATATAAAATGTAAAATGATGGCTCATGGTAGCGGTAAGTCTTGTCATACTGCGGATGATGCTTTCTAGTGCGTAGCGAATCTCTGTGTTGCTAGTGTCGCTGCGGGTGGTGCCATAGCTTTTATGCATAGGATATTTCCGGTGTGACCTTCGTGTGTATCGCTTCAAGTCTTTCGATGAGTTGTCGTAGTCCAATGTCTCTTACTTTATGAGTGTTTATATGTGAACTTGTAGTATAGGCATCACTTATAGTTGATTGGGTGATTTAGGTTATTGCAATTTGCACAGCGGAGGAGCTGTTTGTCTGATGAGTTATTTAAAGTGCATTTTCCGGTGTCGTGCGAAGCACTACACTTGACGCAGTGGTATGTTGCAATCTACACTCGCATCACGGTCGTATATACAGGTCTGGGCACTCCGTTAAAGAATGCGTGACTCTAAGTGACGCCTCTATTTGCGCATTCCACCGCGGCGCTAGTGAAGGGGAGGCACTTTTGTTTATACCGCGTTTACGGGGCATGGCATGCACGTGCGTGGTGACGGTCGTATGTACGTGTGGCCTAACCTCGTTTTGGCGGGGTGATTTCGAGTGTATCGTAGCCACGGTTTTTATTCAATACGGAATAACAAATGATGAAGGGTCTATATATTGCGATGCCGAAACGGTGCATGATTCCGGGATGCAGAAGTGGATACATAAATAACCCGGAGCACGTCTCATTATTTAAAATTCCCAATGATGACTACTGATATTTTCTACTACTTTTCTACTACTACTACTAATGAAAGGAATGCGTCCTACACGTAAATTTCGAATGTTCTTCTTTTCCGTAAACGAAAAAAAATGTAATTGGATTGAGCGATGGTTAAATCAGCATATCCATGTCAAAGACGATGAGTATCATTAACTAATGGCTCATCGCTCATATTTTCGGTTTATGCTTTTAGTTTTTGTCTTCGACTAAATATTTAGGATGTGTTAATTTTTCATCACAGCCACGTAAAGGGAAAGACAATTCGCATACGCGCATACATCGCGCTCTGTCGCACATGCCTCCGAGATAGTAGCGCTCCACGCTTTTGCGGCCTGTTCCGCAAAGAGAGGCGTCAGATAGAGGCACGCTTTGGGGTATACGGAATATACGGGAGTGCCCAGACCTGTATATACGACCGTGACTCGCATGTCCCAGGCGCGGAAATTTTCTACATACTTTACACACTATAATCTCGGCCACCTACCTACATTTGAATGAAATTTATAGTTACGTCGGATACAAATTGTAATGTTATTTTTTAGGTGTTTTTTTCTCGTAATTAGGTCGGTAATTGCACTACGACTTAAATGTAGAAACATCTTAAGGCGCTACTACAGCTGCACGAAATTTACTTATAAAATGAATTAAGGTTGAATGAAATTAAATTTTTCGGCTTATGTGACAGCCAATAACAACACAGGCACTTAATAACGACGTATGCGCAAAACATACATGTATACATAGCACATGGTCACTAGCTTCCGCAGCACCGCTTTTGCGGAACCTTGTTTCAGGACACTTTTAAGAACACCCCAGAATACGGAGCAGAGATGAGTAGGGAGATATACAACGCTCCCGTTTTCGGCGTGCCTCGGGAATGGCGCTAAATCGCGGTGGCGAGTTCGGGAATATCGTTTTGTGATTATCGCCTCTGTCGAGGTGGCAGATACCCTTGTAGCCGCGCGAGTCGTGATCACCGCTCAAGTCGGTATCGCAGTCAGCGTGAACACGAATGGGTAGCTCGGTGGGGGAAAAGTCTCCACCCGTCGCAAATCGTGCTTACTCAACAGACGAACGGTGCGAGGTTTTCCGTCCGATCGAGTTCAACATATTTGTGTGGCCGTATTGCGGATTAGAATATGCAATAAATGAATTTCAAAGTTTCGAAAAACATGTACCAAGATCATTGTTTTCTCTCGGTTGCCTGTTTATGCCGAGCATGCGGGTTAAACAAATTAATGACGAAACGCGTTGAAAAATAAAACGCCGAAACGGCCGAGGAAGATTCAACGAGAAATCTTGAGCCGTCACTGTGGTCGTTTCGGCGGTTTTTTTTTAACACGAAACATTATAGATAAGCGTGTATCATAAATGTTTCTGTATCCTCAATGGGCGTCGTGGCTGAGTTCGCAGCCTGACGGATTAAAAATGCTTGCGGCCCGGGTTCGATCCCGAGTGAATCAATTTTTTATCTATACTTTTCTCAATTTTATATTCAAAAAATTTCGAACTTCCTCTCGCTTCAGCTACTATCGCCAATCCAGGCATTATTTATGATATTTAATTCATGTATGTCTATTTAAAAGAGCGGTCTATACAACGGTAGTTTGCTTGATCACGACTGGCGCGGCTACAAGGGAATCTGCAACCTCGACAGAGGCGATGATCCCAAAATTATATTTCCGAACTCGCCGCCGCGATTTAGCGCCATTTCGGAGGCACGCCGAAACATTGTCAAATCTTGTGGGTATAACGAGCTTCTTGAGCAAGAAGACTAGAGCTAAGGAGTCCGAACGCTTACGGCGATCACAATCCAAAAGCGTCCACGGAAATCCAGTTATTAGTGGTTGGTGGTTTCACCGCGTGCGTCGCTGCTCATCACCGAACCGAAATGAACTGAGCGACAAGAACGCAACCGACGCCATCCGCCAACGATGATTCCTGCTTGTCATCCATGTTGGAATAAAGCGTGAGCGGACCGTGCGGGCTAACGATTTCGCGTTTAATAAAAAATAATTGCGTCTCGGTGTAAAATATATTTATCGTGATCTGCGGCGAAAACTATCGAAGGAGTGTTATGTATTGTCTGATGTTTATAAATAAATTTTGTTTGTTACTGCTTCCGCAACGATAAGAAAACATATCGACTGAATTTCGGTATTTCGTTATTATTTTTTATCTGTGCAACGTATAGTATCATAATATGGGAATATGATGTGTGATAATTTGTAAAACTTTGATCTGGATTAAAAAATTCTTATGAATGTTCTTGTGTTTATAAATAAATTCTGTTACTGCATCCACAACGAAGAAAAAATATTGTCTTAATTTCTTTATTTCGTTATTATTCTCTATCTGTACAGCGTATCATCAGTGTGAATATGTGTGATTCAAAATTCGTATCAATTTTCTTGTGTCTATAAACGTATTTTCTTAGTTACTGGTTCCGCAATGAAAAAAAATATATTGTCTTAATTTCTGTACTTCGTTATTATTCTCTATCTGTACAGCGTATCATCGGTGGGAATATGATGTGTGATAATTTGCAAAACCTCAGTCATGATTGAAAATTCTTATAAATTTTTCTTGTGTCTATAAATGCATTTTGTTAGTTACTGCTTCCACAACAAAAAAACCATATTGACTTAATTTCTGTATTTCGTTATTATTATTTATCTGTACAACGTATATAATATGTGAATATGATGTGTGATCATTTGTAAAAGCTTTATCTGAATTCAAAATGCTCATGAATTTTCTTGTATCTAGAAATAAATTTTGTTTGTTACTGCTTCCGCAATGAAAAAAAACATTGACTTAATTTCTGTATTTAGTTGTTATTCTTTGTCTGTACAGCGTATCATAATGTGTGATAATTTGTAGAGGTTTTGTCTAGATTCAAAATTATTCTGAATTTTCTCAGAGACATAAACTATTATCATGTCATGGGAGGATCCTTTCTAACGCGATCTAGCGGAAAAAACCAAATCTGTGAGATCGATTTATCTGTACAGTGTATCATAACATGTGAATGTGATGTGTGATAATTTGTAAAAGTTTTGTCTTGATTCAAAATTCTTATGAATTTTCTTGTGTTTATAAATGAGTTTTGTTTGTTAGTGCTTCCGCAATGAAAACAAAAATATATTGACTTCATTTCTGTATTGCGTTATTATTATTTATCTGTACAGCATATTATAATGTGTGAATATGATATCATAATGAGTGATAATTTTAGAAGTTTTGTCTAGATTCAAAATTCTTATGAATTTTCTTATGTGTATAAATGAATTTTGTTTGTTACTGCTTCCTCAGCGAAAAAAACATTGACTTAATTTCTTTATTTCATTATTATTCTTTATCTGTACCACGTATCATGATGTCTGGTCATTTGTAAAAGTTTTGTCTGGATTCAAAATTCTCATGAATTTTCTTGGGTCTATAAATAAATTTTGTTTGTTGCTGCTTCTGCAATGAAAAGAAACATATTGACTAAATTTCCACATTTCGTTATTATCCTCCAAAACAATCTATATTATCTATATAAGACTTATATCTATCTAATATAAAGAAATTTCCTGCATCAACTGGTTTCACAATTAATTTGATCCAATTACCGTTCCATATGAAGAAGAAAAGGGTGCTTCTTGCATATCGTACGGCACTGTTTTTAAATTAATTTGATCAAATTATCGCTGCATATGAAATAGCAAGGGGTGCTTTCTGCATATTGTACGGCACTGGTTCGTTCCTGATTTCAATTCGGTTCGGTGGAGAGCAGCGCCACCCTTCTCATCTGGATTTCCATGGACGTTTCTTCAACACTGCGTTCGTACTCCTTACCTCTAGTCTTCTTGTTCTTGAGCTGCGGATGCTTGTATGCAACCTCCAATAAGAAAATACATGATTCCAAGAAGAACCTTACATTTTAAACCACATATGACATTTTTAAATCAAACTCACCCGTGCAATTACTGGGCCAGCTGTGTCGAGTTTAACCCATTCGCGAGAAATGTCTTCCGCGTTACAATGTTTTTCACACACCACATCCGTCTTGCGTAAATGAATTATTCCTGGAATTGCATTTTCCCACTTCTCAAACGTCTCAATGTCTTTCGGCACACGAAATACCGACAGTTTGGTCGCGGTTTTACTGCCAGGTTTGCAGTTTGGCACCACACACGACCCGGTCATTTTGTTCAACAATCTTCCAACAAATACGTACGAGATTTTTCCTTAAATGTCTTCAACTTCAACAATTTGTCAACCATTAAAAGTTGCCGTATAAATAACCTATCGGATACAACTAAGTTATCCGCGAAGCGGTCATTAGTGATTCTATTTATAATCCAAACTGGCATCTTTTTGGACAACCAAAAAGTTATCACATAGATAACATTTTGCTACCTGGGATACTATTTTCACGAGTATTAGCTTCCTACTGTTTGAATTGTTCTTGAAAATCGAGCGTTTCTTCCTCTATCATTTTAACGCCATGATAGTATTTCATGGACTTGGTCAATTTTTTTTCGAAATTGTCCCCAGGGTCAATTTCTGCGTTGTTAACCGCAGCTTGCGCAATATTCATAGCTTCAAATACAGCTAGTAGAAGTTTGATCACGTTGATTTGGTTTATTTTCATTGCTGATAACATTTTTATTAACAACACAGAGTTCGTGACTCGCTTGAACGTAGAATGGACAAATACGAATGGTAACAGTCTTATAAAACGAACGATAAAACTGCAAGCTATTGCAGCAAGCCACTTGAACTGCGAGAGGTTGATTACACATGACCCGATAGTGCATTTATTCTGCGCAAATATTCTTATCGCCTAAACACGCGACAAGAATTATCGCGCTGGATGAATTCATTATTGCAATTAGTTGAGGAAGTGTGACGTGTAGAGCAGAGCGGGGTCTTACGAGCCGCGGGGTCGCTTGCGCCACCCACACTAGCACGCAGACCGTGCATGCAAGATACAAGCGGGGGATGTCAGCAGAAGCGGCACGTGTTCGCGGCTTGGCCGAATTACCCAACTCCGAAGCACGGTGTTGGTTAAATCCTCCAAATCGATCAGGCCTTGGGCAGGAAACCTCAACAGAGCCATGTGAGGGTCGCGTTACGGGTCGCCTGATGTGGGCCTGATTAGTGCTGCCATCTCACATCAGTATCCAGGAACTACTGATCTGCCAGACATACGGTGCAGATCAGGCGAGCACTTCTACGGTATTCCGGACCGTGTCTTGGAACCTGTCTGATCAGTGACCCGGCTGCCGGGACGACATTTCTAGTCGATTGTTAATATATTGTTCTTCTTGAATTTAAAAGATGCTTTCATATAAACGTGCGAATTAGAGGAAGAAGCATTTTGATACGAAAATATGAGTTTTGTGAGTAAGGGGTATCTACGCATTTTACGTAGCACGTAGCTAGGGCATTTTAACTGCGAATGGAAAGGAACTCCTAGGTGGTAGACCCTTAAGGCCTTATATACGCGATTTCGCCGATTTTCGAAGGTACTTTTCTAGACGCGGTTAAACAAAAATGAATTTTGATATCCGTTCAAAATGATACTGCCGGCTTTATTCATTTTCATGCAACCCTCCTAATTGTGCGGTTAGAAAAAGGCGAACAAGGGGGTGGTTCACCCTTTAATTAATTCTTTTCTCAATACTTCTATAGATACACGCCTTTCTTTTAGGGCTGGTTTCCCCCTTAAAACCGTTTCTCCGCAGATTAAAAAAATACGTGTCTAATAGTTTTCAATGCTTTATCTCTTATATGAGTTTCAACAAAGTCGAAGGCGGACACTTAAGTGACGTTTCTCGTCAGAGTTACAGAGTGCCAAAGCTTCTGTAAAGCTCCGTTCAGTCCTAAGATCCGCGAGAGACTGTCTATTTATTTGCGACTCGATAGGATTGCTTCTTGATTTTTGTATAAATCAGCAGTTTTGATTATCGTCCGGAAATAATTTCGAAATGGGTATGGGATTGAGCGGCCGAGGCTTGTTCCGTGTCCTCGTTAAGAGTCATTCGCATCGCAAGTTGTTAGACGCAGCATTATGAAGAGGTCGAATTGCTAGACTCAGCATTATGGAAAAATAGAATAGTTAGACTCAGCATTATGAAGAAATCAAATTGTTCGACTCAGCATTATGAAGAAATCGAATTGTTCGACTCAGCATTATGGAGATATCAAATTGTTCGACTCAGCATTATAAAGAAATCGAATTGTTCGACTCAGCATTATGCAGAAATCGAATTGTTAGACTCAGCATTATGAAGAAATCGAATTTAAAACTGCTAGAGTGGATTTTGGTTTCGCAATAAGGATTTTATATACAAATGTTTCGAAATGTAAAGTTCGAACGAGTTCACTTCGAAGCAAAAAGAACAGATTGGTATAAACTATATCTAATGAAAAAAAAAAATAGAAAATAAGATACGGATATAAGTTTTTTTAATTTTGACAAAATTTAATTCTCTCTTTCCCTATTAAAACAAACTTTGGTCATTTTTTGAGATTGTCACGTTAAGGGGTAAGGCCACAGTGGAATTTTCAAAAAATCGATTTTTTTCCGCTAAAACGGTGCTTTGTCGTAATAAGAATAAGTTACTATTCGATTTATAGCAAGAACCTTTTTTTCACCGACTTTGAGCGTGTAACGTAAGCCCACCTCTGGCACGGCCATAGAGTACCTAAAACTTTAAACGCGTTTTTCTCGAAACAGCCTTTTTCCAATTGGCGTGACACATAACTTCAACAATTTTCACTCGATTTACTTCAAATTTAAAAGTTATGTTCTTAATTGCATTTGGCAGAGAAGTACGTACGGAATTTCTGATTAATCGAAAACTTTTCATTTTATGAGCAGTTTAATAAGAAACTTTTCACTAAAAATACATTCATATACCTACATCTCAATTCAAATACCTACAACTTTTGAATGATAAAATATTTTTTAAATTCCGTACGTACTTCTCTAGGTATTCTAATGTAGATTGAATTGTACATTTTTTGTTTTTTGTTCTAGGTAAAAAATTGTGGATGCTAAATGTCACGCCGCGGGCCGCCTAAAAAAAAGATGACGCAAGAAAATATTAGTAGTCTGCCGTTTTGTAAAACGAAAAAAAATTTTAACAGCTTGATATTCGTACTAAATAGATGTATAATTAATTTTATGAGCGAATCACTTTTTCATACGAAAAAAACATTGTTAAATTCGCACATTATTTTAAACACGTTACTGTGGCCTAACACCTTAAGATGCAAAAAAGCTTTTTTTATTTTGTACAAAATCTTAAAAACAAATACAATCCTCATATGTATAAGAATATAAAAATTGTTGTGCAACACCGTGATCGCCAAATCTAGCATTTAATAAAAATAAATAATAAATTGTTATCCTTTACAGCGTTCATTTGCACATCCATTTACTGGCGTTCGCGTGTCCATTTACCAGTAATTTCGATCATCCACTGACGATTTAGTCATTTCGCTACTTATCAATTGGTCTAATATTATTTTGCCGATTCGAATATTTTTTTCCATTATCAGAATAATGTCGTTGATTAGCTATAGCAATTAAAAAATTAGCCTTCGTAATATTTGTATTTTACAGTCCATATGAAACCTACAGTGTCATTATTCGTCTATTCACTTTTTGGTTGACCCCATGTTGTAAAAGATTCACACGTTCAAAGTGACCGGGCAAGTGTTACGCGCGGAAAACGTTCATTCGTACGCGACCGCAGCGCCGCCGCAGTAATCAGCTGAGACGCGCCTCTCGATGTGTGACGTTCCGCGAGTTCGATTTCTTCATTTGTGTTCTTTTTGTTTCACGATCTTCTTCAACGATTAGGTTCTCTTAACCTATAAAGCCACTAAATAGACATGATAGGCAATTATCATCGTAAATGTGACGTGACACAACATGCCCTAGCCCCAGTGCTGCTAGCCCTATCGCATCTTTCCCCCTCTGTCACCTACATCAGGTCTATATCGCATCAATCGCGATATACGACGCAGTGACGTATTCGATCGCGAAGTTCGGCGTGACTCGTAGACACGAAGAATCACTGTTATCCCATGCAAATGTCAATAATGCGCGTCAAGTAGTATCGAAAACAAAAACGAACGCTTTCGTTTCGAGGAATAGAGAAACTAACAATGAACATAGTGGATTTGGAGGATGCGGGCGGCGCTCAACACGCCCTGCAAATTGCATTTCAAACGATGCAGGAACGATGCCAGCAGCTACAAAAAAGATTGTCAATCGTTGAGGAGGAGAATATGGGATTGAGAATTCAGCTCAGTACTGAAAAATCCGGCGAAGTTATACGGGACAATTTGAGTAGTGAAACGACCGTTGTAACGAACCTTCAGGTTAGCTGGAAAAAAACAAATTGATTCGAACGGCTGTGAGCGGAACAAAAGAATGCAGTTCTTTTTACAAAAACACAGAAAATCGATTTTTGTATTCATTTCTATTGAATTAAATCTACTTCATTATCGAATTAAATTTGAGGGGATGTAATTTAAAGTAAAATGTAATCGTCAATGCTTCCAAAGTCAGTTGTTAGATCGACTTGACATTTTTCACGAACATGAAATGTTTTTCACAATGAAAAAATTGTAGAAAAAGGTGGAGGAGCTTGTGAAGCAAAAATCCCAGCTGACGCATCACGTATTCATGGTGGCGGCTGAGAACCGCCAATTGTGGAGTAGACTGACGAGGTTGACGAGAACGAACAAAAACCTTGGCAACCAGCTGATAAAGATATCGGACACTCTCAAGCGACATCCTAGTTCTCAGCCGCTTGACGCTTTGACACACAGCTTCAAGGACATTGACGCAGGAACTGCGCAAAGAGATTCCACCAAATTGGAACAGATGCGCGTCTCTGAGACAGGTGAAGAAAGATGCTGTTGAGCGAACAACCAAAACTGCGCAATTTTAAAGTTTACAAACGTTCTAATCGTTCCTGGTTATCGCTTAACGAAATGGTCTTAGGTAACAAGGAGCCGAGCTTGGAAGAAATATCGCTCAGACTCATAAACAGTATTATGATGGAGAAATCGGAGCTGGAACAGCAATGCACAGAGGTACAGAACCCGTTTCTTCCCTGGGATGATTGGAAAATGAAATGGAAGACAAAATATGGACTGCTATTTGGAGAAGCAACTTTTTCGAAAAATGGACGGAAATGTTCTGTGCCAAGTTCAATAATTTAAGGGACCATCACGGTGTAACAGGTCCAAAAATACCTGATTTTCGCGATTTTTTTTTCGATGGCTAAAATACGCGAATTAGTCTAATTTTTTATGTCAAATTAAAGCTCTCATGAAGAACAGAAAATCATTTTTTCACTTTTTTTTAACGGTTGAAAATGTTGAAAAAAAAAGAGACCTGACAGTGCACACGGTTGTGGCCGTAAATATTATCTGTAACAAAATTTGTAGAAAGATTATTAATCAGTATGAAAGCCGCTATCTTGCTATGGAGGTTTTTTTCAAATCAAAATTGACAAAATGGCGGCGGTTTCGAAAAAAACGTAACGAATTTAGCCTATTATTTCGAGTTTTTCGTTAAAAAAAATATGACGATTTGAAACAAAACAAAAAAGCTTCCATAGCAAGATAAATAATGGCGTGAAGAATGTTGTGTCAAAATTTGAGACGGATAGTTTGAAAACTTTTCCTTTGAGAGTGTACACTGTTTTGAAAAACGACATTTCGAGAAAAACGCCTTTAAGGCCGTAGGCCACAGTAACGGGTATAAAATCATGTGCGAATCTAACAATTTTTTTCGTATGAAAAAGTAATTCACTTATAACATTAATTTTACCCCTATTTAGTATGAATATCAAGCTGTTAGAATTTTTTTTATGTACAAATTGCCGACTACTCGAAACAGCTATTTTCCAATTGGCGTGACAAATAACTTAAACAATTTTCACTCGATTTACTACAAATTTAAAAGTTATGTTCGTAGTTGCATTTTACAGAGAAGTACGTATGGAATTTCTGATTAATCGAAAACTTTTCATTTTATGAGAAGTTTATGAGCAGTTATACCAAAATTTTTCACTGAAAATTCATTTCTTAAGTTCAAATACCTACAACTTTTGAATGAAAGAATATTTTTCAAATTCCGTACCTACTTCTCTAGGTATTCTAATGTAGATTGACGATTGACAATTGAAAGAAAATATTAGTAGTCGGCCATTTTGTACATTGAAATATATATATATATATATATATATATATACACACACACACACACACACACACACACACACTACCGTTTACACTATCCGTTTATACTATCGGATAAGGACAAAAAAAATCGATTTTTTAAAACTTTACACTGCGGTGATGCCTTAAAAACGTTATAACTATTAATAATGTGAAGGGGATGACGAAATTGTGTCAATTTTTCCGCCGTCGGTGATCACCGTAAATAATCCAATTAAATTCGTTGCCCCCTCTGTGCGATCGATAATTATAACATTTTTGAGTGATTGATCTTGGACACAAATATTTCCGTTCATTTTTTGGAAGGCGGGATTCTTTATAAAGAGTTTCTCAAAATGACCCGAAATTTTAATTTATCAATAAAACGTATTATTTATTTCAGAAGTACGAATATTTTTTATTTTAATATGATGTACAAACATGGAGGTTATGTGTGGAACACAATATCCGATAAATGGCATAAACGGCATGGACTTGGAAGACATTATTCTTTCAACAAGATGGCGCAACCTGCCACACTGCCGGCGAAACAACGAAGTTCTTGCAGACGAAGTTTTATGCTCGCGTTATCTCGCGCCGCGGCGATGTGAATTGGCCACCAAGATCGTACGATTCAACGCCGTTGGATTTCTTGCTTCGGGGTTTTCTGAAAGGAAAAGTGCATGCCAATGATCCACAGACCATTCCGGAGCTCGAGGAAGCATTTGGACGCACCATTAATGAAATTAGTCCGCAATTGTGCCAAAATGTTATTGAAAATTCCGTCAAAAAAGTGAACGTTTGCAAACAGGGACGAGGCGGCCATTCATCGGATATTGTATTCCACACATCACCGCCATGTCTGTACCTTATATTAGAATAAAAATATCCGTACGTTTTAAATAAATAATACGTTTTATCAATAAATTAAGATGTCACGTTATTTTGAGACACCCTATATATTTACGAAAATCTGACCGCAGTTTACTTATTGCCGGATTTATGATTTATCGGGGATACAAAATGGGTGTGGACAATATTTCGTAGAGGTAAAGGATTCCATGACTTCTGTCAGAAATATTATTTCCTTTGTATTGATTCGGCAGCGTGTACACAAAGTAAACGTTATCAGGCAATTCCTATTGAGAGCGAGTGCATTTCGTGTTTATAGGTCGAATGTTTTGTTAATTATATTCGTTTATGATCAATATTCATAGAATTATCGAACAATGATTTTCGGAGCAAAAGCATTCGGTAATTCGTGACCGAAAAATCTCTTCGTCCTATTTTCTTCCCATTAAGGGGACATATACACCTAGGAGCCGGAAAAAAGGTCATTTTTGTGGATTTTTTCAAGGAAAACTATTTGAAATTTCGGATTGGGGTTTTAATTATCTAAAAGTATATACATTCGAAAATATGTTTAATTTTCTTCATATAAAAATATCAAAAATATACAAGGATATTGTATGATCCTTGGAGCGTCGTAAAAAAATTTGCGTATACGGTACCCACTGGCGTTTCTTCAAAAATCATCTGAAAAAAAAGCCAAAAAGATTATTAAATTAGATACTATAATCTAGTACTTGTCATAGCCGATTTTGAAAATATAGATTTATGACAAAATGGCGGACGTTTGAACATAAATAGTGATTTTTGGGCCAAAACTTAATTATTATTTTGCCTATAAAACAAAAACTAAGTAACGGAAAAAAAAATTCTATGACAAGTACTAGATAATGGTGTATAGAATAACCGCAAAAAACCTCAAGGCAATCGGTTCATTGGTTTTCGAGAAATTTTGGGTACCGATTTGAAAAACGTGGTTTTGAGAAAAACGCGTTTGAAAATTTGGGAATGAATAAATCATGAAATTTGTCAACTTACATGGAATCACCGATACCAGGCTTATAGTGTAGATCTTCTACGGTCGGCGGAATGTTCATAGCTTCTAAATCCTCGACCTCGACCATCTAGGTGTATATCTCTCCTTAAGGGGTTAGACTACTGTGATGTCTCGAAGAAAATCAGGGTTATTTAAAAAACCTAATTTCAAAGCAATAAGCAACATAGTTGAAAAATCGTTTCAACATTTATTTGTATGTACATTACCAAAGTTATGAACAAAATTCACAAAAAAAATATTAATAATTAAAGAAGTTATAAACAATCTCGTGAAGGATCTTTGACAGAGAGGGGCTCAACGGTGTACTTGATTTTGGCCATCCAGTTGATCTGCAACAAAAGAAAACGAGTTTTTTCTTAAAACAGATAATATTGGCTATGACATGACCGAGCTGTTCTGTTAACGTGTTTTCATCATAAAAAATGTTTGAATGTTTTTTTCAAATGACATTGTTAATAACTAATGAAAAAAAATGGTAAATATTCAGAAGTGGAGCTCCTGTTAGAATCAGGTTAATTATTGTCTTATTTTTTGTTTGGTTTCGTTTGGTTTATTCATTTAATATATATATTAAACCATTCAAACAAAAATTAGCCTGATTTTAGCAGGAGCTCCGCGTTCGAATATTTACCAAAAAAATGTTAAAAAGAAAAACGTCCGTCAAGACCAAAGTACTATTACACTGAATAATTGTACCAAATTTCATAGCAATCCGTTCATTAGATGTCGCTAAATCGTGTACACCGTTTTGAAAAACAACTTCGAGAAAAACGCGTTCAAAGTTTTCCTAGCAGTTCTATCGTCGTAATAATAAGTTTAGCTTCAATCTGCGATTTCTTCACCATATGTTGGACCTTCCTCTTCAATTTGAGTTGCCCCAAGCGACGAACGAGTGTTCGTCATTTTCGAAGTAGCCTAGCCCCTTAAAAATGTTTTTTTTTTTCATTCTTCAATCTATTTGTTAATATTGTCCGCATTGATTCTCGGAAGCATTAAATAATTCATCGCCACTGTAAATAATGCTATCTAGATGGTGGACGTGTCAAACGTCACGAACATAGGCGTTGGATGATTCACTACTGGAAAATTCGGTCCATTATATTCAGTCCACGTTAAAGGGGATTTCTCGAAGTTGTTTAATGCATTTTTTAACATTACAAGCAGCTCTTCTGAGAACCGTGAAATAATAAATCATAAATTACCTCATCGCCAGATGGTAGAGTTGCAGAACGGTGCTGACATAAACCTTCAAACGGTCGGCTTCACGTATCCCGAGGAGACGAACACGGATTCGCTGCAACAGCTCATACAGCACGATCAGCGTCTTTCGCAGACTAAAGAAAGACTGGCCAGTCAGCACGTACAACTGAAGCGGGCGATTAGAAATTTGAAAAAGATGAAACGCGGTAACCACCTTTTTATTGAATCGTTTAAGGGGAACATACCTTCAGGCGAAGAAAAAATGTCTGATTTTCGTAATTCTTAAAAAAAAAAGATTTCTTTATCACTTTTGAAACTTAGGGTATGTTTTATTACTATTGGCTGTTAAATGGTATTTTTTTATGTCTATAAAAATGACGGAAGTATGGCACGGCATTCTGAACGGGTCGTGGTGGATGTCAGACGGCGTGACCCGTAGAGTCGGCGAGGCTAATACAAAAAAAACCAACGAAGATTTTTCTTTCATTACCACTCATGCGCAGAATATGAAACAAGGAAAAGTGAGAGATGTTGAAAATCCATTAAATCGTACGATTTTAAACAAAAAGATTGAATTTTACGAAGAAAATTGCTACATTTGCAGTCGAAAAATACTTTTTTTTTCAAAAACCTTTAGGGTGATGTTTTAGACAATAAGGTTAAAAGTTTTATGCCAAATTTCATCAGAATCGGCCGATTAGTTTTTTTTTAGCTATACGTGACGCCAGTTTTAAAAATGCAGTTTAGAAGACCGTGCCATACATCCGCCATTTTTGTATGATTAGTGAAAAAAAATACCACGAAACAGCCAAAAATAGTAGTAAAACATACCCTAAGTCTCAAAAATGATTAAGAAGCCTTTCCTTTAAAAAAATCATAAATATCGTAGAGGTATCTGCGCCCTTAAGGCGTTACCCCCACTTCTAGCGCAAAAAAGGCCTTTTTCATGAATTTTTTAAAAGAAAACTACAAAACTTTTTTAATCGATCAATATACCATCTTAAAGAACACATCTTGAAGAACTTTCAGTAATTTTTTTATTGAAAAATATTACATTGTTTAGTGGCAAATGGCCGTCAATGAAATAATGTTTTTATATACACGGTTTGCGGTGACCAACATTGCGGCGAAGTGGATCATCTGAAAAAAAATGCTGATGGGTTTAGTCAAATATAAGTATAAACTAGTCTTTAATCGAAGGATTTTAAAAAATATTCATTTTTCACAAAATGGCGGACAGTCAAAGTTAATGGTTCGATTTTAACGAAAAAAACAGCCGTTTTTGGCTATAAAACGGCCATTTTTTTTTCGAAAAAAAAATCGAACGATTAAAGACTACATTTTAATGTATTAAATAAGCCTGCAAAATTTCAAGAAGATCGGTTCATTAGTGTTCGAGTAATCTTGGTCACCGATTTCAGAAATGCCATTTTGAGAAAAACGCGTTTAAAGTTTCAATTTCAGTTTACACGAAGAAAATATTTTTTTTTGTAAACTTACATAGAGTCATCTATTCCGGGCCCATACAGAAGTATGGGCCCGGATACTTATACTTCAAAAAAATGCAATAAAAAAAATCGATTTTTTCAAAATCGCAAGTGGGAGTAACCCCTTAAGGGGTAAAACCACTGTAGTCTAAAATGAAGCGATTTTTTTTGGTGGAAGGACAAGAGGATATTCAAGGATGTTATTAGTCATATCTTCGCGTGAACCAAAAAAATCATACAAAATGGTGATGCTGGAGCCATTCTCGCGAGGCATGTTGAATTTGAGACGCTCTGCGGCACGCAGTATAACTGACGCAAATTTGAATTTGGAATTTTTCTTTAATTCTATTAATTCACACGAGTATAGCTAGAGCAATAGGTAGGGGATTTTGAAAATATTAATTTTTGTCTTATTGGCAAGCATTTAAAGTAGTAGTAGTAGTAGTTTATTCCTCTTGTACAGCTTTTTGCTTTTTTACATCCTCCCGACTCTCGCCTTATCTTCTAATTCTTATATCTAAATCACAATTCTTAAACTTAAACTTAACCTAAACCTAAAGGCTACGCGATATATTAACTCTGCTACGTTCTTCTCCTTTCCCTTATTCCTCGCACATCACCTCCTCACTGTCCCCTTCCTCCCCTTCTCGGTGCTCCTCGGCTTTTGCCTTTTTTAATTTTGCGAATGCCCTAAGGTATTCGCAGAGTACCGTTCTCGGTTTTCCCCTCAGCGTATCCTTTGTCCATTGCTCCAACTCCTCGCCCACTCTCCCTCCCCTCCAATCATCCACCCCCCTCACCCAGACTTCCTTCATCCCGTTTCTCGCTGTTTCACACTTCCAGATATGTTCCAGACCTTCCTCCTCCTCCAAGCAAATTTCACAGGTCCAGTTACCGAACCCTCTTTTTCCAACTTTCCCCACATTTCCGCACCTCAGTCTTGCCCACTGCTCCTTCACTTCTCCCCCCGTTTCTTTGTCATTCCAATACTCTGCTCGCTCGCACCCCACCTTTATCTCCTTGTACCATGGGCAGAAGGAGGAACAATCCGCTTTAACCCAGTCTCCCTGCATGTCCTGTTCCCTTTTCCTTTCTGTCCCCTCCTTTAGCCATTTCCCTATCCTTTCCCAGCTTCCTGCGCTTGACCATATCCCGTCTATCACCCTTCCATCTCCCACCTCCCCCATCGCCTTCTTCAGCTCCTTCCCCCACCTTGATGGGTGCCCATTCAGGACATTCCTTATTTCCTCTCTGAGGCAAATCTTTGGCCACCTCCCGTCTTTCATTTTCAAAATTTGGATCAAATAATCTCCCGCCCTTCTCCGTGCCTCCACTTCCACGCTCCTCTTGCCTGCTTCCAACTTCCAGAGATAGCTGGGCGTATTTTTTGCCACTCCCAGCGCCATTTTTACCAATTTTCCCTGCAGTTTCTCTATCTCTTCCCTTCTCTTCCATCCCCAAATCTCGACTCCGTATAGCGCTCCCGCTTTGACCAGTGAATCAAACAGCTGTAGCCGTTCCTTCAAGCCATTTACCTTTGCCCTTTTCATTACCCCCCATACCGCATTCGCCGCTTTTTGCGCTCCTGCCACCAACTTTCTTATATGTACCCCTCCCGTGTTTCGCGTCGAAAACCAATACCCGAGGTATTTAAATTCGCTGACCACTTCAATCTTTTCCCCCCTGTAACTCCATTGCTCCCCTTTTTTCCTCCCGCCACCATTCCTAAACACCATGATTTTTGTCTTTTTCGCATTTACCTCCATCTTTGCTCCCTCCACAAATTTCTCCAGTCGCCCTATCATTTTCCTTAAACTTTCCGCTTCCTCCGCGAGTATCGCAATGTCGTCCGCATATTTCAGCGCGTAGAACTTTACCCCACCCATAACCGTTCCTCCCACTCCTTCACTTTCCCACACGTTGTCCACGTCATCCAGCGCAATGTTAAATAGAGTCGGGCTGAGCGGGCAGCCCTGTCTCACCCCCTTTCCCGTTTCGAAGCTCTTCGTCACCCCATTCTCCGTGATCACCTGATTCCGTGTCCTCCTGTAGATTCCTCTCAGCATTCTTAGCATTTTCCCCCCCACCCCCTTTTTTTGTACTTTCTCGAACAGCATGTCCCGGTTGATCATATCGAATGCCGCCCTGAAGTCTACAAACGCTACATATAGCTTTCCTCCTTTGATTCTCAACCTATGGTTTATCAGAGAATTCAGTACGAATACATGATCTCTGGTGCCTCTTCCCGCTCGAAACCCCGCCTGGCTTTCCCTCAGTATCTCCCGTCTTTCGACCCACCCATTCAACCGCTTAGTCATGATACTCGCTAATAGTTTGTATCCAACGTCGAGTAACGATACCCCTCTGTAATTGCTCGCTACCTCCTCATCCCCCGCCTTGTGGATTGGGTATATTCTCGCCAAGTCCCATCCCTCCGGTATCTTCCCCTCGTTCCATATCCTGTTCAGTATATCTCTCAGCCCCTCTTCCCCCTTTCCCCAGATTCCCTTAATGAATTCCGCCGTTATTCCGTCCTCGCCTGCTGCTTTCTTGTTTTTCAGTGCCTTTATCGCCTTTCTCAATTCTAACCTACCTATATCCTCCTCCAGTTTCGCGTCCCCTTCTTCCTCCCCCACTCCTACCCTCACCTGCTCGGCTTGCCTGTCCGCGTTTCCCTCACCCCCTTTCCCCCCCAGAAGTTTTTCAAAATGTGTGACCCACTGATCTTTGGTGACACCTCCCCCCGCCCTTTTTCTTCTAATTCGAAATTTCCCGACCGCAGCCCACCACTGCTCCATGTTTTTACTTTCTTTCACGTTTTTCCACCTTTCCTCGAACCATTCCCTTTTTTTCCTGAGGCAGAGTTCCTTCATCTTTTTCCTTTCCTTCGCTAGTTCGCCTTTTTCCGTTTCGCTTGAGTCACCCGTCCTCTTCCCCCTTTCCTTGCTGATAAGCAGTTTCCTGAGTGCTTCCCATAGCCGCGATTTTTGTTCCTTGCACTCCTTATCATACCAGCTCCTTTCCGTCCCGCCCCTTCCTACCGTCTTTACCATTCCTGCGTTCCCCGCCGCAGTCCAAATGGCCTTTTTCAGAGTTCCCCAGCCCCCCCCCTTGCCTTCGTCTATTTGCCATACTTTCTCCAGTTCTTTTCCAAACTCTTCTGCCCCCTCCACCTTCCATGCCAACCTCGTCTCCTTTGCCGCGTCTCTTCCTCGCCCTTCCCCCCTCCTCCTTCTCCTCTCCCCGCCCGCGAGTTCAAATACCACTGGTAAGTGATCCGACTCCGTCCTCGGCCTCACCTCTATTTTTCTGACGATCCCCTCCTCCTCATCTTCTAGCCTGATAATTAGGTCCAGGACTGAGCATGCCCCTCCTCCTCCCACGTACGTTATTCTCCCCTCTTCGTCCCCTTTCGTTCTCCCGTTTAGTACTACCAACCCTTGGCTTTCACAGAAGCCGAGGAGCTTCCTTCCCTCTGCATTTACTACCTTATCCTGCGAGCGCCTTAATCCTTCCTCCCCCCCATCCCTCTCGCCGTCAGTGATTCCTTGTTCCTCCCCTATTCTTGCGTTGAGATCGCCCGCAATTACGACCGCCGCCCCTTTTTTCGCCGCTTCCTCCACACACTGTCGTAGCGCCTCTTCCGCTCTCTTAAAGCCTCCGTTTATGTACGCTCCTATTATCCACAATTCCTTGCCGATACTTTCCCTCTTCATTTTGACGATCATTCCATGCTTCCACTCCACCACTCTACATTTTTCACATATATTCTTTTTAATGCCTATTAAATGCCCGCCTGCCGCTCTTCCCCTTGATTTGTCGCGCACCGCCGCTTTCGCCCACCACTTGAACGCCTTGTCCAAACGTTGCGTGATCCTCTTCTCGTTTTTACTTTCCACCCATGTTTCTTGCGCCAATACGATGTCCCATTGCCCGATAAAGTCGCGCGCTTCCCACAGTTTCCCTGCCCCTGCCACGTTCCATGTTACCACTTTTGTCGTTTCGCTCGCCTCTGTTGTGTTATCGCCCCCGCTCGTTTCGAAATGGCACCCTCTCCATTTTCCCTTCCCTCTCTACCCAGTACCACCAGATCCCGTTTACGCACATTTTCAAGTATCCTAGACTTGCTATTTTCCCCTCTCGCCTCTTCGAGTTCACTTCCCTTCTTAAATATTCCGTTACTTCGACCTCTCGGGCGGTGAGGTCATCCCCTATCCCCACTCCTGTACCCCTCAGCCCCCCTCTCCTTCTCATAATACTGATTTTATTCTCAATTGAGGCCAGCGTTACAACTGTGCCTGCCCCCGTACGCATGACCCTCACAATCTTTGGCGAGATTCCCGTTTTCTCCCTTATTATTTGGCCTATTTCCCGCGCCATTCTCCCCACGTTCCTACCCGTATTAATCCCCTTTACAATAATGTTGCGCTTTCTTTTCGCTCTCTCTCGCGCTTCCCAGTGCCACTCGTTCTCTCCTATTGCCTCTGGTGTTCGCTGCCTTCTGTTAATGGGTCGTCGCGCCCTCTGGCGCGTCCATCCTTCCCCCTCCGTCTCGCTGCTTGAGCGGCTCGGCTCCCTCCTACTCGGCGGGCCCGTCTCGCGCGAAGGCGAACGCGACCGCATCGCTGCTCCACTCCTCGCTGCCCCTCCGTCTCCGGGTCTGAGTGCTTCGTCTCCTTGTTGGTGACGCGCCTGCCCGTGGCCCGTATCCCGATTGACGGCGGGTTGGTGCTGCCCCCAAACCATCGATGCGCCTCTGTTGTCATTCCTGGCTTTCCCCTTCTTACCTCGTTTCCACTTCCCGTTTTTTTCCGCCATGTGTTTTTCGGCTATCACTTCGCGTTCCCCTGCATCCCCGCTCTCGTTGTTGTTCATGTCCGCTTCGGTACCTGCTTTCTGTCGCAGAGCTATCAGCTCCCCCATCAGCTGCTCCTTTTCCTCGTCCCACAGCGCCTTGTCCTTATATCGTAGGAATCGCCATTCCTCTGCCTCCGCCAACAGTCCCTTTATTATTTCTCCCATCCTCTCGCACCTACACGGTAGCGGAGAGATTTCTTTCCGGATGTTTCCTGTCATGATTTCCCAACATTCTTTCCATCTTTCCTCCGATTTCTTCATCTCCCTCATAATCGTCGATACAACCGTATCATGTCCTCTGAGATCCGCGTCCCCTTGCTCTCTCGTCTTCGACATTTCTTGCCCGCTTTCCTTCGACCACCGCGCTTCCCCCTCACTCTCCTCTGCCTCCACCTCGCCCGGATCGTCCTCGTCCTCGCTACACTTCACACCCGTCCCCTCCTCTTCGATGTTCTCCTCCTCCCTTCTGGCTGACATCTCACAGTAGCGCTTCCTCAACGCTGGGGGTGCTGGTGGTGTCGGTGGCGAGTGCAGCACCTTCGCTCTCACTGCTGCCACCCCACCGTCGAAGAACTCCCTAACGTCTCTGTTTCCCTCTTCTTTCTTCTTTGCGGTGGGACGCCCGCGCCTCTTCTTCACTGCTCCTTGGATACCCGACCCTGCCGTACCGACCTCCTTGTCATCCGGGTTCCCAAACTCGTCACCTAGCTGTAGCTGCTCGTCCCGGCGCTGCTGTTCCTCTCCGTTTCCGCCTGCGCACTCCTCTTCCATCTCCTTCCACATAACCTCACTTTTTTTCGACGCCACTAAATCTCCTCTTTTCCCTATTGCACCTCTTTTTTCCTCCTTTCCTATTATCTCCTCACGAAAACTACCACCTCACTACCTCATTCTCACCACTGGTTTCGTTTTCCTCACAACTTTCACCCACAATTTGCTCGAATATAACCGCCGGTTGTCACAACGCGTCTAGAACCTGCTCTGTCCCAACCGGAAGTCGCATTTAAAGTAAAAATCTAATTTTCGACAGAAAAGAAGGAAAATCAATTGTTAATAAATAATGTTATGATTACCTGATGGAAAATCCCGTACGTATTTCTCATCGAAATACTATTTCAAAGATGTGCTCGAAATTTGGAGTGAATAGAATGAAAATTGTTGGAGTTATGCTGGGTGCCATTTTGAAAATTTGTGTTCCGAGACAAACGGTCGACGCCTCGTGCACGGGTCTGCGGGCCTTTTTTTACAGGTACCAAACTTTTTCCCCTTGTTCTAAATGGTTCAAAGCTTCTCTTATGGCGGGATATACATTTAGACAGGAAGAAAATAAGCAATATTGAGGGATTTTTTAAATTAAGAAATAATTATTCTACAATTATCAATCTTTAGGTATGCTTTAATAGTATATTTAAGTATACGAAACTATTTTTTTTTAATTAATCCATCATCAAAATGACGAAGCTGTGGCAGAGTGTTGCAGCAAGGTCGCCGCGGGTGTTGGGAATCGGCGTGCAGTCTAGCTTCCCGTAGACTTTGATTTGCAAAAAAGTTCAAACATTTTTTCAGCTAGAACATGTATAGTTTCTATGTGACGGTAATTAAAATGTAGAAAATGCAAATTTGAGAAAATGGCACGCATTTACAAAAAAAAACAAACATTAAAAAAGTAGTTTTTTTTTCAATTTTTCAAAAACAACTTTCGTCAAGTAGAAGGTACCAATATTATCAATATTTCTACCAATTTTCAACTCAATCGGCTTAATAGTTTTTGAGTAATCCTGCACGCCAATTTCGATAATGCAGTTTTGAGAAAAACGCGTTTGTAGTTCACGCCCGCTCCGAATCCGAGCGGTGAGGCACATCGTTCACGGGCTGTAATGATTGAAATTTTTCGAATTGAGCTTTGAAACTTTGGGAAAATATTCTACATATATAGGTCTATCGTTTAAAGAAGAAAAAAAAAAGAAATCGATTTTTTAATCGTTGTAAATGTATATCCCGCCAATTAAGGGGAGATATACACCTAGGAGCCGGAAAAGATGCCATTTTTGTGAATTATTTCAAGGAAAACTATTTGAAATTTCGGATTGGGGTTTTAATTATCTAAAAGCATATACATTCAAAAATATATTTAATTTTCTTTATTTAAAAATATCAAAAATATAGAAGGATATTGTATGATCCTTGGAGCGTCGTAAAAAAATCTGCGTATACCCACTGGCGTTTCTTCAAAAATCATCTGAAAACAAAAACCAAAAAGATGATTAAATTAGATACTATAATCTAGTACTTGTCATAGGCGATTTTGAAAATATCGATTTAGGACAAAATGGCGGACGTTTGGACATAAATAGTGATTTTTGGGCAAAAAATTAGTTATTATTTTGCCTATAAAACAAAAACTAAGTAACGGGGAAAAAAATCCTCTGACAAGTACTAGATAATGGTGTGTAGAATAACCATAAAAAACCTCAAGGCAATCGGTTCGTTGGTTTTCGAGAAATTTTGGGTACCGATTTGAAAAACGTGGTTTTGAGAAAAACGCGTTTCAAAATTTGAGAATGAATGAATCATGAAATTTGTCAACTTACATGGAATCATCGATACCAGGCCCATAGTGTAGGTCATCTACGGTCGACGGAATGTTCATAGCTTCTGAATCCTCGACCTCGACCATATAGGTGTATATCTCCCCTTAATTTGAGGCGCCGCAGGCGATGAACGAGGGTTTTGCAATTTTCACACTAGCGTAACTCCCTCGAGTTAGGCTGTGAAAATATTCTACCTAAATACGAATTATTATTCTAGCTACCAATTAACTGCTTCGAGGCAAGCAATTGGTCTCAATGCTATGTACGAAAGTTCGTTCGAGGCCCCGGGAAAATGCCCATGGAGGGCGTCCCTCCGGGCTACGGATACCTCAAGCGTTCATGCGTACCAAAATAAACTGTACATTGAGTCGTCGATCGATATCGTGAATAATGCAGTAGATACGTAATTTTCATTATTGTGCAATTTATATCGGCCCGATCAAGAAGTTATCTTCCCTCCCGAATCCCGAATATACTATCGTAGCGCAGATGTCCTCGAAATCTCCTTATATTTGCTTATCAAATTTCCCACAATGTCATTCGCGACAAAAAATGGCGAAAAAAGTAACAATTTGGATCACTCGTTCACAGGCACGGCATGCAAGAATTGCCGACGGAACGCGAGTAAAACAACGTGTCAGATCGGAACGCAATTCGATTCGGACGACAGTCTCAAGGAACACGGTGCTACGCAAACGAGTCTTCCGCCGTCGGCGAGCCCGGAAAACAGAGCCACGGAAAATGTCCGATACGAGAACGCAACCAGCCCGGGCCAAAACGTTTGTCCTTTGTGCGGTGTGTATTTCGGCCCGCCGAACACTTTCGAGACCTTTCACGAGCACGTGATCGATCACTTCAGCAAAGGAAAATCTTTCGTTGGTTTCGAGGCAATTCACTGACCACAAACTCGCTCATTTGCTTTTCGCACCTCCCCACAGATACGTGACGATACGAAAAATTACCCGGCAATCGTTAACATAATATTGTTTTTTTGTTTATCAAAATTGTCAGCGTACCACGGAGCTGCGTATATTCGTTTATTTGTTTATGCTCGTCTGCATTGGACGCGATTTGAAAGCGAAAAAAAAACAATTATAATTCGGATGAGGAGACACTACTTTGCGTTGGTTGCCAATTCCACGGTCGTAATTTTCAAGCCAACTCCGTTGGCTTCACTTCCTTGCTCTCTGAAGGTTGTTGCGTCGTCGACTGTGTCAAATTACTGTGGAACCAGGCTGGCCGTTTTTTCGGCATCTCCACGATTTTCTGACTCTGAAAATTACAGAAGAAAAAATGATATTTTGGGTATGATGAGTCTTCAACTTCGATCATTTTGATATTCATATATGCTGTAAAGACGCGGAAGCTGCTCTGAGAAAAGCAGATATTCGTGAAGCGAGATAAATTGATGCATGATTGATAAATCGTATTAGTCGGAGCGTTGAACGATATTCGGAAATCTTTTTTTTTTAGATTCACACCTTCACAAATATTGAACACTGCTGGGAATAATATTCGCGAACCGGGTAATCCTTTAGATAAATGACTTTTCCGAAAAATACCCGATTTTACCGAAAAAATATCATTTATTGGGTTATAAATTGTGATATTCAGCCGGGGGAGGCTGAAATGTTTCATTGACGAATTTTTGACGATCAAAAAGTCTTCAAAAATTATTTCCCATTTTTCAAAAACCCAAACAAACCGAATGTAGGTGACGAAATGTTGAAAAATGCCCTATTTTATCGCGTGTTTCCGCGAATTTCAAAACCCCATAACTTTAAGGGGGGGGGGGGGGGGGGGTGAATTTCAGCCTCCCCCGACTGAATTGAAATTAAAAGCCAATAAATGACAAAACAGCAAACAAATAATTTCGGAAAAGTCACTTATCTAAAGAACGGTCGGAAAAGTCACTTATCTAAAGAACTTCCTCTTGTACGCATATTGTACAATTACAACATATATCAAGACGAACGCTTTCGGGATTCACCGACGTTGGAAATAATATCCCACATTTTTCATTTTTCTTGATCGTATTTTGATCTTGTTTTCGATGTTTTTGTTGTTTTTATTCATATTTCGAAATGATTTATGGCAATGTCATTGATTCAGAGAGAGAGAGTTATTTTATAAATAGTTCGTGCGATTACGTAACTTCTATACCCATCTGAGATTTTACAGTATATCGGAAAAAAGTTAACGACAGATTGAGAATAAAAGGCATAATATGGTCAAAATATTATAATCAATTATCGCAGTTATAAAGTGTTATTTTCAGATGAATTTCCGAGGAGATTGTAAGTTGTGAGAATAAAATAAAAATATCTTTGGCATTAACGAGATAAAAAAATTTCATTGATATCCAGCGTGTTCGAAAGAATCCAAGATCATTTTTCCTTTTTCGTGCATTAATAATTTGTTTGTTTAAAAAAAAAATAGATAAAAACCTCCCTAACGTGAGTACATTGACGATTATTCGACATTCGAAGATGAACCATTATTTCTCTTCCACTTTCACGTCATGTGCAATAACAAAGAAAACCGGATGCATGGAATAAAGAGAAATCTAACGACCCACAATACTTTGGTCTTTCAGTAACCTTGAGAGTTGCAAAAATAAAAATGCCAGTCAAATGAAAAATCTACATATCAGTTTCGGCAGCAAATGGTTTGTTTCAATCAAGTTGTTTTCTTTTTTGCAGTTCTCGTGGTTTTTTTTCTAGCTGTGATTTTCTGACAGGACAACAACTCTATTCTTTATTTCTCTATTCTCAGACAGATCTCTCCTTAAGGCATCTGACCACCATGTAATTTTTTTTTTCATTATTTTTATTATTTTTTTTTAGTAAACCCTGAACTGTTAAGAACAATTTACACCATAGTACGTATTTAAAAACGCAAAATTGACCAAGTTACAGTGATTTTTCGGCAGGAAGGTTGAGCCGCTGCGGGCGGTCGACCGTGCGGTTCGATCCGTGTTTATAACTCGCACGGTTTAGCTCGCGCAGCTGACCTGCGTTATCTCGAAACTACATTTTTTGAACTAGTAGTATCGAAATATCGTAAACTATCGGTCCGATTGCTTTCAAATTTTTACACAATACAGTTCGACCTCCGAATAAGAAACCAAAAGCCCCCAAGGGGAAGAGTTTTTCTTATATATCGCATACCCCCACCAGGCGCGCGCTCCGCGCTCACTACCTCTGTCTGTCTCTCTCACTCTTTTTCGCCCGCGATCCTCTAAACAAGAAACTCGCTCGAACGAGTTGCAACTTAGTATTCACATCGCCCATGCAAAAACGTTTTCGACTGCGCCTGGACATTTATTTAGCGAATTTTTGTTTCACGTTAATATACATACTATTGAATATTATTGTGTACTACTGTATTTGAATTACTATTAACTGTTATAAAATGACCGAAACTGTAAAGAAGCGTAAGAGATCAGACTGTAGTATACAAGTCGAAGAAAATATTACGGAATGTGCGCCACAAGGTAATAATTTAAACAAAGAGCTTTATGTCCATATTGTTTTATCCCATTTATATCAAAGAAGAAGAAGTCAATATCTCTGAGGATTCATATTCAATGGCAGAGTTCGACTCTCTCGAAAATATTCCACCGTCGGTTGAGTGCGTTGCGGATCAAAATAATACGCAACAAGACGAAAACGCTTCTCTTTACGTCTCGGAAACGTTTGCTGTTTTATATGAAAATCTTTAAACGCCGTTATCTTTGTTTGTATTTTATATGAAATCTTGTCAACACATATATGTATCTTTTTAACGAATACAACAAATTTCTAATAAACTTGTAGATTTTTTGTTACATTCACACACGCACACACACATACTCACGCACGCATGCACACATCAATTTGCACTACAACGTTCACTCTATTTTGCCCGAATAATCTCTTCCAGGCTAGTTTCTTAACCAGAGGTTCCGCGCACAAAATTCTTGAGCTCGGAGTTCGAGTCGGAGTGGGAGAAGCGCTCGAGTGAGAAACTGGGGAAAGCTTCTTATTACCGGGTTTCTTATTCGGAGGTCGGACTTGATTAGTTTTTGTTTTATTATTGTATTTGCTCGAAAAATTTCAGTGAAAAATACAATTTTTTTTCTTTGGCTCACCATAATTTTTTTCAATGGTCGAAAAAAAATCGCTACGCTACATTGTAGCGACACTACTCACGAATGAGCTGATTTTTTTTCTGATGTGACATGACCGGATAACAGCTGGGACAACGACCGCGCGTGCGGAGGGCCTCCGCGGCAATGTGCATAACGGCGCCATTTTTTAATATTTTGAACGAAAAATTATGAACGTTATTCTTAAAGCCCTTTCTGACGTTGTGTAAAAAAATAAAAATATTCCGGCCCATACTTTCGAGTTTTTTTTTTAATATACCCATTTTTCGATCGGCCAAGGTGGCCGGACGCCTTAAATATCTCTATTCTGGAGCAGTCTCAATCAAAAACATCTCTATTCCAAAATATCTCATGCCTAAAACATTTCTCTGCCGAAACATCTCTATTCGTAAAGATCACAATTCCACAATAATTCAGTTTTGAAATATTACTGCTCTTAATCCCGTGAGTGGAAAGAAAAATTTCACTGTTTGTGCGCCAAACGTGGAAAAATAAAGTATTTCGATTTTAATGAACCATGGCTCCGAAGGGTTTTTTGGTCGCTGATTACGAATTTGAGGTCAAAATTCGGAAATTCAAAATGGCGGATAAAAATTCAAAATTGATTTAATTCTAATGAAAATCGGCATTCGGTGGTTTTCGAGATCGCTGATTATGAATCTGTCCCCAAAATTAAAATATTAAAAATGCCGCATCCAATATGGCGGACCAAAATGCAAAAGCGTACTTAATTCGTATGAAAATTGGTATTGGAGGTTTCTGCCGATTTTGGGGGGGGGGGGGGGGCATCGTCATTTAGATTTTTACTCACCTTCCAAAATTCTGCGTCTTTGTTTTCCTTCTCATTTTCGTATATTACGACAACTTCTTTTTCCACTGGTTCGAGGCCCAACGTATTCTTTATCAGCGTCTGCATTTCGTTGGTCTCTGCTCTGACTTTCGCGTAACAATGGCCTGAATACACAGAAAACTCTCAAAAATGTATCCTCCAATCTTCATCGGACTTAATGAAAGTTGCTCTTTGTTTTTTTTTAATTACCGCAAAGCAGTGAGACTTCGCGATCGTGACCACAGTTCGGGCACATTACGAGATTTTTCTTCGGTACGAGCATCTTCCAGGTACCCTCTTTATATCCGAACTTTCGACTCAGCCTTTTCTCGATCGGTCGTCGAGATTTCGGTACACCCCATAGAAACCCATCGCCGATGATATCTCGGAGCGAAAACGATTTTGTGCTTTTGTTGATTTGTTGAGGAATATTAACAGCCTCGTCGCAGTCATAAGCTAGAGCACCGATCGACCCTGTCGTAAAAGAGTACGCTTCTTTATTTTGCAAACACGAAGAATTACAAACAACTACGAACTCTACGCACGTAGTACGGGAAATGCTTATCGGTGTTATTCGACGTAAGCGAAGAATATTAAAAAGAAATTAGTTACAAAAGCAAGACTGGATAGAAAACGACAATAACCAGAGGAAAGGAAAATGAAATATTGCACATCTATGTTATGCTTATTATGCTTATTTAGTCCATCGTTGGACTGCAACGAATTTAATTTATTTCGGCAGATTTTGCCTACAAAAGTCCATCGACCATTTTTTAAGATATTTATTGAGCCATCTACATGATAAATCTACAAAAGGAGATCGCCTACAATGATAAAAATATGGAAAATAAAATGTAAAACAGAATTTCCGTTGCCCTCCAACAATGCAAACATCAACACCATTATTTTAGGGTGAGTCCTACAACTGCAATAAAATCATTTTGCCAAATAAGTTAGCCGTTACTGCTGGAACATTTGAGAAAAGGGTTCTTGAATATATTCAGTTGTTCGAGTATTTCTTTATTTGCTGAAAGAGTATTAAGGGGTTAGGCTACTGTGAAAATGACAAACACTCGTTCGGCGCTTGAGACAACTCAAATTGAAGTGGAAGGTTTAACATGTGGTGCAGGAATCGCAGATTGAAGGTAAACTTATCTTTGCAACGATAGAACTGCTAATAAAACTTTAAACGCGTTTTTCTCGAAACTATTGCACTGTTGAATAAGTTCTCGCTGTTTTTTTTTCGTGAAAATGAATGCTTTATTTTGAAAAATCATTTGTAATGCTTTCAAACGTTCCGAAACTGTTGTGTGATCAACTCCTAATGGTTCTGCAAGGTCGGTTAGCGCCTGACGTGAGTCTTCATGAAGTAATGCCTCCAATTCAACACATCAAAATCAGTCTTTCTTAATAATGTGATTCGGATCCAAATGTTTTTTTAAATAAAGTAGTGCGGTAACGTTCCTCGCAAATACTCTTTTTTGGCACGAAATATGACATGTTCAACACTATGAAAAGAAAAGTTGTTTACAGTTCAACGAAATTACATACATTGAATTTTAAGCTTGCTTATAGTACTTCTTTCTAGATGCGTTACCATCTTGAACTACATGCACGCAGTTCTGGTATCGCCATCTGTTGGAAAACAGGGAAAACTTATTCAACGTCCTAATGATTTTCAAAAGGTGTATACGATTTCTCGACATCTAACAAACGGATTAACTTAAAATTTGATACACTCATTCAGTGCAATAGTAGTTGAGTCTCGACCGACGTTTTTCTTCTTAACATTTGTTCTTCATTAGTTATTGACAATAATGATGTCACTTTTCCTTGAAAAGTAAAAAAAAGTATTCTTTTGATGATTTACACACGACAACAAAAAAAGCTCGATGAAGTCTTGGTCAATATTATCTATTAAAAAAAAAACGTTTTTTTGTCGAGCCCCTTACGATCAGAGGTCCTTCACGAGATTGTTTATAACCTCTTCAATTATTAATATTCTTTTATAAAATTTGGTACACAGCTTCATTAATGTATATACAAATAAATGTCCAGACGATTTTTCAATCAGCTTACTTAGTTTTGCAAAACTTTTTTTTTCCTATAACCATGACTGTCTTCACAGGAGCCTATCGTAACCCTTAAGAAGTTATAAAAACTTTCACCAAAATCTTGTCCCATTCGAAGGCAAACATGCGTTCAAGTTTTTAAATGAGCAATTGTTATAGGCTTGAAGTTTGCATAGTTGGGAGGCAACGAAAATTCTTTTCAATTTCTTATTTTCATTGTTACCCAAAATCGTATTTTGCAAATTCGTCGTCGATCGCTAAATAAGAATCTTCAAAAATGCCTGCTTGATTTTTGTAACTCGAATCTGCCACTGGGAATTTTAGAAACAAAAGAAAATTATTTCGTTGCATCCAAACAATGCGAACTTCATCTTTAATTTTTTTGAGAAAGCTGGGAATTTACCTACTTCTAAACTACATACGTAGAATATCTTACTATTTAAAAGTTGAGAAATGACGCAGTGAATTAATTGACAATAAGTTTTATAGGAGTGTTCTTATCAGTTGTAGCGAACTTTGAGCGTGGCTTGTCCGGGTCATGTGTCAACTATGTCTTAGAGATTTAATAGACTGGAAAATCGACTGCTCTACAAAGGTCGATTCGTAAAGATTATAGTTTTAAAAAAACAGTCCATGGAATGTGCATTGTTTGCAGCCTTGCTAAGTTGTCCATATCAACTCATACAGCCGATCACATTTTACCACGTATTTCATACTTTGGACACTCATAATTCAAAAGTTTATGTTTAAAAGTGATCATTTTTTCTCTTCATAATAAACGCGAAACATCCATCATTCCATCGTTTTTTATGTGGTTCGGTCCGTAATTGTTTCATTATCAACAGAAATATGATGTTCTCCGGGGCTTATCCTATGCAGCACGTTATAGAAATGCCAATTACAAGAGCATATATCTCAGTAACGGTATAAACATTATATTTCAAATTCCACAAACATATGCAGGATACTCGAGACAACATTAGCATTAAATTACAAAACTTTCTGTCTCACACAATTTTTTGCATGTACTACCTTAACATTGCGGTGGGCAATAGAAATGTTGAGTCAATAGAAACAGCCGAATACGTGAAATTTTATTGAAAGAGTAATATTTTTTCAATATTATTATGGTTGCATCTAAGTTTCTCAGGCAATAATAAGATATGTAGGTTTTAGAACCAGAAATAATGAAAATTCGGTGTGCGAAGTATTACTGTGGTTAACTTTTACAGCAAATTAAAGTTAAACGATGCTGAACAATGAATTATTTAAATGGCGTCTAATCGTATAAAAAATACAATTGTTGCGATACTCATTCACCGAAATGTTTCAAAAATCGCAAACGTGTTTTGGCTTCGATCGTTCCGGTCCCAGAAAGTGAGGTTAGGATACTCGGAAACGATGAGAGCTCGAGATCGGGCGAATGTCACGTTTAATATTTCGAACAATTGTACTCACGCGGTGGAAATCCTTGACTGAGAATACGAACGATACTTTGTTCGAAATTATTTATCGCATTGCTCAAACGATTTATAATTCTACCAGCCATAACTAAACTTTCGCGTGGAATGAAATACGCAATCGAAAAAATGATGTTTACGCCAATGTGCCGAAATATCGTGCCGGTCGATGTCCCGGACTACCAACTTCGGAAAGATTGCTCGTCGTACACGGTAAATAAGCGGATGGGCGCGACCGTCGACCTTTGTTATCGATCGAAACCAGCGGCGACTCGATCGATAACGATCGTGAAGCCGCACAATCCATCTTTTCCCGTCGACAAAACCCGCCCAACGCAAGAAGAGAATTCATCGTTAGCTTCACTTTACGCTTTTTCCGTTCTTGTGTCTTTTTCCGGACAATTTCTCGCAATTTAAGGAGGTTAGAGCGGTCCAGTTAAGCGACATGACGGTTTACGATTTTTTTCCCAGTTAACTTTGAGAATAAAATGCATACGAGGTATGGATTTATCCTGTAGGTACTAATTTTTCATAAAATATATAATTAAAGAGAAAAATTATGCATCTTTATATTTTTATTACGTGAATAAGAAAAACTTTTCATAAACTGTTTTGTGGTGGATTTTTTTTAATCCGTAAAAACTCAGTTTAGTTTGGACCAGTATTTGTCAACCTTTTTTAATAAAGCGGCACACTTGACCCTCTGTAAAATTCTTACGGCACACCTTTGTGTTGAACTTTGCCCCGCGCCGCCCGCCCAACAAGTCGACACTCGTCACGATTGGTGCCAACTTCATCACGTGGTAGATACATCCGCCGATTTTTGGCGGCACCCAAGAAATACACTCACGGCACGCCGGTTTAAATTCACTGGTCTAGACCAGCGGGCTGGCATTTTTGGGAATTTTTGCTACGCGAATTGTCCGCTGTTTGTAGTGTCCTACTCTGCTACTCTCAGCGGTAGTTGTTCTCCAACAATCCTGATGCGCGCACAAGTATGTGTACGCACGCACACATATAATCGGGCAATACCCATATACCACCAACAATGCACACTGATGGTTTAATGTGCTCTATCTGGCAGTACAGGCCGCGCGCCTACTCAATAAGAAATTGTCAGAAGACTACTAGCGCCACGGGGAGAGGTAGTAGCACTAAATAAAGCGGTCGAAAAGCGTAGCATTTTTATATACGGTAAGGGATAGGAGATGCCAGCCCCCTGGTCTAGACAATAACATATATTGATTTTTTTAAATCTCGGATTGTGGCTTACGCTCCAACCTCCTCAACTACTCAACGAGCGATACTTGCGCATTTTCAAATTAGTTATTCAAACGGTTCTGAGGATTTTAAGAAATTGAAACAACTTTATGTTTTTGGCGTGCTCGAAAATAATTTAGCTAGTAAGTCTCGACTTAGGGATAATCATGGCAGGGGCTTAAGGTTTTTGCTAAATCATTTTTGACGGGTGGGGGGAGAAACGAAGTTTCTTATGTTAATACATTGTGTGACGTCACCCGTGCCAACTTATTGTAGCAAAATATTAATGACGTGTAATCATTAATAATCGTAATTGTTATTTACATACATGATAATTTGAAGGTGTTAGGATTATCAGAAAATTAAGTGTTGATGTGTAAAAATCCTATAAAAGTAGACACGAGCTTTGGCAACGTCGCACGGTTCTGTCGTAATTCGAGGCTGTTAGGTTGACTGCAGTAACTATCACAGGTTGTAGCTGTGTTACGCGCTATTCGTGCAGGTCGGCGTTTTCAGAGGTTATGTCAGAGCAAAAGGAGGCAACAAATGATTCAGAAAAAAGGTTAGTGCGCCGCAAAGTTTTCGATGGAAAAGACGATTTGGCAGTGCTCGTGCCCACAAGCATCGTTCTATGCTCACCGAAGCTAGAAAAAAAAGGAATGCATCATAATAAATGAACGACTAAGTTCCCCTCGTTCGCGTTTGAATTTAACGTATTTGAAATTGGCGCGCTAGGTTTTCGATTGGTTCTGCTATTCCCATAGTTCCGACCAGAGGGCTGGCATCTTTCAGAATTTTTACTACGCAAAATATCCTCTATTTGCAGTGTCCTACTCTGCCACTCGAAACGCTAGTTGTTCTCGAACAATCCTGAGGCGCGCGCAGGGCCTATGTATAAAAACACACACGCACACATGTAATTCGAAGCTTTCCATAGCTTCGAATGCGAGGATCGGCTGGTACGGTGAAAAATGCACCTTTTCAAGATTACGCGGGTACCCTGAGGTACCACCGAGCACAACATACGGCATTAGCGCACGAGTATAAGTAATTTCGGTAATTTCATCAATTCCGCACCGCGGCCTAAGTTCCAAACGTTAAAATAGTCGTATTCGGCGTCTGGGTGGTTGAGTACGTCGTGCGGGCCTCGCGCCTGCGCTATAAGGATATTGTCAGTGACCTACTAGCGCCACGGGGAGAGGTAGAACTAAATAAAGCGGTCAAAAAGCGTAGCATTTTTATATACGGTAAGGGATAGGAGGTGCCAGTCCCCTGGTCCGATATTGCCAAATTTTTATACACACTCCTCACCATGGTCTTATATGCAGGTCTGGAAACGACCACGATTTGGTAGGTACGCTTGGCCGATCAACGTTTCTTTACATTTTTCGCCACTACGTGGTACTGCTGTTGAAGGGTACTGTGCGACGAGGACAGAATAGCTACTGTCTGTGTCTCTCACTCTCCTGATGGAGGCGCATGCATCGCCGATCGTACCCCTAACCCAGTCTATCGCATATTGATAGGGATGCGAATTAAAAAAAAAACAAATGAACAAATAATAAGCTCACGGAAGACCAAATTGATTGACACACACCATCATAATAGAGGTCATCTGCATATCATACAACAATTCTGTAGAACTAACAAGCTATGATGAACATAAACGATCTGTATACCAAATTACCAAATCGTAGTTTGGCTAAATAGTTAGCACCAAGTTTAGTAACCCCAAGCTTCAGGGTTCGATTCTTAAACAAGTCTTATTTATATTTTCAGGTAACAAAATGGTTTATTAATTCAGATGCGTTAAATATTTTTTTGTTACATTTTTCGTCACTATCTTTTTGTATACGTATTATTGGCGTATTTAAATGATTCGATTGGTCGGGTAAGCTCTTTTCCAGTTTCTACAGTCTTCGGATTAATTAATGGCGGTAAGTAAAAATTATGTACATAATGTACGTTCCCAAATTAAATGAACATTTGTTTTGTAATTATTGGTTTATTTTGTTTTGGGTTTTTCTGCATTAGCAAAAATGGTATTAATCGGGACATTATCTTCTTCAATTTTACCAGCATACAGCGATGTAGTTTTACTTGATTATAGACGAAAATCAATTAACTGTTAAATATTCTAGTTCGTTAAAGGAATACTTCAAGAGCATGAGATGACACACGGACTGAGGTTATGGTTCACTTGACAATACGGAAAATAATGAGCGGAAAAGGGGGAAGGGTGAAATCACAGAATACCGCGGGTGAGGGGTACCCTCCGATAGCAGCGACGCATGTGGCGGCTAGCGGAATAAAACGTGGATCGGTCAACGGTACCACCCGGCTCCATTGAAATCGGGCTTCATTTCAAGACCTGTATGTAAGACCGTGCTCCTCAACAAGCCTCACTTTTTCGTAAACTGGTCGCATATTTTTCATACACATTCATTAATTAGATCGGTAACCTGTCGATTTTTTTCGGTAATATTGTTCTGTACACTATCTTGCACACAATATTCATTTTTTTCGGTCACTTTCTTCATAAATGCGGAAGGTATACGAGAGAAACTGAAATGGTAACGACGCTGCCCCGTACAACCAATTCGATCAAGTGGAGATTGATGTAAACTTTAAAATTTAATATTTAATAAACGAGTGCGTAAACCCCCGTCCTCCTTTTGCCAGCATGTTCAGAAAATATACTGTAACGATTAGTACATTTTTTATTAATATCTATTTACCCCAACATTTTTAAGCAACAACCTTATTCATTTTCATTGTTTTGATCCAATGAGCTACTGGTACAAATTAAATTAGTGCCTAATTCGTCTCATATACCCAAGTAGCAACTTTCAAAAAGTTGTCCAAAAGTCGGCTAAATGGCTACCAAATGTCCGCTCGGAGATTACCTAGAAGTTAACAGCCACCGAAAAAGATAACTGTTGGACATGATAACATGTAGGTAACTTTCAAGCATTTGGCACCCATTTGGATACCTTCTGGAGAACAACCTGGAAATTGCTACCTGAGTTATCAATCCGAATTGTTTCGAACAAAAATTTAAACAATTGGAGATAACGTAGAAAAATATAAAAATATTCCATACGCTGAGGTTTCTATGACGCGCGTAAACTTCAATGTACGTTGAAAATAAGTTGAAAACAATGGCGCTGTTGCGACAGTTTTCCCAAACATTTTCATTAAAACATGGAATTATTCTTAGAAAAAAAGATTGGCAAATAAAATGTCATGAAGAAATACACAGCGAAAGAGCGCTAAGATGACTCAAAATGGAATATCCCCTGACCTAAATAATCAGCAGGAACCATAGGTTTTCGTTACCGACCGTCGATAACTCCTTTCGCCTAAAAGACTTCAAGTATTCATCGAAATTTTACAGCCAAATTGTAAGCAGCTCATTCCGCTTTGCCCCTTTTTTTAAGTCTCAAAGACCTTTGGGCATCTTTAAAAAGATTCTTCTCCTTCAGTTCGCCATGCCCGCGTCAGAATTGATTCAAAAATGAGAAATTGAGCCGTAGGGTACGTGAATCGTTCGAAAGGTTTCACCGGCCCGAGAGCCTAACAGCGCCTGCGCGAGCCGCAAGGGGAGTGGAGAGAATAGTCGCGCGTTGGGTACGTCGTTGCGTCGCTGGGAGGGGGAAGCACGGCGCGAGCAGGCGAGAGCACTTTCTGCGCGCGTCGAGGGTGGTGCGGGGCGGGGGCAATCGTACCAGTGGAAACTCGAAAGTCTCTCAGTGAGTTGGTTCGTGGGTACGGTTCAGAAAGATTTTCGCTATGGCGTGTATAGGGTCGAGTCGGCTTTGCGCCCGGGTCGAAAAATTGTGCCAGTCCGGGCATTTCGTCCAGTTGTTAAGGAAAAAATTCGCAACTTCGAGTGTTAATAAGTTTCTTCCGATTGTGCAGCAAAACAACGTCAATAATTTCGTGCAACACTGCAAGGTGAGTGCACGCATTTCATTATTATTTTCATCAATTAAAACACACACGTCGGGCTGTGATTTTCGTCGAAAAAAAAGAACTTCTCAATAATGAGCGAACAGTACGCGGGGATATCGGGAGTGAACTCTTCGACATAAAACTATAGCTTTTTCTGGTCTACTTTTTTGGCGCGACATAACCTACATTTTGTCACGTCTCGCCGTCGCCAAATTACGAGACGAAACTCCGTGCGATCGTTCGAACGTTTTTCGATCGCTTGACTCAACCTATACGCGAGTGGCTGGCCGTGTTGGTCCTTTTTCCGCTGAATGTTACCAGCAGCACGAATCGTGACATACTTTTTTTCCACTCGAAAAGATGAACATAAAAGTTACACATCCTCGCGCAACTTTCACGCCGTTATGTAAAAGCGCTTTTTTGGCAGGAGCAGACGACAAAGTGATTTTTTTTTCTTCCCTTCAATCCTAACCACGAGACACTCGTGTCGTCGCGAATGCTCGTGAAAATTACATAATAGATACTCCGCCGTTTGTTTTCTCGCACGGTCGATGCAACGCTCTTGCGATGATAACGCGCTCTCGTCTAGCGTTGATTATTTTCCCGATTAACCGTCGATAACGATACGATCGAGGAGTATCGACCTTTCAGTCATGTCAGGTGTCAATATTTGGGAAAAAGTTGTGCGGAGAGTGAAAAGGGCGATATTCACGAAACGTTATTTCGCGCGGTATGTGACGTCTCGATCAGCTGTTTCTCTAGCAGACGCCACACGTGCGCTCATCCCGCCGTCGATGCGACTGCGCTCTTCGTACGAAATTCCGTACCTAAAGAAAATATCGAACATTCTGATAATCGACAAGTTTTTATCGTGTGCATGCGCATGATATATACGTTATATTTCTATTCGAATACACGCCGATCAATCTTTAGATTCTTTTAGGGGAATAACTGCGTTGTGCCGAAATGCTTGCTCGAAACGAAAAGCGCCGGGCGCATGCGCACTTATCTGCGCGAGCGCGACGTTTGAATCGCGTTTTGAAAGGACTCATCTTTGCATGCGAAAAAAACATTCGGATATACGATACGTTGCATTTTACGCATTTCGAGGCAGTATTGCGATAGATGTGGCCCCTAATTCTGACCACCGAGTCTTCATATTTTACCCAAAATAAGACTTTTTTTCCAGAATGGTAAAAACCGAAATTCGACCCTTAAGGGGGTGAAACGGGGGTTTAAAAGTTTATATGAGACAACATGTTTTTTGGTCGGATTTGATTGAAACTTGGTATAAATACACTCCAATACAAACACAGTTAAGGGGGTAAAAGTACTACTTGACTGTCTACACGCACCGAACAGCGGAGAAAACATATAGTGTTATATGTGAAGTAAATTTGGTAAGTTTCAAGTAAATCTAGTCAAAAAATATGTTTTCTCATACAAACGTTAACACTTCCGTTTAACCCCCTTAAAGGATAAATTTTGAAAATTGCTGAAATACATGTTTAATTATTTGTATTTTAGTGTATTTATGCCAAGTTTCAAGTAAATCCGCCAAAAATATCTCATACAAACTTTAACACCCTTGTTTAACCCTCTTAAGGGTCGAATTGTAGGAAATGCTGAAATACGTGTTCAATTATTCGTATTGTAGAATATTTACACCAAGTTTCAAGCAAATCTGAGAAAAAAATATGTCGTCTCATACAAACTTTAAAATCCCTGTTTCACCACCCTTTCGAATTTGGTTTGTACCACCCTTGAAAAAGGTTTTATTTTGGGTCAAATGTGAAGGCTGCGTGGTCAGAATTAGAGGCCACAGATATCGTAATATCCCCATTTCAATATTGTGGCTGTTTTGCTTTACATTTCGCTAGTTTTAACCCATGAGATTTAAGTTTGCATAGTTCGCCCTCGAACCAAACACTATTTTTGGCGCTCGCGACATATTTAACAACTTCAAATGTTACAAAAAAATTCGAAAAAAAATCATAGCTGTTCTTTGTAGTAGTAGTAGTGTACTTTGTCGTGTAGTAGTCTATAAGTTTAATCATAGGTTTTCATAAAATCATAATTTCAAATAAAATTTTCATGAAATCATAAAATCATAAAATCATAAAAATTCATAGGTGTACTTTGTAGTGTAGTAGTCTATAAGTTTAATCAATAATAATATCATAACATTAATTTTGGATTTTAAATTTAATCCTTGGAAAAAAATTCAGGAAATGCACCGTAATGTTGAAAAAAAACCACTTTTGTCAAGTAACTTCTTTTCAAAAATTCTTTCAGATATTTTTACTTGAGATGATGTACTTTCAGAAAAAATATATGGGAGGCTTCGGGAATTAAAAAAGGAGATTTATTTGAGGGTTGAATATCGCTATTTAGTATGGACACATAGAAGATAACCAGGGTGTTTACCGAACTGAAAAGTCATGAAAAATCTTAAATGTCATGAAATTACACTCGACCCTGAAAAAGTCATGAAATGTCATGAAAAATTCCCAGTCTACCTGAATTACTATACCCTACTAAATTATCGTTGAGTCTATATTCAATATGAACTAACTTTGCGGTACTTGTCGATAGAGACGCGAATATCGAATCGATAGAAAATAAAATAGAAGAAAGTAAAAGAAAATGATGCGTTATCTCAACATATTAGTTTTTCTTCGTTATTCGTGTAAAGCGACTAGATGATATTACTCAAAGTTCCTAAATGTATGTAATATTTTTCTAGATGTTCCCAAAATATATTTCTTTATAGCAATCTTGAAATTATGTTTGTCTCCCATTTTTTACTACATATGGAATTGTACAGTTTGGTAACTTTTCGTTTATTCCGTATATTTTTTATCGGCATACAACACACATCTGTTTGAGACAGCAAAATAAAAATATAAAAATTTAGAAAATCGGTCGCACTGTGGAATCATTAAGTATACTTCTATGCCAGAAAGTCATACTAAGAGTCATGAAAAAATCCCTATTCCTTGCCTTAAAAGTCCTTAAATGTCATGCAATTGCAGTTCTGGTCAAAATTAGACACCCTGATAACATTGGTAATAAATGTAAAATATTGATGGATAAATTGAAAAACTTTCGAATCGGAAAACTCATCGCAATCCTCTTCTTCTTCCTGATGATCTTCTTTGATACAATGTTCATCCTCGCAATTTTCTCCGCCGGAATTTTCCACTTGCTTGCGAGGACCTGTAACACTCTTCGCTGGTTCTCACATATTCGCTTTTATTTACTCAACACCTTCTAGAAAATTTATATTTTGGGCAAAAAACAGAATTATAGAGAAAAAAAAATGTTTTCGTGAAGTCGGATTTTACATACGTCTCCCGAACACATGGGTCGTTTGCGTCCTGGACAGTTTTTCACGGCTTGCGAGCTGGAGCTAAATTAAGAGGTTATATACAGTCTGGAGGCCCAAAAAGATCGATTTTTCAAGAATTTTTCTTGCGAAGACCTTTAAATCTATCAACGTAAAAACTTATACACATATTATGGGAAATTTGAACTGTATTTTAAAAATTTTTATTTGTAAAAATAATTATTTTGAAAGCTGCTAAAGCTGATCTCCGGGAGCACCTCCAAAAAAGGCGCCTTGCGTTGAGCACTATATCTCTGGAGTGGATCATATAAAATGAAGAAACCAATAATATTTCGTTAATATAATGGATTATCTTGTAATTGATCGAAGTAATAAGCAAAATAATAATTTTTGACAAAATGGCGGCTTCTAAAAAAATCGATTTTTGACAAAAAATAGGCCTTAAATTGTTTATAAAATGGAAAATATTTATCGGTGTGAAAAAACCTTCGATAAATTACTAAAAAATATACTTGAAAAATTTGTGTTAAAATTTGAGACTGATCGGTTCAGCCGTTTCCGAGAAATCTTGCTCACCGACTTTAAAACACACAGTTTTGAGAAAAACGCGTTTAAAGTTTCAAAGGCACTTTCGAACGCTCTGAAACGTCATTACAAATGTGCGTGTAACTTCGAGAATATTCGTCGGATTGACGAGAAATTTTCTGTGTGTGTACTTAAATATATGTACATTACGAAAATAAAATATAAAAAATTCGATTTTTCGACAATTTTAACTGCATATATAATCATAATTCATACACTAAATACTAATAATAATTTATACGCTAAATAACTCTAGATGCTTGATATAAACTGCTCACGCGTGTAAAAAATCTAAAGATTCCGTAACGACAATAAAAACAGCGGGTCACCGAATGTTTGGAGAAAATATTAATGATAAAACAGGAAAATGTGTCTAGCAGAAGAATTTCCGTGGCCGCGACTGTTCAGGGAAAATGTCGAAGTCTCTAAATCTACTAAATTTGCGCGAAATGTTTTAATCCGTTTTATCGTTGGGTATAATAATTGATTATGACTTATTAAGCGCCACTGTAATTTACCAATGATTCAGAAGGGCCATGCTTATGCCCCTACAAATTGACCCAGTGTATTAAAATCGTAGCCAAATATAAGTCTGTCAACGAAGGGTTAAATTCAAGAGTTACATTCTCAATTCCTATTGCCGATGAGCAAATGCTTGAAACAATCTTTTTGCAAGAATGGACATGATTGGATGGGGAAATATAACTGTACACTCGCTAATCAATCGTACTCAATTGAATTATCCTTGCCACAAAATTTTATTCTCCAGCCATGGAATTCTTTATTCTTAAAAAAAATTTTTTTTTAACATTCTGCAGACATTTTTTTTTCAATCAATTTGGGTGGAAAGTAATTTGTTGAACATGCTCGTATATTGTTTTCCACGTTTATCATAAAATAATACATATGTACATACACTAGTGGAATTAATTCTGGACATTTTTAGTAGAAATTACGTTTTTTGGATATTTACGCAGAAAATGTATATTCTGCTACGCCGAAATGATACTGTTATGGTTTTTTTTGACTCTATAATCTATCTGGGTGACATTTGCCTCAATAAGCCTACTTTGATAAGAATAGAAAATATAAGTGATTACAACGTAAAAATGATCAATAATTATGAAATTTAAAAAAATTGAAAAGCGTCCAGAATTAATTCCACTAATGTACATTGCTGTATAAATGAGTTTAATGAAAAACGGTGAGCATGTTGGAAAAATAATTTTTCATTTCATTCAACTGGGTAAAATTTTCATTCAATTTTAATTTTCATTCAACTTGGTAAAAAAAAAATTAATTCTCAATGTTTGCAATTCAAAAAGTGCATGAACATTTTGAAATCAAAACGTCGGTTCGGGGCATACGTTGGATCGGAAGAAAAAAATTGCGGCGTCGTTAATTGTCAAAGAATCCCGAAAATAATGAAATTGGGTGATTTATTTTGCGAGGAACAACGTAGCACGGTGTTATCGGAAAATATTTGTGAAATCCGTAACGTCGAAAGTTCGTACCTGCCCCCGATGTACTTTCATCAGAGATGCTTTGCGCGTTAAATTTTCACGCTTTCACTCAAGTGCTCGATAGCAGATATTTTCCGAGGGTGAATCCGCTAAATTCATATGGTTTTTTACGTGACGATAGATTTCAATAGAACATCAAGGAGGTGGAACGACGTTTGCGCAATTTTTGTAGACAATACTTTAATTTGTATAGAAAATTAACAGTTTCATTTAATATAATTGGTACTTAAATAATAAAAGAATAATCGGTCCAATAAAAGATTCGTTGAATGCAACGAAAATAAATTTCTTTTAATTTCCGAAATTTCCTCGGCCACATTTCAGCTACGAAAATCACGCAAACAATTTTTCGGATTCTTAGTGATCTACAACGAGTTTGCAAAATATTCCAACGGTGCACACTTCAAGTCCATCAATTATTACGATCCAATTCAGCACAGATTAATTTTTTATCTTTTTATACGCGACAAATGATAAAGGAACATATTTGTAGTGATAATCTGAAGAAATTACGCTCTGGAAATATTTACAAATCATTTTAATTTGTGAAAATACAACGTTGAGATACAACGACATTTTTTTTTTCGTATTCACTAATTTTATTTTGGCACTTTTAGGCTGCAAATATCACTCGAATATTTTTGAAGATCCTTATTAGGGATCCATAACCCAAAACTGCAAAAAGGAACTCAGATAGTAATTTAAAAAACATTAAGAAATGAAAAGTAAAGGATTTTCGTTGCATTACAACGATGCAAACTCAACACCATGCGTTTTTGAGATTAGATGACTTGCTTGAGGACACAATGATCCATCTAATTCACAATTATAATTTTTTTAATACGTCCGATGAATTGTTTTTTTATAAAACAATAATCGTAATCAATAAGAATGACTTATTATTCTTATTCTTTTTATCTCGCGATCGACTGAACGATTGACCCAAAAATCAAACCTGCACCAAAACGACTTAAAATGAAATTATTTTTCTTGTGAAAGTTGAGTGATCTGGAATTACGACTAATACATCCGGCATATTAGGACGTGAATCCATGTGTCGAAATTGAATTTACCACATATTAAACCGCATCTACTTCAAGATTATCTTAATCATTTCCTTCGTTCAATCCAAGGCTCCATTGTTTACCGGGATGACGTTGAAGTTTGCCCCGATGGATTGCATCGATTTTATTTTCTTTCATTTTTCCTTCCTCCATTTTTATCTCCATCCTTTTTTCGCAAACTGAGGTCGTAAATCTCTAATTAGAATACGTAAACACGTGTGAGTGATCTTCACAGCCTCAATGGGCCAAACAAAATTGAGCTATTAAAAAAAAATGAATTTTCGTTGCATTCCAACGACGCAAACTTCAACGTCATTCATCGACAAGGCTCGTTAGGCTTGATTATTTTTCTCGGGCAGTCGAAGCACATTGCGAAGGCGTAAAAACGATGAAAATTCCTGTCGTGTTTTTGTCGTAATGTTCTGGACGACATTATGTAATGTACGACGAACTACGAGCGAAGTCTCTCTTGCTGGAAGAAAAGAAAGGTGCGAATTGATTTCTCGCACTGTACACCATCATCGAGTGACCAAAATTTGCGAAAAAAAAAACACGTCGAAACCCCCGAAACAGCTTGCCGTATACAGATCGTACAACGTTTGATAACGTGAAATAAAAATCACCAAAAAATCACGATGTTCATTTTCCTTGGAACACGTACGAAAGAAAATGTTCAGTTTGCCGAGGATAAATCATCGTAGAATTTAGCCTTCGAAATAAACTGCATGGCCATATACTCATGGCGATATTTACGTAACTGGTAAGTTGGCATGGCAAAAGATTTGGGAAAAAATTAAAATAAAACCGGATTGAGTCAGTATGGTGTTTTGATATAGTATTGTCAATACAGCTATGTAGAAAAAGCTGCTTGTTGAATATGCAGAGACATCAGAAACCGAATTTCGAAAAACTTGTCACGTGATAAAGTGACTCGTTACGAGGACAAGTGATTACGTATTTGAAGAATTATTTTTTAAAGAACCTTTAACATAAAGACAAGTCGAATTTTCATTCATGCTGTTTGACCAGAAGCAAACGATCCTATATACTTAAACGTGACGAACGGGATGTGCATAAAGCTTATCGACCTAGATTCACGACCAATAGAAAGTTTACGAATTATTGATTCTGTCGCAAATCCCCACACATACAAGTTATTCCGCCACATAAAAATCATTTTCAGGCGTCAGTGTCGCGAATCTTTTCGAAACTCCGTATATTTTTTATCGATTTTGAAAACGAAAATCTGTGGAAATATCGTTTTTTTTTGAGCAATTAGTTTGCCCACAATTATATCGCGACATTCATCGATTTAATTATTCCAATATCCAAAATAATTAAATTAAAGTTCAGTCGAACCTCGATATAACGAAGATTTGTCCGTTCCCTCCCGATAGACACCCGAAACCTTTATACAACATGATAATATACATTGTGCCCTAATTGCTAATTGCTTGTAAAAAATTGCTCTGATTTGAACCTTTCTTTAAAAAATATCCCTATATTTATACCACTATTTTTTTTAAGAACATTTTCAACCACTTGATCTCGATATAACGAAAACTCGATGTAACAAACTTCCCTAGAGATTCGTTATATCGAGGTTCGACTGTAATCGATTCATTTCATTCGCTACGCCCAAGCAAGAATAAAGAAAAGAAAAAAGCACAACATGTGTAAAAATTAACTCAAATTGTAACACTGGTTGCCAAAATTCTAATATTCAGTGGTAGAAAAGTATAGCAGTTGACTGCCAGTTCGGAATTCTAAGGCTTGTTATAGAAGTGTAAAAATGATTCTCACACCGTATAGTAAAAATGATGCGTGCATATTACATTTGAAACTATTCTCGCATAGGCGCGAGTCCTATATGCTGTATAGGACTTTTTATTAAATACCAACCTTTATTACACGCTATATTTTCATATGGATTTTACTGTACGTATAGCATGAATCTTCGTGTGTGTATAGATTTCACTATACGCATAGCATAAATCTTCGGCGTATAGCGAAAAATATTACGAAGTTATTAGTAAAATGTGATTTTTTATACCGTACTTTTTGTAGAATACTGGAAACTAATTGTTCCAATGACGTGGGCAAAATATTTTTTGAATACTACAAAAAATCACAATACGCCGAATAAAATGTATTATTTGTATCAGTTTACGTGCCATATCGTAGGTTAAAATTTAAATTTCTTCATCATTACTATACCATAATTACAATTTTTATCTTCCATTCAATACTTTTTGATATTTAATGATATTTTTTTAGAAGCATAGTATTAATTCTAAACTTCGAGGCCCCTGTTTTCTTCGTGTAGCTATTTCATTACGTAAATTGAATAGATATTTAAATCGCACAATTAATTTAACTATGGGCAAAATAAATTCATTAGATTTGCCGGCTGACACACAACCAGAAGAATACTGAAAGTTCTACATTTACTACCAAGTAATAGATAATATCTAGAGCGTGGTTACCGGTTTTCGATGATATCGAAAAACCGGAATATCGGGACAAAAATCCGACATTGAAAAACTGATATTGCACTCGAATAATCAGCGTTAAAAAATTAAAATATTTTCTAAATTGTTGTTATTTCTATTTAAGTTACTTTTACTTGTTTTTTTACTACGTTTAACAGTCTTAAAATATGATTATATACATTAAATATTTCCGAAGTGTCAGTTTATTTATCCACGAGTGTGGAATCAGAAAGGGCCTTTTCTTCCGCGGCTTATACCTGCAGTAATGTAAGGTCGTTTCTGAAAGACGAAACTTCCGATGCCCTCTGTTTTTTGCGGTCATTGTTTCAACAATCCCAATCTTGTTAATTAAAGTGACCATGATATTGCCTGCCTGCCACAAGCCATGCCATTTGATTGCATTCTTGTAGCTACTACTACGCTGACTTGTATAAAACTCACTAATTATAATTGTGCTTGTTTACTACTTATTTGATTTGCATAAAAGTTCCTATTTTTTGTTTATTTATTTTATGTTGGGATGGATATATTTTAGAAGATAGCAGAGTATATTCAGAAATGTATAATTGATGATGATCTTAATAAAAGACGGTGATTTTTAATAAATACTGTGGTTTCACTTAGCTATGCCTTATTATTTCTACAACTTCAATCTTCACTTTTGAGCTTCTAACGTTTTCAATGGAGGTTTCCCATAAAAATCGGAAAATACCGAAGTACCGGTATTCCGATATTACAACCGGTTGATGTTGAAATGACACCGGTAATAGAAAACGCTCCGATAGTGCCAAGCTCTAATATCATCGTAAATGTAAAACGTCGATTTGAGAATTCACGGTTAACCCATGCAGATTACGCATTTTTCAAATTGAATACAAAAAAGGAGCGAGCGGATTTAATCAACAATTATAAAAAAATTTAATAACTGATACGTCAGCCTTAGAAGCTGAATCGTCGATCATGAAAAACATACTTCCATTTAAAAATAATAAAAAGGAGTACTGCCATAACTTATATAAACTTTTCCAAGCAGCTATACTACTCCGAGTGATAAAAACGTGGTTTAAGCACAACGCTTGAGGAACGATTCTCTCATATGGAACTGCTGAACATAGATAACAACATTAAAAAAATAATTCCAACTAGAAAAGTGTTGGGCCGATTTACAGAAAAAAATAGAAAGCTAGAACTTATTCAATTGTGTACCTACTGAAAGTAAAGTTTGAAGACTAATAACTCGATTGAGGCGGGATATACATTTAGACAGGAAAAAAATAAGCAATATTAAGGGATTTTTTAAAACGAAGAAATAATTATTCTACAATTATCAAACTTTAGGTATACTTTAATAGGATACTTAAGTATACAAAACAATTTTTTTAATTAATTCATCATCCAAATGGCGGAGCTGTGGCAGTGTGTTACAGCAAGGTCGCCGCGGGAGTCGCGAATCGCCGTGCAGTCTAGCTTCCCGTAGACTTTGATTTGCAAAAAAGTTGAAACATTTTTTCAGTTAGACCATGTATAGTTTCTATGTGACGGTAATTGAAATGAATAATATATAAGAAAATGAAAATTTAAAAAAATCGCTCGTATTTACAATAAAAAATCAACATTTCACGTCTCCGTTTTTCCAGGGTCCACGGCCGGACAAACAGCTCCTGCAATTTTTGAATTATAATGAGCCAATGATTTTTTTTCGATTATATATAATAACTGCTATAGAAGTACATAGGATTTTTTCGATATATTGATTTTTGGCCAAATGGTGCACTTCTAAAGTGGAAAGTAAAAAAATTGCCTAAAAAAATCGTCAGATAATTATTAATAACAAATGAACTATGCAATATAAAAAAAGATCCTACGTACTTCCATAGACAATGTATTTTTCAAGATATATTCAACATTTCAAGTGAATCGGTTGAAAATTGTCTGAGGTATGTTTCCGGCCAACTTAAAGAATGCAGTTTTGAGATAAACGCGTTTGAAGTTTTGAGTCCGCTCGCTGCGGACCAGGCGGTCTTGTACTAAAATTCGAAAACCGAGTACTTAGAGATTTTTCCCGGCCATAATCTTTTGGGATATAATTTTTGAGGTCCTAGGGGACCGTTAGAAGAAATCGATTTTTCGAAAATTCTAGAGTGGCCTAACCCCTTAAAGAAGAAAAAAAAGAAATCGATTTTTTGATCGTTGTAAATGTATATCCCGCCGTAAAGAATGATGAATAATTAGGTGATTATTTTTTAAGGTATTGCAAGAGTTTGATATTAAGGCGTTACCCCCACTTGTAGCGCAAAAAAGGCCTTTTTCATGAATTTTTTTAAAGAAAACTACAAAACTTTTTTAATCGATCAATATACCATCTTAAAGAACACATCTTGAAGAACTTTCAGTAATTTTTTTATTGAAAAATATTACATTGTTTAGTGGCAAATGGCCGTCAATGAAATAATGTTTTTATATACACGGTTTGCGGTGACCAACATTGCGGCGAAGTGGATCATCTGAAAAAAAAATGCGGATGGATTTAGTCAAATATAAGTATAAACTAGTCTTTAATCGAAGGATTTTTAAAAATATTCATTTTTCACAAAATGGCGGACAGTCAAAGTTAATGGTTCGATTTTAACGAAAAAAACGGCCGTTTTTTGGCTATAAAACGGCCATTTTTTTTTCGAAAAAAAAATCGAACGATTAAAGACTACATTTTTATGTATTAAATAAGCTTGCAAAATTTCAAGAAGATCGGTTCATTAGTGTTCGAGTAATCTTGGTCACCGACTTCAGAAATGCCATTTTGAGAAAAACGCGTTTAAAGTTTCAATTTCAGTTTACACGAAGAAAATATTTTTTTTTGTAAACTTACATAGAGTCATCTATTCCGGATACTTATACTTCAAAAAAATGCAATAAAAAAAATCGATTTTTTCCAAATCGCAAGTGGGGGTAACCCCTTAAAGCTTCATTTTTTATGTGGATTGCGTGTTTATTGTCTATTATTCGTATTTTATTCTAAAAATGAAGATGAAGATGATTGTCAACGAAACCACTTTTTGGTCAGCCCCCCAACCCCCTAATAAAAAAATGCTGGCTACGCCAATGTCTCCAAACCGCGGCCACCGAAATCGTTGATTTAAAAATAACGCTGTATAATACGGTTTTAGGATTTATAGTCTAATAAGCGAGACTAGGCGTACGCACTGTACATACGAAATATATAAATAATCTCGATCTCGTGGCTTTAAATGTAAGTAGGCTAACTGGCGGAGACGTCGTGGCGATGGGATACATACACTTGCACCATAAACGTATGTGCGTATAAACGTATACGCGTGCATATAGGTAGGCGTTTACACGGGCGCTCTTGACTTTCTCGCGCGAGTACAACTCGTTCCTCGACTAACTATATCGAACGGTATGGCTCTCTATGATGCTTGTGTACGTATATAGGCGTACGCACCTGTAATACACTCGCACACACACCCGTGTGGATGGAGAGGTGTGCAGTACGTGCTCACTCTCACTTACGAGATGACGGAGGCACCGAGTTCAGCCCCGTTAGTCCGCGCAGGTTCTTTGGGTGGCCGCCGAGAGGTAACCATACTCTCGCAGGTGTTTTCACGTCCTGCGAGTGCATGAGTCCTCCGTACTTCTATGGAAAGACGTACACCTACAGATGTGCGGATTCTTTATCTTTCTTCTTTAAGAATACACTGATAGAATTCTATTGATATGAACAAATCGCGTCTATTTGATTTTTGTTTATTTTAACCAAGGGGAGATATACACCTAGGAGCCGGAAAAGAGGTCATTGTTGTGAATTTTTTCAAGGAAAACTATTTGAAATTTCGGATTGGGGTTTTAATTGTCTAAAAGTATATACATTCAAAAATATGTTTAATTTTCTTTATTTAAAAATATCAAAAATATACAATAAATATTTTTAAATACTCTTTATTTAAAAATATAAAAAATATACAAAAATATACAAAATATCAAAAATATCAAAAAATACAAAAATATCAAAAATATACAAAATATACAAGCGGCGTAAAAAAATCTGCGTATACGGTACCCACCGGCGTTTCTTAAAAAATCACCTGAAAAAAAACCAAAAAGATTATTAAATTAGATACTATAATCTAGTACTTGTCATAGCCGATTTTGAAAATATCGATTTATGACAAAATGGCGGACGTTTGAACATAAATCGTGATGTTTGGGCCAAAAATTAGTTATTATTTTGTCTATAAAACAAAAACTAAGTAACGGGAAAAAATCCCATGACAAGTACTAGATAATGGTGTACAGAATAACCACAAAAAACCTCAAGGCAATCGGTTGATTGGTTTTCGAGAAATTTTGGGTACTCATTTGATAAACGTAGTTTTGAGAAAAACGCGTTTGAAAATTTGGGAATGATTAAATCATGAAATTTGTCAACTTACATGGAATCATCGATACCAGGCCCATAGTGTAGGTCTTCTACGGTCGACGGAATGTTCATAGCTTCAAAATCCTCGACCTCGACCATCTAGGTGTATTTCTCCCCTTAACTAGATTTTTCGTGGAATCAAATTTTTCCTATTGCATTCCATTATTAAAATTATTTACTTCAAATATGTTTATTTATAAAAATAAAAATATATTCAATATCGTCCAATAACTAAACATTTTATTTAATCCTAATAAATCTGCGATTCGGTTTCATCTGCTGAAAAAACAATTTAGTTGAATCCACTAAATGGAACAATTTGATTTTTTGAAATAAAAATTAAACAGCATTTTCGGAGAGTCAACCATTTTTCTATTTAAATGAATGGTCTGTCTTTAGTGCAAAACACATATCAAAGATGTGTGGGGGTAGAGAGGGTGGAGAGAGATCAATAATATATATATATATACATACATATATAGGTTATGTTAACAAAATTTATAGCATGTTATTCAATAAAACTCTAATTATCACAATGATATTCACTAATTGATATAGTTTATGTGATACAGCGAATAATTATAGGAAGTGATTTGGCCTCTTAGCCATATCTGCGACTAAGATGATACAAACACTCGGTAGCACAAGGGCAGCGTGCGTAGCTATGAGTAGGTAGGTTCTACGTTCGATTCCCATATAGGTGAAATATTTTCTTCGATATAAATCATCTCAAAAGGCCCGGGAATGACGAATTACGATACTAAATAGTTTTCGTAAAACTCTCAATGAAGTATTTCATTTTATTTTGGATTTATGAAATATTTTATGTACATAGTACACTTAGATTTACAGTGTACATTGTAAGCAAATAGAGATTTAGCTAACTCGAATCTTTATTAATTCAATTTAAATATACTCAATATTTAAAAAGAATAGCTAAAACAAATAAAAATATATCTTTGAAACAAATAAGATCGTAGTAGGCCGTGAGCCAAGGAAAAACCTATTTGATTTAAATAGATCCTATTTAAATTAAATATTTTTTTTGGCGTGTATGTCTTCGAGTAGGTGACTTATCTAGATAATGGCAGCTGATAAGCAGCTAAAATGGAACACAGGTGAATGTTGTTTTATCGAATTTCTTTTTTGGCAAACAAAAAAGCCTGGATTTTTCAGATTGGGAAGGCGGTATGAAATACTTTTTTTTTAGTAATATGCGTTTGTTATTATCTCATAGATTTAGTATAATCTAATATGATACGGTATCAATGACGGTGTTGAATTTCGCGTCGTTGGAATGACAACGAAAAATTACTTTTTTATTTTTGTTTCCTAATTTTCATTATTGTAAAATATTTTTTTGGCGTATTCAGCTTGTACGTTTGCAAGTAAGCAAGTTCGAAAATTCTTGAGAGATTCTTGTCACAAAGATCTGCCGAAAGAAATTTGAGTAATTGAAAGATAGTAATATTACTTGCATTGGAACGATACAAGGTTGAATTTCATTAAAGGATCATCACAGTGTGACCGTCCGAAAAATAGCCGATTTTGGCGATTTTTTTTTAGGTGGATAGGATGAGCTAGTTGGTCTAATTTTTTTTTTACAAATTGAAGCACCGATAAACAATACAAAATGATAAAAAAATTCTTTATTTGTTGTTTAACATTGTTTTTATTTGCGGAAAATTGCGTGGAACAAAAATGGTGTCCCATGGTGGCCAGGATTGCGGCCGCAAATTTCATCTGAAACAAAATTTTTTAAATGATTATTAATCTGTAGGAAAGCCGCTATGTTCCTATGGAGATTTTTTTAGTGAAATTTGAAAAAAAATGGCGTTTTGAACAAAAAATATCGAATTTAGCCTTTTTTACGACAGTTTTTCGTAAGAAAAATAGGAAGATTTCAAAAAAAGCTTCCATACCAACATAAGGAATGACGTGAAGAATGTTCTACTAAAATTTCAAACGGATAGCTTGAAAACTTTTCCTTTGAGAGCGGCCACCGTTTTGAAAAACACCATTCCGACAAAACCGCGTTTAAAGTCTGGAGTGCGGGATTTCAACCTGTGTGGACTTGGCAACTGACTTTACAGAAAGTAATTTTTTTTTTTTGCATTCGTTTGTACTCGGTTTGTACCCGTTTGTACCGCCTTTAATTTCGTTTGTACCTTAAGGGGGAAAAAAGTACGAGGGTATGGAAAAATGGACCGCAACCCATTTAGAGCTAAACAATTTTAATAAACGCGAATGAAAAGAGAATCGTTTGTACCCGTTTGTACCGTCGAAAAATTTTTTTTTTGAATTTTTTTTTACAAAATTTTTTTTGGAAAAAAAATTTTCGATTTTTTTATTTTTTTATTTCCGTTCGTACCGACAAGTATATCGTTTGTGCCACCTAGCAATTGTTTCTACTCATTCGTATCGATGAGTATTCTACTCATTCGTATCGAAGAGTATTCTACTCATTCGTATCGATGAGTACAGACAGGTACAAACGTTTTCGCGTTGGTACAAACGATTGCTCGATAGTACAGACTGGTACAAACGTTTTCTCGGTGGTACAAACGATATACTTGTCAGTACGAACGGGTACAAACGATTCCTCGATAGTACAGACGGGTACAAACGATTTCTGGGTGGTTAAACCGATATACTCGTCAGTACGAGGGGGTAGAAACGATTGCCAGATATTAGAGACGGATACAAACGATTGCTCGATAGTTCAGACGGGTACAAACAATTTCTCGGTGGTACAAACGATATACTCGTCGATACGAACTGGTACAAACGATTGCTCGATAGTACAGACGGGTACAACCGTTTTCTCGGTGGTACAAACGATATACTTGTCTCTACGAGGGGGTACAAACAATTGCTTGATATTACAGACGGGTACAAACGATTGCTCGATAGTTCAGACGGGCAGAAACGTTTTCTCGTTGGTACAAACGATATACTCGTCGATACCAACGGGTACAAACGATTCCTCGATAGTACAGACGGGTACAAACGATTTCTGGGCGGTACAAACGATATACTTGTCGAAACGAACGGGTAGAAACGATTGCTCGATAGTACAGACGGGTACAAACGATTTCTCGGCGGTACAAACGATATACGTGTCGATACGAACGGGTACAAACGACTGCTCGATAGTGCAGTCGAGTATAAACGTTTTCTCGTTGGTACAAACGATTTACTCGTCGATACGAATGGGTACAAACGATTACTCGATAGTACAGACGAGTATAAACAATTTCTCGATGGTACAAACGATATACTCGTCGATACGAACTGGTACAAACGATTGCTCGATGGTGCAGACGGGTACAAACGTTTTCTCGGTGGTACAAACGATATACTCGTCTCTACGAGCGGGTACAAACGATTGCTTGATATTACAGACGGGTACAAACGATTACTCGATAGTTCAGACGGGTACAAACGTTTTCTCGTTGGTACAAACGATACACTCGTCCATACCAACGGGTACAAACGATTGCTCGATAGTACAGACGGGCACAAACGTTTTCTCGGTGGTACACATGATATGGTCGTCAGTACGAGGGGGTACAAACGATTGCCTGATATTACAGACCGGTACAAACGATTGCTCGATAGTTCAGACGGGTACAAACGTTTTCTCGTTGGTACAAACGATATACTCATCGATACCAACGGGTACAAACGATTGCTCGATAGTACAGACGGGTACAAACGTTTTCTCGGTGGTACAAACGACATACTCGTCAGTACGAATGGGTACAAACGATTGCTCGATAGTACAGACGGGTACAAACGTTTTCTCGTTGGTACAAACGATATACTCGTCGGTACGAATGCGTACAAACGAATGCTTGACAGTACAGATGGGTACAAACGTTTTCTCGGTGGTCCAAACGAAATACTCGTCGATACGAACGGGTACAAACGATTGCTTGATACTACAGACGGGTACAAACGATTGCTCGATAGTACAGACGGGTACAAACGTTTTCTCGTTGGTACAAACGATATACTCGTCAGTACGAATGGGGACAAACGATTGCTCGATAGCACAGACGGGTACAAACGTTTTCTCGATGGTACAAACGATATACTCGTCAGTACGAGGGGGTACAAACGACTGCTTGATATTACAGACGGGTACAAACGATTGCTCGATAGTACAGAAGGGTACAAACGATTTCTCGGTGGTTAAACCGATATACTGGTCATACGCGGGGGGACAAACGATTGCTCGATAGCACAGACGGGTACAAACGTTTTCTCGATGGTACAAACGATATACTCGTCAGTACGAGGGGGTACAAACGACTGCTTGATATTACAGACGGGTACAAACGATTGCTCGATAATTCAGACGGGTACAAACAATTTCTCGGTGGTACAAACGATATACTCGTCGATACGAACTGGTACAAACGATTGCTCGATAGTACAGACGGGTACAACCTTTTTCTCGGTGGTAAAAACGATATACTCGCCAGTACGAACGGGTACAAACGATTGCTCGATAGTACAGACGAGTACAAACATTTTCTCGTTGGTACAAGCGATATACTCGTCAGTACGAACGGGTACAAACGATTGCTCGATAGTACAGACGGGTACAAACGATTTCTCGGCGGTACAAACGATATACGTATCGATACGAACGGGTACAAACGACTGCTCGATAGTACAGTCGAGTATAAACGTGTTCTCGTTGGCACAAACGATATACTAGTCAGTACGAATGGGTACAAACGATTTCTCGATAGTCCAGACGGGTACAAACGTTTTCTCGATGGTACAAACGATATACTCGTCGATACGAATGGGTACAAACGATTGCTCGATAATACAGACGGGTACAAACGATTTCTCGGTGGTACAAACGATATACTCGTCTCTACGAGGGGGTACAAACGAGTGCTTGATATTACAAATGGGTACAAACGATTGCTCGATAGTTCAGACGGGCACAAACGTTTTCTCGTTGGTACAAACGATATACTCGTCAGTACAAATGGGTACAAACGATTGCTCGATAGTACAGACGGGTACAAACGATTTCTCGGCGGTACAAACGATACACTTGTCGATACGAACGGGTACAAACGATTGCTCGATAGTACAGACGGGCACAAACGTTTTCTCGGTGGTACAAATGATATGGTCGTCAGTACGAGGGGGTACAAACGATTGCCTGATATTACAGACCGGTACAAACGATTGCTCGATAGTTCAGACGGCCACAAACGTTTTCTCGTTGGTACAAATGATATACTCATCGATACCCACGGGTACAAACGATTGCTCGATAGTACAGACGGGTACAAACGTTTTCTCGGTGGTACAAACGACATACTCGTCAGTACGAATGGGTACAAACGATTGCTTGATAGTACAGACGGGTACAAACGTTTTCTCGTTGGTACAAACGATATACTCGTCGGTACGAATGCGTACAAACGAATGCTTGACAGTACAGATGGGTACAAACGTTTTCTCGGTGGTCCAAACGAAATACTCGTCGATACGAACGGGTACAAACGATCGCTCGATAGTACAGACGATACACTCGTCAGTGCGAGGTGGTACAAACGATTGCTTGATACTACAGACGGGTACAAACGATTGCTCGATAGTACAGACGGGTACAAACGTTTTCTCGTTGGTACAAACGATATACTCGTCAGTACGAACGGATACAAACGATTGCTCGATAGTACAGATGGGTACAAACGTTTTCTCGTTGGTACAAACGATATACTCGTCAGTACGAATGGGTACAAACGATTTCTCGATAGTCCAGACGGGTACAAACGTTTTCTCGGTAGTACAAACGATATACTCGTCGATACGAATGGGTACAAACGATTGGTCGATAGTACAGATGGGTACAAACGATTTCTCGGTGGTACAAACGATATAATCGTCGATACGAATGGGTACAAACGATTGCTTCATAGTACAGACGGATACAAACGATTTCTCGGTGGTACAAACGATATACTTGTCGATACGAACGGGTACAAAACGTTTGCTTGATATTACAGACGGTACGAGGAGGTACAAACGATTGCTTGATATTGCAGACGGGTACAAACGATTGCTCGACAGTACAGAGGGGTACAAACGTTTTCTCGTTGGCACAAACGATATACTCGTCAGTACGAATGGGTACAAACGATTGCTCGATAGTACAGAGGGGTACAAACGTTTTCTCAATGGTACAAACGATATACCCGTCAGTACGAGGGGGTACAAACGACTGCTTGATATTACAGACGGGTACACACGATTGCTCGATAGCTCAAACGGGTACAAACGTTTTTTCGTTGGTACAAACGATATACTCGTCAGTACGAACGGGTACAAACGATTGCTCGAAAGTACAGACGGGTACAAACGTTTTCTTGGTGGTACAAACGATATACTCGTTAGTACGAGGGGGTACAAACGACTGCTTGATATTACAGACGGGTACAAACGATTGCTTGATAGTACAGACGGGTACAAACGTTTTCTCGTTGGTACAAACGATATACTCGTCAGTACGAACGGGTACAAACGATTGCCCGATAGTACAGACGGGTACAAACGTTCTCTCGTCGGTACAAACGATATACTCGTCAGTACGCATGGGTACAAACGATTTCTCGATAGTCCAGACGGGTACAAACGTTTTCTCGGTGGTACAAACGATCTACTCGTCAGTACGAATGGGTACAAACGATTGCTCGATAGTACAGACGGGTACAAATGTTTTCTCGATGGTACAAACGATATACTCGTCTCTACGAGGGGGTAAACACGATTGCTTGATATTACAGACGGGTACAAACGATTGCTCGATAGTTGAGACGAGTACAAACGTTTTCTCGTTGGTACAAACGATATACTCGTCGATACCAAAGGGTACAAACGATTGCTCGATAGTACAGACGGGTACAAACGTTTTCTCGGTGGTACAAACGATATACTCATCAGTACGAGGGGGTACAAACGATTGCTTGATAGTTCAGACGGGTACAAACGTTTTCTCGTTCGTACAAACGATATACTCGTCAGTACGAATGGATACAAACGATTGCTCGATAGTACAGACGGGTACAAACGTTTTCTCGTTGGTACAAACGATTGCTCGATAGTACAGACGGGTACAAACGATTTCTCGGCGGTACAAACGATATACGTGTCGATACGAACGGGTACAAACGACTGCTCGATAGTACAGTCGAGTATAAAAGTTTTCTCGTTGGAACAAACGATATGCTAGTCAGTACGAATGGGTACAAACGATTGGTCGATAGTACAGACGGGTACAAACGATTTCTCGGTGGTACAAACGATATACTCGTCGATACGAATGGGTACAAACGATTGCTCGATAGTACAGACGGGTACAAACGATTTCTCGGTGGTACAAACGATATACTTGTCTCTACGAGGAGGTACAAACGATTGCTTGATATTACAGAAGGGTAAAAAAGATTGCTCGATAGTTCAGACGGGTACAAACGTTTTCTCGTTGGTACAAACGATATGCTTGTCAGTACAAATGGGTACAAACGATTGCTCGATAGTACAGCCGGGTACAAACGATTTCTCGGCAGTAAAAACGATATACGTGTCGATACGAACGGGTACAAACGTTTGCTTGATATTACAGACGGTACGAGGGGGTACAAACGATTGCTTGATATTACAGACGGGTACAAACGATTGCTCGACGGTACAGACAGGTACAAACGTTTTCTCGTTGGTACAAACGATATACTCGTCAGTACGAATGGGTACAAACGATTGCTCGATAGTACAGACGTGTACAAACGTTTTCTCGATGGTACAAACGATATACTCGTCAGTACGAGGAGGTACAAACGACTGCTTGATATTACAGACGGGTACAAACGATTGCTCGATAGCACAAACGGGTACAAACGTTTTCTCGTTGGTACAAACGATATACTCGTCAGTACGAATGGGTACAAACGATTGCTCGATAGTACAGACGGGTACAAACGTTTTCTTGGTGGTACAAACGATATACTCGTCAGTACGAGGGGGTACAAACGACTGCTTGATATTACAGACGGGTAAAAACGATTGCTCGATAGTACAGATGGGTACAAACGTTTTCTCGTTGGTACAAACGATATACTCGTCAGTACGAACGGGTACAAACGATTGCTCGATAGTACAGATGGGTACAAACGTTTTCTCGTTGGGACAAACATTTTCTCGTTGGTACAAACGATATACTCGTCAGTACGAATGGGTACAAACGATTTCTCGATAGTCCAGACGGGTACAAACGTTTTCTCGGTGGCACAAACGATATACTCGTCGATACGAATGGGTACAAACGATTGCTCGACAGTACAGACGGGTACAAACGATTTCTCGGTGGTACAAACGATATACTCGTCGATACGAATGGCTACAAACGATTGCTCGATAGTACAGACGGGTACAAACGTTTTCTCGATGGTACAAACGATATACCCGTCAGTCCGAGGGGGTACAAACGACTGCTTGATATTACAGACGGGTACAAACGATTGCTCGATAGTACAAACGGGTACAAACGTTTCCTCGTTGGTACAAACGATATACTCGTCAGTACGAATGGGTACAAACGATTGCTCGATAGTACAGACGGGTACAAACGTTTTCTTGGTGGTACAAACGATATACTCGTTAGGAGGAGGAGGTACAAACGACTGCTTGATATTACAGACGGGTACAAACGATTGCTCGATGGTACAGACGGGTACAAACGTTTTCTCGATGGTACAAACGATATACTCGTCAGTACGAACGGGTACAGACGATTGCTCGATAGTACAGACGGGTACAAACGTTTTCTCGTTGGTACAAACGATATACTCGTCAGTACGAATAGGTACAAACGATTTCTCGATAGTCCAGACGGGTACAAACGTTTTCTCGGTGGTACAAACGATCTACTCGTCAGTACGAATGGGTACAAACGATTGCTCGATAGTACAGACGGGTACAAATGTATTCTCGGTGGTACAAACGATATACTCGTCAGTACGAATGGGCACAAACGATTGCTCGATAGTACAGACGGGTACAAACGTTTTCTCGTTGGTACAAACGATATACTCATCAGTACGAATGGGTACAAACGATTGCTCGATAGTACAGACGGGTACAAACGTTTTCTTGGTGGTACAAACGATATACTCGTTAGGACGAGGGGGTACAAACGACTGCTTGATATTACAGACGGGTACAAACGATTGCTCGATAGTACAGACGGGTACAAACGTTTTCTCGTTGGTAGAAACGATAAACTCGTCAGTACGAACGGGTACAAACGATTGCTCGATAGTACAGACGGGTACAAACGTTTTCTCGTTGGTACAAACGATATACTCGTCAGTACGAATGGGTACAAACGATTTCTCGATAGTCCAGACGGGTACAAACGTTTTCTCGGTGGTACAAACGATCTACTCGTCAGTACGAATGGGTACAAACGATTGCTCGATAGTACAGACGGGTACAAATGTTTTCTCGGTGGTACAAACGATGTACTCGTCTCTACGAGGGGGTACAAACGATTGCTTGATATTACAGACGGGTACAAACGATTGCTCGATAGTTCAGACCAGTACAAACGTTTTCTCGTTGGTACAAACGATATACTCGTCAGTACGAATGGGTACAAACGATTGCTCGATGGTACAGAGCGGAACGAACGTTTTCTCGGTAGTACAAACGATATACTCGTCGATACGGACGGGTACAAACGATTTCTCGATAGTACAGACGGGTACAAACGATTTCTCGGCGGTGAAATCGCTATACTTGTCGATACGAACGGGTACAAACGATTGCTCGATAATACAGATGGGTACAAACGTTTTCTCGGTGGTACAAACGAAATACTCGTCGATACGAACGGGTACAAACGATTGCTCGATAGTACAGACGGGTACAAACGTTTTCTCAGTGGTACAAACGATATACTCGTCAGTACGAGGGGGTACAAACGATTGCTTGATTTTTCAGACGGGTACAAACGATTGCTCGATAGTTCAGACGGGTACAAACGTTTTCTCGGTGGTACAAACGATATACTCGTCAGTACGAATGGGTACAAACGATAGCTCGATAGTACAGACGGGTACAAACGTTTTCTTGCCGGTAAAAACGATATACTTGTCGATACGAACAGGTACAAATGATTGCTCGATAGTACAGATGGGTACAAACGTTTTCTCGGTGGTACAAACGAAATACTCGTCGGTACGAACGGGTACAAACTATTGCTGGATAGTACAGACGGGTACAAACGTTTTCTCGGTGGTACAAACGATATACTCGTCAGTACGAACGGGTACAAACGATTGCTCGATAGTACAGACGGGTACAAACGATTTCTCGCAGTAAAAACGATATACTTGTCGATACGAACGGGTACAAACGATTGCTCGATAGTACAGATGGGTACAAACGTTTTCTCGGTGGTACAAACGAAATACTCGTTTTTACGAACGGGTACAAACGATTGCTCGATAGTACAGACGGGTACAAACGTTTTCTCGGTGGTACAAACGATTGCTCGATAGTACAGACGGGCACAAACGTTTTCTCGGTGGTACAAACGATATATATACTCGTCATTACGACGGGGTACAAACGATTGCTTGATATTACAGATGGGTACAAACGATTGCTCGATAGTTCAGACGGGTACAAACGTTTTCTCCTTGGCACAAACGATATACTCGTCAGTACGAATGGGTACAAACGATTGCTCCATACTACAGACGGGTACAAACGTTTTCTCGGTGGTACAAACGATATACTCGTCAGTACGAATCGGTACAAACGATTGCTCGATAGTACAGACGGGTACAAACGTTTTCTCGGTGGCACAAAGGATATACTCGTCAGAGCGACGGGGTACAAACGATTGCTTGATATTACAGATGGGTACAAACGATTGCTCGATAGTTCAGACGGGTACAAACGTTTTCTCCTTGATACAAACGATATACTCGTCAGTACGAATGGGTACAAACGATTGCTCCATACTACAGACGGGTACAAACGTTTTCTCGGTGGTACAAACGATATACTCGTCAGTACGAATGGGTACAAACGATTGCTCGATACTACAGACGGGTACAAACGTCTTCTCGTTGGTACAAATGATATACTCGTCAATACGAATGGGTGCAAACGATTGCTCGATAGTACAGACCGGTACAAACGTTTTCTCGGTGGTACAAACGAAATACTCGTCGATACGAACGGGTACAAACGATTGCTCGATAGTACAGACGGGTACAAACGATTTCTCGATGGTACAAACAATATACTCGTCAGTACGAACGGGTACAAACGATTGCTCGATAGTACAGACGGGTACAAACGATTTCTCGGTGGTACAAACGATATACTCGTCAGTACGAATGGGTACAAACGATTGCTCGATAGTACAGACCGGTACAAACGTTTTCTCGGTGGTACAAACGAAATACTCGTCGATACGAACGGGTACAAACGATTGCTCGATAGTACAGACGGGTACAAACGATTTCTCGCAGTAAAAACGATATACTTGTCGATACGAACGGGTACAAACGATTGCTCGATAGTACAGATGGGTACAAACGTTTTCTCGGTGGTACAAACGAAATACTCGTTTTTACGAACGGGTACAAACGATTGCTCGATAGTACAGACGGGTACAAACGTTTTCTCGGTGGTACAAACGATTGCTCGATAGTACAGACGGGCACAAACGTTTTCTCGGTGGTACAAACGATATACTCGTCATTACGACGGGGTACAAACGATTGCTTGATATTACAGATGGGTACAAACGATTGCTCGATAGTTCAGACGGGTACAAACGTTTTCTCCTTGGCACAAACGATATACTCGTCAGTACGAATGGGTACAAACGATTGCTCCATACTACAGACGGGTACAAACGTTTTCTCGGTGGTACAAACGATATACTCGTCAGTACGAATCGGTACAAACGATTGCTCGATACTACAGACCGGTACAAACGTTTTCTCGGTGGTATAAACGATATACTCGTCAGTACGAATAGGTACAAACGATTGCTCGATAGTACAGACAGGTACAAACGATTTCTCGGTGGTACAAACGATATACTCGTCAGTACGAATGGGTACAAACGATTGCTCGATAGTACAGACCGGTACAAACGTTTTCTCGGTGGTACAAACGAAATACTCGTTAATACGAACGGGTACAAAACGATTGCTCGATAGTACAGACGGGTACAAACAATTTCTCGGCAGTAAAAAAGATATACTTGTCGATACGAACGGGTACAAACGATTGCTCGATAGTACAGATGGGTCCAAATGTTTTCTCGGTGGTCCAAACGAAATACTCATTTTTACGAACAGGTACAAACGATTGCTCGATAGTACAGACGGGTACAAACGTTTTCTCGGTGGTACAAACGATTGCTCGACAGTACAGACGGGTACAAACGTTTTCTCGGTGGTACAAAGGATATACTCGTCAGAGCGACGGGGTACAAACGATTGCTTGATATTACAGATGGGTACAAACGATTGCTCGATAGTTCAGACGGGTACAAACGTTTTCTCCTTGATACAAACGATATACTCGTCAGTACGAATGGGTACAAACGATTGCTCCATACTACAGACGGGTACAAACGTTTTCTCGGTGGTACAAACGATATACTCGTCAGTACGAATGGGTACAAACGATTGCTCGATACTACAGACGGGTACAAACGTCTTCTCGTTGGTACAAATGATATACTCGTCAGTACGAATGGGTACAAACGATTGCTCGATAGTACAGACGGGTACAAACGATTTCTCGGTGGTACAAACAATATACTCGTCAGTACGAATGGGTACAAACGATTGCTCGATAGTATAGACGGGTACTAACGTTTTCTCGTTGGTAAAAACGATATACTCGTCAGTACGAATGGGTACAAACGATTGCTCGATAGTACAGACGGGTACAAACGATTTCTCGGTGGTACAAACGATATACTCGTCAGTACGAATGGGTACAAACGATTGCTCGATAGTACAGACCGGTACAAACGTTTTCTCGGTGGTACAAACGAAATACTCGTCGATACGAACGGGTACAAACGATTGCTCGATAGTACAGACCGGTCCAAACGATTTCTCGGCAGTATAAACGATATACTTGTCGATACGAACGGGTACAAACGATCGCTCGATAGTACAGATGGGTACAAACGTTTTCTCGGTGGTACAAACGAAATACTCGTTTTTACGAACGGGTACAAACGATTGCTCGATAGTACAGACGGGTACAAACGTTTTCTCAGTGGTACAAACGATTGCTCGACAGTACAGACGGGTACAAACGTTTTCTTGGTGGTACAAACGATGTACTCGTCAGTGCGACGGGGTACAAACGATTGCTTGAAATTACAGATGGGTACAAACGATTGCTCGATAGTTCAGACGGGTACAAACGTTTTCTCCTTGGTACAAACGATATACTCGTCAGTACGAATGGGTACAAACGATATACTCGTCAATACGAATGGGTACAAACGATTGCTCGATAGTACAGACGGGTACAAACGATTTCTCGGTGGTACAAACGATATACTCGTCAGTACGAATGGGTACAAACGATTCCTCGATAGTACAGACCGGTACAAACGTTTTCTCGGTGGTACAAACGAAATACTCGTCGATACGAACGGGTAGAAACGATTGCTCGATAGTACAGACGGGTACAAACGATTTCTCGCCAGTAAAAACGATATACTTGTCGATACGAACGGGTACAAACGATTGCTCGATAGTACAGATGGGTACAAACGTTTTCTCGGTGGTACAAACGAAATACTCGTTTTTACCAACGGGTAGAAACGATTGCTCGATAGTACAGACGGGTACAAACGTTTTCTCGGTGGTACAAACGATTGCTCGACAGTACAGACGGGTACAAACGTTTTCTCGGTGGTGCAAACGATATACTCGTCAGTACGACGGGGTACAAACGATTGCTTGATATTACAGATGGGTACAAACGATTGCTCGATAGTTCAGACGGGTACAAACGTTTTCTCCTTGGTACAAACGATATACTCATCAGTACGAATGGGTACAAACGATTGCTCGATACTATAGACAGGTACAAACGTTTTCTCGGTGGTACAAACGATATACTCGTCAGTACGAATGGGTACAAACGATTGCTCGATACTACAGAATCGTACAAACGTTTTCTCGTTGGTACAAACGACATACTCGTCAGTACGAATGGGTACAAACGATTGCTCGATAGTACAGACGGGTACAAACGTTTTCTCGTTGGTACAAACGATATACTCGTCAGTACGAATGGGTACAAACGATTTCTCGATAGTCCAGACTGGTACAAACGTTTTCTCGGTGCTACAAACGATATACTCGTCGATACGAACGGGTACAAACGATTACTCGATAGTACAGACGGGTACAAACGATTTCTCGGTGGTCCAAACGATATACTCGTCGATACGAACTGGTACAATCGTCTGCTCGATAGTACAGACGGGTACAAACGTTTTTTCGGTGGTACAAACGATATACTCGTCGATACGAACTGGTACAAACGTCTGCTCGATAGTACAGACGGGTACAAACGTTTTCTCGGTGGTACAAACGATATACTCGTCAGTACGAACGAGTACAAACGATTGCTGGATAGTACAGACGGGTACAAACGTTTTTTCGGTGGTACAAACGATATACTCGTCGATACGAACTGGTACAAACGTCTGCTCGATAGTACAGACGGGTACAAATGTTTTCTCGGTGGTACAAACGATATACTCGTCAGTACGAACGGGTACAAACGATTGCTGGATAGTACAGACGGGTACAAATGTTTTCTCGGTGGTCCAAACGAAATACTCATTTTTACGAACAGGTACAAACGATTGCTCGATAGTACAGACGGGTACAAACGTTTTCTCGGTGGTACAAACGATTGCTCGACAGTACAGACGGGTACAAACGTTTTCTCGGTGGTACAAAGGATATACTCGTCAGAGCGACGGGGTACAAACGATTGCTTGATATTACAGATGGGTACAAACGATTGCTCGATAGTTCAGACGGGTACAAACGTTTTCTCCTTGATACATACGATATACTCGTCAGTACGAATGGGTACAAACGATTGCTCCATACTACAGACGGGTACAAACGTTTTCTCGGTGGTACAAACGATATACTCGTCAGTACGAATGGGTACAAACGATTGCTCGATACTACAGACGGGTACAAACGTCTTCTCGTTGGTACAAATGATATACTCGTCAGTACGAATGGGTACAAACGATTGCTCGATAGTACAGACGGGTACAAACGATTTCTCGGTGGTACAAACAATATACTCGTCAGTACGAATGGGTACAAACGATTGCTCGATAGTATAGACGGGTACTAACGTTTTCTCGTTGGTAAAAACGATATACTCGTCAGTACGAATGGGTACAAACGATTGCTCGATAGTACAGACGGGTACAAACGATTTCTCGGTGGTACAAACGATATACTCGTCAGTACGAATGGGTACAAACGATTGCTCGATAGTACAGACCGGTACAAACGTTTTCTCGGTGGTACAAACGAAATACTCGTCGATACGAACGGGTACAAACGATTGCTCGATAGTACAGACCGGTCCAAACGATTTCTCGGCAGTATAAACGATATACTTGTCGATACGAACGGGTACAAACGATCGCTCGATAGTACAGATGGGTACAAACGTTTTCTCGGTGGTACAAACGAAATACTCGTTTTTACGAACGGGTACAAACGATTGCTCGATAGTACAGACGGGTACAAACGTTTTCTCAGTGGTACAAACGATTGCTCGACAGTACAGACGGGTACAAACGTTTTCTTGGTGGTACAAACGATGTACTCGTCAGTGCGACGGGGTACAAACGATTGCTTGAAATTACAGATGGGTACAAACGATTGCTCGATAGTTCAGACGGGTACAAACGTTTTCTCCTTGGTACAAACGATATACTCGTCAGTACGAATGGGTACAAACGATATACTCGTCAATACGAATGGGTACAAACGATTGCTCGATAGTACAGACGGGTACAAACGATTTCTCGGTGGTACAAACGATATACTCGTCAGTACGAATGGGTACAAACGATTCCTCGATAGTACAGACCGGTACAAACGTTTTCTCGGTGGTACAAACGAAATACTCGTCGATACGAACGGGTAGAAACGATTGCTCGATAGTACAGACGGGTACAAACGATTTCTCGCCAGTAAAAACGATATACTTGTCGATACGAACGGGTACAAACGATTGCTCGATAGTACAGATGGGTACAAACGTTTTCTCGGTGGTACAAACGAAATACTCGTTTTTACCAACGGGTAGAAACGATTGCTCGATAGTACAGACGGGTACAAACGTTTTCTCGGTGGTACAAACGATTGCTCGACAGTACAGACGGGTACAAACGTTTTCTCGGTGGTGCAAACGATATACTCATCAGTACGACGGGGTACAAACGATTGCTTGATATTACAGATGGGTACAAACGATTGCTCGATAGTTCAGACGGGTACAAACGTTTTCTCCTTGGTACAAACGATATACTCATCAGTACGAATGGGTACAAACGATTGCTCGATACTATAGACAGGTACAAACGTTTTCTCGGTGGTACAAACGATATACTCGTCAGTACGAATGGGTACAAACGATTGCTCGATACTACAGAATCGTACAAACGTTTTCTCGTTGGTACAAACGACATACTCGTCAGTACGAATGGGTACAAACGATTGCTCGATAGTACAGACGGGTACAAACGTTTTCTCGTTGGTACAAACGATATACTCGTCAGTACGAATGGGTACAAACGATTTCTCGATAGTCCAGACTGGTACAAACGTTTTCTCGGTGCTACAAACGATATACTCGTCGATACGAACGGGTACAAACGATTACTCGATAGTACAGACGGGTTCAAACGATTTCTCGGTGGTCCAAACGATATACTCGTCGATACGAACTGGTACAATCGTCTGCTCGATAGTACAGACGGGTACAAACGTTTTTTCGGTGGTACAAACGATATACTCGTCGATACGAACTGGTACAAACGTCTGCTCGATAGTACAGACGGGTACAAACGTTTTCTCGGTGGTACAAACGATATACTCGTCAGTACGAACGAGTACAAACGATTGCTGGATAGTACAGACGGGTACAAACGTTTTTTCGGTGGTACAAACGATATACTCGTCGATACGAACTGGTACAAACGTCTGCTCGATAGTACAGACGGGTACAAACGTTTTCTCGGTGGTACAAACGATATACTCGTCAGTACGAACGGGTACAAACGATTGCTGGATAGTACAGACGGGTACAAACGTTTTCTCGGTGGTACAAACGATATACTCGTCAGTACGCACGGGTACTAACGATTGCTCGATAGTACAGACGGGTACAAACGTTTTCTCGGTGATACAAACGATATACTCGCCGATACGAACGGGTACAAACGATTGCTCGATAGTACAGACGGGTACAAACGATTTCTCAGTGGTACAAACGATATACTTGTCGATACGAACAGGTACAAACGATCGCTCGACAGTACAGACGGGTACAAACGTTTTCTCGGTGGTACAACCGATAAACTCGTCAGTACAAACGGGTACAAACGATTGCTCGATAGCACAGACGGGTACAAACGATTTATCGGCGGTACAAACGATATACTCGTCAGTACGGGTGAGTGCAAACGACTACTTGACATTACAGACGGGTAAAAACGATTGCTCGATAGTATAGACGGGTACAAACGTTTTCTCGGTGGTACAAACTATATACTCGTTGATACCAACGGGTACAAATGTTTTCTCGGTGGTGCAAACGATATACTCGTCGATACCAACGGATACAAACGATTTCTCGGTGGTACAAACGATATACTTGTCGGTACGAACGGAAATAAAAAAATAAAAAAATCGAAAATTTTTTTTCCAAAAAAAATTTTGAAAAAAAAAATTCAAAAAAAAAAATTTTTGACGGTACAAACGGGTACAAACGATTCTCTTTTCATTCGCGTTTATTAAAATTGTTTAGCTCTAAATGGGTTGCGGTCCATTTTTCCATACCCTCGTACTTTTTTCCCCCTTAAGGTACAAACGAAATAAAAGGCGGTACAAACGGGTACAAATCGAGTACAAACGAATGCAAAAAAAAAAAATTACTTTCTGTAAAGTCAGTTGCCAAGTTCACACAGGTGGGATTTCACGCTCCAATCACTTTTTCTAAGATAGGCTGTAGCGACCGAAATTCGAATTTCGATCTTTATAACCGTGTATACTATCGGATGATGCAAAAAAATCGATTTTTTGAAAATTTTACACCGTGATGATCCCTTAACAACGACGGTAACGATAAATAACTGAATTTCGAGTAACAATTAACTCGAATAACAACGATGAGATAACTATGCGTGGAATGCGTACTTTGCATCGTTGGGATGCAACGAAAATTCTATTTTTAATTTTTATTTCCTTATTTTTATCATTGGGCAACATTTTTTCCGTATTTTGATTGTACATCTTTAAGTAAGTTGAAAAATTCTTGAGAGATTCTCGTAGCAAAGATCTGCGATAAGAAATTTGAGTAATTAAAAATAAATAAATAAAATTCGTCGCATTCCAACTATGTAAAGTTTAATTTTATTAACAATGATGGTAACGATAAATAATTGAATCACGCATAACGATTAATTCGAATAATAACGAGTGGAATACGTACTTCGCATCGTTGGAATGCAACGAAATTTCTCTTTTTTATTTTTATTCCCTTATTTTTATCGTCGTACAATATTATTTCCCGTATTTAAATTGTGCATCTCTCAATAAGCGCGTTAGAAAATTCTCGAGAGATTCTCGGCGCAAAGATTTGCCGAACGACATTTCAGTAGTTTAAGATTAAAAATATTCTCTGCATTCCAAAGATGTAAAAAAAAACAACGATGTTTAATTTAATTAGAAATTACGTTAACGATAAATAATCGAATTACGGATAATAATTAATTCGAATAATAATGATAATGGAAAATAATGAGTGGAATACGTATGGAGCCTGTATCTTAACCGGGTATACCGCCTTTTAATTGCTGAGTGTTGGTGAGGCCGCGAGCAAGAACGATTTTTTCCAGAGACAGACCAGAGACCTATGGGTACATATGGGCACAGTGCGCGGAAACTCTACTATGTAAACACCATGGCGCCTGGTATTTCTCGTTTTTCCCGTAAAAGATTCCATTTTGCTCCTTGCTCTGCCCAAACTTAGCGGAACTTTGTCGCGGTGAGTGCGTGTGCGTGAAGGCGAAAAAGAGAAAGACCGAGATAAGAGTGAAAGAGAGGCTGAACCGTGAGCCGCTGTCCTCATCGTGTCCAAGCAAGATCTCTGCATTTCCGTTATAATATGAAAGTATATGAAATAAAAACTCGAGTCGAGCTGTAAGATATAAAAAAAAAACAATTATTTCTCCGTGTCATTTTTGTAAATTCCACATATTTCCTTGTATAGAAAGAATTGCATTTATTTTAGTGCGCCTAGTTTTTTCACGCACGTTCTTATTGGCGACTCGATTAAATGGCAAAGGTACCGCGTAGTTCCCGTTACGATATTACCGACAATAGAATCAATACAATCTTCTGAAATCATTTTTATTCTGGCGATTTTAAATAATTTAAAAATAAATGTCACCATGACGTTGAAGTTTGCTTCATGAAAATGCAACGATAAATTGATTATTTCTAATTGTGCAAATGTTTTGGTGAATTTAGGTCGTGAAAATCACTCAAACGTTTTTACGTATTCTTATTAGAGATCTATGACCTAAATTTGCAACAAAGGCTTTTCATAATGCTAAAAAAATTAATGAAAAAGATCGTTGCATTCCTACGATGAGAAGCTTAAGGGGCCAGTCCACTTTGAAGCCACGAAAAAAGGCTATTTTCGCGATTTTTTTAAAGGATTTTATAAAAGATGTGAATATAAAAGTTGTTGGGCTTGATGAATAGAGTCTTGAAATAAATTGAAAAAAAAAAATTAATTTATTTTTATTCTTTTCTAAGTACAAAAACTATAGTTTAACGTAACGCCTCAAAAATAGTTGGGCTAGGTAGCTCCATCACAACTCGGCGACGGCTTGTCCGAAACAAAAAAATCCAAGTCCATTAAATTCAGTATGACACCAGCTACAAAATCACCCTCGGATATAAAGTTTTATCAAAAAATAAAAAAATGGCAGATGAAAAACGAACAAGGTTTGAAAAACGCGTTTTTTTCGCAGTTTTCGCAAAAAAAAAGAGTAAGAATCAAAGGTTCAAAACCATCAAGGGTCATCTTGTTGCGAATCATGTTTACAATATGTGGTTCAAATTTCAAGAGAATCGGTTTATTAGTTTTAGAGATACGATGGAGCTAGATTTTGAAAACGTTGTTTCGAGAAAAACGCGTTTGAAGTTTATACTATGATCGGCCGAGCGCGCTATACGCTCAGGTAGACGAAAAGAGGTCCTGACGTTCAGGTAAAAAAAATACTCAGAGAGCTTGGATTTTCATAAAATGTCGACACAATATTTCTGAATGTATGTACTTTCGAACATAGCGAAAAAAAATCGTTTTTTTTTTAATTTTGACAGTGGACTGGCCCCTTAAGGTTATATTTCATCCTTGATTCAATGTACCCTAGATCAATCAAAAAATAATTAAGGGGAAAAATACATGTAGACGACTTGGGGTTATAAAGTGAAATATGGTGGGGAATGTATTAAGGAGGAAGGACCCTGTACAGATGAAAGCTTAAAAAGAAAAGAAATAATATGTAGACTACGAAAAAATAGCCAATTTTGAACATCTTTTCAAAGAGGAACAAAACGTTGCCATTTATGAAATTTTAGATACGATTTATTACATAATAAAACAGTTGAAAAAATTGTTCCATAAAAAATATTGAAAAATGGCGACGTTACGGCATGGTTTTCCAGGAAGATTTTGGCGGCGTTGTCCGTTTGTGGTAAATTCAACGACTTCAATATTGACCTGAGAAATATGAGCCAAGAATTTTTAGTATTTTCACATCCCACTGCTGAACTTATATCTCAGTAAATTCTAAAAAGTTAAAAATTGCAAAAAATGGGACACTTTCTAGATAGATTCGTAGCGGCTGAAATCAGGGGTAAAAAATGAATAATCTTAATTTTGGATAATCAGATGAACGTGGACGATAAATAAATGCAATTAGTGAAAACCCATTGTTCATTTTCCTTTTCGATATTGTTCAACATGGGAAAAAAACAGCCCTATGGACGTTTTGACTTTTTATGACTTGAGAAAATCTCAACATGATTTTTCTCATTCGTCAATCGGTTCCCAAGACAGAAATACTGATATTAAAGTTCGAGACATCGTGTGTCTACTTTTTATACAATAGTCGAATCAGGCTGATGCGATTATTATGCATGCAGTAATCAACGTTTTTTTTGTTTTTTTTTTTTTCAAAATAAGAATGCTGCAATGTCTGTCGCAATGAAAGAATATGTATATGACGAAACGTTGCACGCACTAAACGCGTGACGTTATATTCAGTCTGATCAGTGATCAATCGTCTTTACGTCCCATGGTAATTCAAAAATGATAACGCCTCTGACAACATTTCATTATTTGTTAGTATAAATAAGAGATTTTAAAAATGTTTGCTTAATTTTGTATATATTGTACACAATGCGTACATTAATCGAAAAGAACGAATTTATGCATACCTGGTCATATGTATTCTTCCCTATCAATGGAACATTTGCCGCGATGCTTCCTCTGCACAGAGCATCTCTTAAGGAGTATTCATAAGCTTGAAAAGGAAAAATATCGATTTTGTGCTCCTGTGATTTTTTCATAGCTTCGAGTTTTGAGAAAACATCGAAATTGGACAGACTCACGCAGTTTCTTCTCTCTCTCTCTTTTATATGGAAGATTAATCTTTATCTACGGGATTGAGAAAGTCTGGCGAGGAATTTCTAACGCTCACAAGGAACATCACTTAAGTGTCCGCCTCCGATGTTGTTGAAACTCACATATGTGATGAAGCATTGAATTTTTTTTCATCTCGAGAAGAACGGTTTTTAGGGGGTAAACCACCCCTCGACGAAAGGCGTGTTGAGGGATGATTTTGTTTCACCCACAAGCAGTCCACCGATCTCAACGAAACAAAAATGAAAATTCTTCTAATGTAAAGCGATGAAAAACCATAACAGTATTGAATGAAAAATAAAATTAAGGCGTTAACCACCTCTCCATTAGCCTTTTTCTCACCCCACACTTACGAGGGTTGCATGAACGTGAATAAAACAGGTATCATTCTGAAGGGAGATCATAATTCAAGTTTACGTGTTTGATTCAAGTATACACGCATATTTGTATTGAACTTTAGGAGCGGCGGAGGGGGGAGGTGGTGGCAATAATTGCAATAATGAATTCATCCAGCGCGATTATTCTTATCGCGTGTTTAGCCGATAAGGATATTTGCGCACAATAAATAAATGATGGGGTAATATGTAATTGACCTTCCGCAGTTTTATCGCTCGCTTTATGAGACGTTTACAATTCATATTTTTCCATTCCACGTTGAAGCGAGCCGGAAACAATATTCTGTGATGTGAAAAAAAAAATCAACGATGAAGGTAAACCCAATCAACATTATCAAACTTCGGTAAATATTTACAAGAGGGACTCCAGCCCTATTCGGCCCCAAAATGTTTTTCACGTATTCGGGGCTATTCTGCAGTATGAAAATATGCTTTTTATGATGTCGGAGGGGTATTTTATTAAGAAAAAAAATACCCAAACAAACCCGTTTCCGCCATACCTTTAAAAAGGTAAAAAAAAAGCGTTTGGGGGTTGAAATAAGGGTTGGAATTTTCTTCCCCCGACTTAAATATTATAAACAAAGTGCCCTGAAATACATCGACTCGGTACGAAATTTCTAAACCCCTTTTCTAGCTGGATCCCCACTTGTAAATATTCACCCAAACTTTTCTACACTTGAAGCTATGAATATTGCACAGACATGTTCCCAATTTCGAAAAAAAAATGATTTATTTCATGCAAGACTATAATGGAGTTGAAATGATAGAGTGAGAAACGCTCGATTTTCAAGAACTATTCAAACAGTACGAAGCCAATGCTGTTGAAGATAGTATATGACAAAAATATACCTGTGGTGGTAGTTCTGACGCGTGTTCCAGTGATGACGAGGTGAACTATTGTTACAAAAAAAGCAGTTGGATACTGGAGGTCTGGCAAGACAAAAAATTGTAGCCTCAAAACCGTCCAACGAATGTACAGATCTGTCAAGCCCGAACGTCAATTGCGACGCCGGGAACATCAACTGATTAAAGGTGGGACTTATAGAGAAAAGCTAGCGCAAGTTTATGAATATACATTGAAGAATATGAAAACGGCTCTAGATTCTGGTGTTATTATACATGATATTGATCTCCACAAGTGGGCGCTTAACGCGGTCCTCTAGTTTCTCGGCTGTTTTTTGTACGGCTTTTTCAATAATTTTTGACGGGCAAAGCATCGAAATAATCAATCTCATTGTTTTTGCATAATCTTTATTAACATTTAAATAAGCTTTACAAATTTTTTGAAGTCAAAATATATAATAGAATAAACGTTGTAGTGGCCGACAGGAAGACATCAAGTAAAAGAGGTGCTTGATGGTGACCAAGATTGCGGCTGTTCTGCTTATCTGAAATCAACAAACCAAACGGCATTTTAATCTTAATATTTAAGACTAGCGATTGAACTAGAGTGAATTCTAAATTACAAAAATTGACTTTTTTATACACTTTTGAAAATTACATTCTATTTTTTACTCATTTTTTCTTAAGTTTTTCGCTCGTACAAAAAAAACTATCGAAGCAATCATGATAATCCTAGTTCAATCGCTGGCTTATAACATATTAAAGATGCTGTATAAATTTGAACAAGATGGGTGCAGTAGTTTCTGAAATATCGTGGTCACCGTGTCGAAAAATGGTGTTTCGAGAAAAACGCGTTTGAAAGTATACCTGCTTCGTATACCTGCTCCGTTCCATGGCCGTAACTTGTGAACCACTTCGAATATCGAAAAATCCTTTGGCACACGTTTTCTACACATGTTGTAGATATGATTTATGAAAAAAAAATCGATTTCTTCGACCCGAGAAACTAGAGGATCGCCTTAACGCGGGATATACATTTAGACAGGAAAAAAAGAAGCAATATTGAGGGATTTTTTAAACTAAGAATCAATTATTCTACAATTATCAAACTTTGGGTATACTTTAATAGTATATTTAAGTATACAAAACAATTTTTTTTAATTAATTCATCATCAAAATGACGGAGCTGTAGCAGAGTGTTACAGCAAGGTCGTCGCGGGAGTTGCGAATCAGCGTGCAGTCTAGCTTCCCGTAGACTTTGATTTGCAAAAAAGTTCAAACTTTTGTTCAGTTAGAACATGTATAGTTTCTATGTGACGGTAATTATAATAAAGAAAATGCAAATTTAAGAGAATGGCACGCATTTGCAAAAAAGTCAACATTTCACGCAACATTTCTGTAAAATGTGGATTGATAAAGTGGTTTCTTTTTTCAATTTTTCAAAAACAATTCTCGTCAAGTAGAAGGTACCAATATTATCAATATTTCTACCAAGTTTCAACTCAATCGGCTTAATAGTTTATGAGTAATCCCGCACGCCAATTTCGATAATGCACTTTTGAGAAAAACGCGTTTGAAGATCACGCCCGCTCCGAATTCGAGCGGTGAGGCACAGTGCTGAGGGGCTGTAACGTTTGAAGTTTTTCTACATACATACATACATGAAAATATTCTACATATATAGTATTATCGTTTAAAGAGAAAAAAAATTGATCGATTTTTTGATCGTTGTAAATGTATATCCCGCCTCAAAGCCCAAAAGGAGATGAGCTTTAAGGATGCACGATTTAAAGCCTCTCATACCCAGGTACGAATTGACGATGAAAAAAGGGCTCGCCAAGCTCTGAAACAAGGCTCACATTTTTTAATTCAGGCTGAGCACCAGCCTGATTTCAGGCCTAGCTGAACCTCTGAATGATAACGCGGTTTCAGGCGCTTGCACACAGGCTTGACCAAAGGCTGGTAGAAAAGCCTGTACTAAGCCTGAAGCGACGAAACAACAAGGCTCAAAACGAGCCTTAATGAAGCCTTCACGAGCATTTATGACCAGGTTTTTCCCAAACTCTTCCCGAGGCTATATGAGGCCTGTTTTTAGTTTTCTATATTCTACATTCGGGTAAATTTAATAAATTTGTAAGTAATTCATTTGATTGATTATATATATTTATTATTTGTTATATTATTTGTTACAAAATATATATAAAAAACATTTTTAAAAACAATACTTTATTTTATTGCGTACTTTTATTTTCGTATATACTTTTTTGTGTACCTCATAAATGTCGATAAGAGCATATGTTTAAATGTTCTGAGCTGCCTCCTTCGCTTTCGTTTTTCGTGCCTTCGCACTCGACAAATTTATTGCTAAATTTTTTTTTCATAAAAGTACAGAAAAAATATTATTTTAAACTTATTTTATTTTATCACAACCTGAAACAAGCTTGCATCTAGCCTTGATTTTTCAGCCTCAAAATTCACCGGCTGAATAAAGCTTGAAATAACCCTGAGTTTAGGCTAAGCGGCCAGTCTTGATTCCAGGCTGTTCCAAACGATGCAATGAAACCTGGGCCAGGTCTGTCTCACTCAGGCTCGGTGAAACAAGGCTCGCACAAGCTTGTTTCCATCGTCAGCCTTTTGATTTCCTACCTGGGTAGTGCTATGCGAATGGCTATAGAAATTTAAGAAACAGCATCGCAATGGTTCCGGAAAAATTAGCAAATGTGTAACGCGCAAAACTGTGGAAGGGGAAGAACTACTTTGATTTTCAATTCAACGAGCGAATCTCACGAGCGACAAGTTTTGCTTTGAACTGTCATACTGCCAGTTCTCTCTCTCTCCCTCTCTCTCTCTCTCTCTCTCTCTCTCTCTCTCTCTCTCTCTCTCTCTCTCTCTCTCTCTCTCGCTCTCTCTCCCTTTTTGTGTGTGTGTGTCTCGCACTCGCCCCCCTCCATTAGAGGTAACGAAGAAGAATCTGATTGACGCACGAATAATTTCAAAATTCAACTCTCGTATTGTGGCGATCACGCACTCGTCTTCGTTCCTTTCAGCTCATGCCAGGTATGCTCGATGAATATTTTCACAATGCAATTACATTGTAGCAACCGGACTCGCGTACACATATACGTGGGGCTTTTCAAGCTATATCAGCAATACGTGAATAACCTGTCGCCTCTGAGATATGATCTACATTTGTTGTAAACTATCGTAATCATTGCATGTACACAGCCTTTATCATAAACACTCTTTACTACTTCTGCTATATGATACTGGCATTTCTTTCGATTGCCTGAAACGATCAATTTTCATTCTTTTGGATCAATAGGGACATTTTCTTACTCCGAAAAAATCAACGCCAAAAGCAAGAGAAGAATATGAAAAAATGGACGCAAAGCGGAGCTGGCCCTTGCGTAATTTGTTCGATTTTATTATCGATTTATTTTTGGAAAAGCTGAATCGAAAATGCAGACTCATCGCACGTTTTGATATACTTTCTTCTTGCTGCCCATCTTTTTTTTATAACTGTGTAGCATAAAAAAGAATTTAAGAATACGAGTAGTGCGGGACCGTAATATTTAAATTGTTGTATATCAGCTGAAAAAACATTTGCAATGGGAAAAGGGATACCTAGTTAGACACCAAAATGAATCAATTTAAAAAATAGATTATTATATTAGAGATAGTCTATTTAGACACTAGATGAAATTTGTTTTTAATAAAACAGACTATTAGAGATAGTTTATTTAGACCCCAAACGAAATAAATAATAAAGCAATTTTCTACTCGATTCGAATGGCTCTATACATAGATCCGTTTATTTTTAGTAGGAAATCGTAGTCAGTGGTCAATTGAAAAGATGCACACGAACGCCTTCTGACGATACTTAATACATTCATCCATTATTACGTACTACCTTGTGCATGTAATCCATGGAATTCATCGATAGAATATTCCTCGAGATTCAGAGATCGGTGATGATTCCGAGTACTCGTGTAAATGCTGCATCTCAATTTTATTTGCAGACTGAATTACTGATGCAATGAAAACGAGGAACAGCCTGATCGTGTCAGGGAATAAAAAATATAGCGGTGGTACTTGATTATTTATTTCCTCAAAATTACTTCGAAGTATGGAATTTAAAATCAGTGGATAGCATTTTTCCGTGTATGAAAGTAATTCATTAATAAAATATTAGATAGCCGCTGTTCACTTTTCACTAAATGCTTTCGCACAATCATTCTAGGCTACGAACATTCTAAATTACGCGCAAACATTTAGTTCTCACGCCCTCGATGGGAGCTTTGTGGGATAGACCAAGTTTTCAAATTCTTCAATAGAGTTAGGCGTCGAATATTTCTTGCAAAATGGAAATTTGTGAAATAAAATAGAAAAACGAGAATATTTTCATAAACTAACAAGTTTAAAATAAACGAGTGATTTTACAATCTAACACCTCAAACTATAAGCATTTATATGATTCATGCGTGAAATAAATATACGGACATCTAGATCACGAAAGGAAACGAATCTTTATTATTAAACATAGTAATTTTTTTCAATGAGCATATAAGGGGATTGCGCAAACATGAAAAGTTATAAACTGTACAGTTGGCACAACAATGTGCGCGGTCGTCTATGGTGTTGAAGCTTGCATAGTTGGAATGCAACAAAAATTCTTCATTTTTTACATTAGTAACCGAAAAAAAAATTATTACGAAATAAGTAAAACGATTACGGAAAAACCTTTTTTTCGTAATACCGAGAAATAAGGAAAAGAAAGAGTCAATGTTTTTTGATATTTTAGAGCATCGGAATAATTTCCTCCAACTGCACGAATTTTGGCGAGGTGACTGTTACCCGCGATGAATTAAGAAGGACCCCCGAATTTTCTTGGGATCGTTTCCATTAGGGATATTTCCGGATACCAAAAAAACCAATGAATGTCCAGGCTCGTGTTGGCCCAAGGCCGAAGGAATACAGACAAAAAGTGGACGGGGTGGATTTCAAAAACTTTCTGTTTAATTTTTTTCTTGCGTTGCGTAAGTTCCGCAAATGTAGTAAGGATAAATTACCGGGTGCAACAGCCCGTTTAAAATTGTCAAGCATGTATTCTTCGATGCTCGTCTCGCGTCCCATATTCGACAAAACTTGCTCTCACAAGGCTCTCAACGGACCGTAAATCTCAGTGAGTGAAGTTGATAAAATATTTCCTCCCTTCTTACCTAACAATAGTTGCAAGTGTCACGACATCGAGATTTAATCATCTTCGTCACGTAAAAAGGCCTCTTATACTGTATTTCTCAACGAAAATTCTACTCCGTGACATTTTTTCCCCCTCTATTTTGGAGTAGATTTTTCCCGCGTCACGTACAATGACTGCAACCCTGCAAAATTTAACGTGGCCACTTTAAAGGTTTATGGAAACTACATGAATATTGTTTCACCGACCTCTTTCTCTGAACAAACCGATTTTCTCATATTTCGAGAACTTCAATAATATAAAAATAATTGAATAATTGTCGTAGAGAAAAATCCATCTCGTATGGAACCTTCGCGGGCCTAACCAAGTTGCCTTGCACATTGTCATAGCTTCCCATCTGGAACGAATATTCATATCTTCGTAGACATTGACAGTAGCGATCTTTTCGATGACGTTGAAGTTTGCCTTGTTAAAATGGAACGATTTTTTAAATTCTATTTTCAATTTTTTTTTATTTCCATCATCGAAAGTCTTCTTTTTGCAAATTGAGGTCGTACATTTCGAATAATAATATGTAAAAACGTTTGAAAACTTCGACGTCACACCATATCATGTACACAGTGTGTGTGTGTGTGTGTGTGTGTGTGTGTGTGTGTGTTTGTGTGTGTGGCGTGTGTAACTAAGCGCTCACCCATCCGGGTATTGGCTCAGACCAATACGCGTTCAATGCTATTAGTGATAGTGTAAATATATACATACATCTATTTTTGTCTTGATAAAAACAATGCCAAATCAGACATGGGTAACAGTGTGGCCACTATTCAATTCTCGCACACACATTCGACAATTAATTATTTTTGCTCGTTCCGACTGTAACCGATAAATGATAATTTAACTATCCATCGTGATAATATGATATAGGGAGGATCAAATGACGAGGACAATTAGCTCGCGAGTAAAATCGTGGAAGACAATTGACAGCGTTAATTGTCAGGTGTATACCTGTATGTGTACATATATGCATACAATTCTACGTCGACATTTATTATGGTCTAACCGGTCCTTGGGGAGGCACACTTGCAGCCAACACCGAGAGTGCTTGAGATATTTCTTCATCTGAGTTGTCTATAATTTTATAACCTGGTATATAGAGAATTTTAATAAGTGAGTAATATGAACATATCCTGCATATATATATATATGATATCTAGGATAGGATTCTAAATATCCAGAGGTGAAGAGCACGTTCCAACTGGCATGTACCACATCATATTACGATTTACGCCGACACAGGGCCACACACGAACACACGTGAACCGTATTTATAAAGTGCACCACCATCATTCCCGTTTCGAGCGGATTTCTTCAAAGGCGTAATTATAGCGTGTAAAGGTAAATGGACGTATACGTGCGTACGTAGTTGTCGCCCTTGATAAGATCATTCAACGTATCGGCGTCGACGGCCTCAATTGAGCTCGTCACATATTACTGCATCGAGATTTTTTGTCACGTCGTTTCGATTGAACTATCAAGCCCCGATGGCCAACCCCGTTATTGAAAATCGATTCCAATTTTTGAACATATGGTCTCTCTATCATTTCTTTACAAAATTCTAAATTTTATTTTACCTTATTATTTGTTTTTTTTGCCGCATCTTTGGCTGTCTTGAAATCCACTTGTGAAATCCACTTGTATTCCAATGTGGACTCCCTACATGCGGCGTTCCTATCAAATCCCCCCCCCCCCCCCTATCGGGATGCCGTAGGGATTCTTCTTGGGAAAAAATGTTTGCCACCAACACTCTAGACGATCTCTCAGAAGCTGAAAATGGTGATGTGACAAGCGTAGGTTAAGAATGAAATAAAGAGATAGCAATCAATAAAAATAAAAGAAATAAATATAGACTTCCATGGCATAGTAAAAAATCATGACAGGCACTACTATAATCAATACTATTGTTGTTGTTGCTTTTATTTTTATTGTTGTTTGAAAATTCGAATATTCCTTATTCACATCAGTATATGCAGAGTGTTGAAGATATATTTTTCAACTTCGGAGGTAAGCTGTAGAATACAGAAGAAAACTATGTTGGGTCGACGTCTGTATAGCCTTGCAAATAACCATTAAGGTGAAACTAATATTCCTATATATTTTCTATCTCTGAACCGAACACCTTTTGTCTGAAACGTTTTCTCCCTCTCTACGCGTTTCTTTTCCAAGATAAGAGCTTGTAAAATTGCACATAGGACAACCCGCATACAGAGTTGCGAGATTGGAACGATAATGCGCCATATAATCTAGGATATCGTATTTCACGGTTGCATCAAATGCGTAGAGTACGACCTTTTTCGTCACTGTGGGTACTGCACTGGTGATGTAAAATTGGCAACTATCGCAATAGGTGATCAAACGAAAGTGCGCAAGGGAGACCGCAAAGCTTTTCCTCTCAACGAACAGCTCGATCTGTGCAATATAGAGCATGAACAGTAATAGAAGTGCTGTCCGTATACATGCGATCCGTCTTACGCTCGATCGAAGCAGAGCACCTGAAAACCCTCCAGATTATCGAAATCTATTTGGTGTTGCATAGCTGTATTTTTCTGAAGGTGAGAGGAACAACTGTTTAAGCAGTTGTGCTAAAAATGCTGGGCCAACGGTAAAAATGCAGCCTTGTATTGTGGTGTTGAAGTTGGCATCTTCGGAATGCAACGAAAGTTCCCTTTTATTTTGTAATTTCCTTATTTTTATTATTGTACAAAATCTTTTATTGTAGATTTATATTGCAGATTGCTAAATAAGTGTCTTAAAAAATGGTTGATGGATTTTTATAGGTAAAATCTTCCAAAATAAATTAAGGCCTTAGGCCACTCTAAAGGCCGAAAAAATAGGCTTTTTGGGGATTTTTTTTTTCAGAAAAAATACAAAATAAATCGAGATTACAAAAAAGGGTGTTGATCATACATATCAGTGACTGTATACAATAATTATTTTGAAGCGATTAATTTCAAAATGGCGGCTGTGCAGCATTTTTGCGATGACGTCTCCATTTTTCCAGGGTCCACGGCCGGACAAACAGCTCCTGTAATTTTTTATTTATAATGAGCCAATGATTTTTTTTCGATTTTATATAATAACTACTCTAGAAGTACGTAGGATTTTTTCGATATATTGATTTTTGGCCAAATGGCGCACTTCTAGAGTGGAAAGTGAAAAATTTGCCTAAAAAATCGTCAGATAATTGTTAATAACAAATGAACTATGCAATATAAAAAAATCCTACGTACTTCCATAGACAATGTATTTTTCAAGATATATTTAACATTTCAAGTGAATCGGTTGAAAATTGTCTGAGTTATGTTGCCGGCCACCTTAAAAAATGCAGTTTTCAGATAAACGCGTTTGAAGTTTTGAGTCCGCTCGCTGCGGACCAGGCGGCCTTGTACTAAAATTCGAAAACTGAGTACTTAGAGATTTTTCCCGGCCATAATCTTTTGGGACAGCATTTTTGAGGTCCTAGCGGACCATTAAAAAAAATCGATTTTTCGAATATTCTAGAGTGGCCTAACCCCTTGAAGGAATTCGGAAATATGGATTTTCATTGCATTCCAACGATGGAAAGTTCAACTTCACGTATTTCCCGAGTACCAACGGATACCCTTGCGGGTATACGTTCCCAATTAAATCCTTTCCCATCACTCCGTACCCGCGCTTCTCCTTGCGTCCATCGCGGTCTTAACCTTCCGTTGACACACTTACCTTTGGTCACGATTTTGACACACCGGGTCAATTTGACCCGGATACTACTCCATCCACCTGCCATCAACAGTCCTTTGGTCGGTTTTTTTTTCTCTAAAAATCAGGAATACACTTCCAACACTTCTCGATATATCTGTATAATAGTAATTCGGAAAATATAAAATTGAATTATTGTAAAAAATTATTAAACCGTTGTAGGTCTGCAACATTTTCATTGTCATGCAAAATCGTTTTTTCCATATATTGTAAATCTCTCAATTACCATAATGAAAAAAGATTAAGACAATTTTGTGAGCGAAATTCACTGAAATAAATTAAATAATTGAAAAAAAAATTAATTCCCTTTGCATCCCAAAATTAAAAAATTCAATCTCATTGAGTATAGCGAAAAAAACATGTAATAGTAACAAAATATTTAGCGTAAAAACGGTTTAGATTTTGGAAAAACTTAATTGTTACGTTCCTGGAACATGTTGCAATAGTGATTATTATGAAAAAAAAAAGGTAAAGTAAATTCAAAACTGGGTCAAATGTAAGAAATGAAACATTGAGATGCGCATGTTTGTAGAATATGAAGTGACTCTTCTATCCATTAATTATAATCACAGAGCGTTCCCCTAACTGTTGCATTTTTTTAAGACCTCTCCGCAGCTTTGCGATGAGTCATTCGCTATTTATCCGTGAGAATAATCAATTATCCATTAATTATACTCACCGGCTGTTGCGATTTATACAATTCCTAATCGAACTGAATTTTTTCTCTCGATATTTTGCATTCGTTGCTCGTCCTTAACTCTCAAACGCGTGTATTTTCCAACGATGCACAATTAACGAGAAGAATGTTTATCGAGATTTTATGTAAGTTTTCTGTAGAACTGGAAGTTGGCAATTATTATTATCGTGATTTTAACAACGGACACATCCAGGCTTACGACAGGTCTTTCGCGTTAATGAACACGCATCGCGAGCCGATTAAAAATAAGTGTTTTGCGTTAATGGCGACCTTTTTATCTATATTTTTACGGATTAAGTACACTGTTGATTTTTATATGAAAATAAACCGCATATATTATTGATATTTTATATTTTATTAAGATTAGTAAAATTTAAGAAATTCCGTTTTCTATTCATTGATCAATGTTATTTGTCATTGATCAAGATAGAGAAGTATTTTTTTCACTCTCATTTTGCAATCTTGGTTCGTATGCCTTCGCGAGTTTTTACGATTTCGTCCTTGTACATTTTTACCCTAAACTAGTCACCTCACTATATCGAATTTAAATTGCAATATACTTTTTTAACCAAAAAAGCCTTCATCCCTATTGTAGGAAAAATGATTTTGTTCTCTTGTGAAGAGTTTCAATACCGCTAAAAAGTTTTTGGTAAAATATTTCATTCAGCACAATTAGTTCACAGTAAGTACAGGGAATAATGAATTGGAATTAAATAAAGTAGACAAAAAATGTTATTCCATTAAAAATCCATAGCTGTTTCCAATTACAAAACTCAACAGCCGATTTTGGGCCGCAAAACTGTATGTTTTTTTCTAAATCTTATCTCTATACTGATTCTATTATCCTATTATATTCTAACGGTGGTTTGGTGTAGCCTTTGTAAGTACAGACTAGGGTCGGCCGTGGAGCTATTTTTTCCTCAAACTATTTTCCACTATGGAGCCATTTTTCCTTAAACTATCATAGCTAAGAGTATCACCGTAAAATTGTATGAAAATAAATTGAAAATTGCAAGATTTATGAGTTATTTTTAGTAAAAAGGGCTTTTTTGCGCAGTGAGCCGTTGCTGATTTTTTCCCGCCATTTAAAAATTCGACAAAAATATGATACCGAGAATTCCACATTTTAGAATGTTCAAACTAATATCCGACTTTTTTATGAGTCATTCGGAACGCTACGGTCAACGCGGCAATCGTTTGAAACATGGCTAGGGTCATTGCGACCCCCTGTGACCAGCGCGTCATAGCCAAAACGTGTGACCGCGAATGGTTAATACCGATGTTCTACGTAAGAAGTCGGAAGTATACAATTTTTGGTATCACAATTAATTTTATTGACAAATTTGAGTTTTATTAAACATTTTTACATTGAGTAAGCTTCTTTTTCGTGATTTTCTTGAGTGACACTTGTCGAGTGCTCTATCAAACTCCAAACGTAATCAGCCATCATGTGTGTGTGTCCCATCATTCCTGATACCCATCTTCCATGATTTTTATGTCGTGATGGAAGCGTTCTCCTTGCTTTTCACCGAATTTATCTTGATTCTTCATTTCTATCCCGAAAAAAGAAAGAAAAAAAACACCTTTCATGAAACCAGTAAACGTTTCTCTAAAGTGTTGAACAATATACCTTCTGCATATATAACACCATCTATTGGGGTAGTTCGAACTAGTTCGTCTTCGCTCTGCTGTCTATTTTTAATGAATTAAGGCGTTACCCCCACTTGTAGCGCAAAAAAGGCCTTTTTCATGAATTTTTTTAAAGAAAACTACAAAACTTTTTTAATCGATCAATATACCATCTTAAAGAACACATCTTGAAGAACTTTCAGTAATTTTTTTATTGAAAAATATTACATTGTTTAATGGCAAATGGCCGTCAATGAAATAATGTTTTTATATACACGGTTTGCGCTGACCAACATTGCGGCGAAGTGGATCATCTGAAAAAAAAATGCGGATGGATTTAGTCAAATATAAGTATAAACTAGTCTTTAATCGAAGGATTCTAAAAAATATTCATTTTTCACAAAATGGCGGACAGTCAAAGTTAATGGTTCGATTTTAACGAAAAAAACGGCCGTTTTTTGGCTATAGAACGGCCATTTTTTTTTTCGAAAAAAAAAATCGAATTATTAAAGACTACATTTTTATGTATTAAATAAGCCTGCAAAATTTGAAGAAGATCGGTTCATTAGTGTTCGAGTAATCTTGGTCACCGACTTCAGAAATGTCATTTTGAGAAAAACGCGTTTAAAGTTTCAATTTCAGTTTACACGAAGAAAATATTTTTTTTTGTAAACTTACATAGAGTCATCTATTCCGGGCCCATACAGAAGTATGGGCCCGGATACTTATACTTCAAAAAAATGCAATAAAAAAAATCGATTTTTTTTTAATCGCAAGTCGGGGTAACCCCTTAAAATAAACATTTTAAATTAATAAAAAAAAAACAAAGAAAAAAATGTCTTGAACGAACTGCTAACGACACCCACTATGAAATTAAAATTACTTTAAAAGTTTTGTGTAGTAACTTGAAATATAGGTTGGTATAGGTCTAACCAGTAGTCACCTAACAAAAAATCATACAAATTATTCCGGCACTAAGAGTTTTTTTTTTGTTGACTTGTGTTATTAATCAATCAAGATAGTAGTAATTCGTGTTCGTCCACACAGAAGTTATTCTCCTATATCAAGTGTTAGGAAACAAGTAGCGACAGTCGGCAATTATAGGTAGAGGAACATATTCGGTAATAAATTACGCGATCGTGAATCTCCATTCACCGAACTGATCGTGAACGAGTGCCTCTCTAGTTTCTTTGTTGTGGCGTTCCGCGCATTTTTTCCGACCAAACGGTCTCGCATGAATGAGCGGCCACCACTTATTTTTTTTACTTTTTTTTTTCATGTACCACACTGATTCCGTTTCATGAGTTAAATCTTGCCGGATGTTGATGGCTTTTTTTTAGCCCACGAGAGTCAAGTGAGAACAATTTATTTTTGCTAATTTTTTGGCACTTACGCAGCTTTTCGGTTAAGATTTACCCGATCGATTTGTCAGAGTACTCTGAAGACTCATTTATATCTACTGGGTGTAAACGTGCGTTCCGGGTCGACGAAGGCCTTAAAGAGTTGTCGGTGGATCGTGTCTCGTCGGCCAAATCGTTTTATTATACCGATTGGAAGATCGACTGAATGAAACGGCAACTATATTGCCCGGTATTACCGTGTAAAAGGACACGACGTTAATCTCTTTGGTATCAGGCCGTCGTCGAAAAAAAATCATTTATCTTACATTTTTATATTTTTATTTTTAGATAGTAAAAATAAAGGGCAGAACTAAAGGCACTCAGACTTATGATATCTGTACTCAAATTCGATCAGTTTTTGTATATCTAAGATAAATCGGATATGAATTTCGACAAATTGACCTCTTGAAAAATAGTACCACGTGGAACATTGTGCAAAGATTCAAGCATCTTGACTCAATCGTAAATCAGTCAGTATACAAAAAAGAAAAATATGTAATCTCTGATTTGTTGGAAAACAGATGAGTTAAATTTTTGTTTTGAAATCCATTTTCCCTCTTCCTTTGGTCATTTTTTTGAGAACTATCATCATTAGACAATTCGACTGTGCTTTCAAAACGATATCAGTGGAATAAATTGCGGGGTTACTATTACCACAATTGTATAACAAAGACATACCATTCGCAAACGATTTTTCCAGACCGTTTGATGTTCAATCAAATTGACATCATCGCTGCGAAGTGGGGTATAGTGGGGCGGACAGGTGAGCACAATGTGCAATTTCGAAACTCTGGCTCATTCATCTCATGTGGATAGACCATCTTGAAATTTCGATTGTTGGAACGCAACGAAAATGAATTCTTTTTTATAAATAACATTTATTTCTTGTCAATTTATGCTGTGAAAATCATTCGGAAGTTTCTGCGTATTTTTATCACAGACTCACCAACTCGGGTCGCAAAAAAATATTTCGAATAATAATAAAAATGAAGAGACAAAAAAATAGTTGCAACCCAACGATTTCAAGTGACATGGATAGGTACTTCTGCATGACATGGAAGTTTGCCCAGTTGGAACGAGAATGGAAATCATTTATTTCCCATTGCATTTGTTGTCTGACAGGTCAAAGGTACGGCAAACTTTTTTTTTAATCCTCGTATCGAAAAAGATTTTTGGATATAGCAGTGGAAATGGAGAAAAATGAAAATAAAAAAGTATTATCGTTGCATTCCAACGATGCAAACTTCCGCCTGGCAGTTGTGGAATGCTTTTTACTCTGTATATACTCCGAGCGATCATTTACATATATAGCAACAACATCGCATGTTACATAGCCTAGTATCGCAAATAACTCGAGATATAACGTTGATAAGTTCTTTCGCTTTATGCTAGACGATTCCACGTGTTTTCTATGCTTTCCTTTGTTTAACTCGTCTTTTATTTTGCAACGCGAATTCTCGGTTTCCTTTTGCTCCTTTGTGATCCATTTTCCTCGTGTTACATTCTTCACTGCCTCGGTGTTACCTCCTTTATCTTTATTGTTTCGTTTCCGGTGCTATTAAACAAAAAAATCGCATTTACATGCCACACTTCAAACTCCACGTCCTGATATGTTATCTGTGACGAGGTGGCAGATCCTGTTCCCCATCTCAGTGGTACATTATATCCTGCTCGCAACAAACGACATTCATCGGAATAGTCAATTACTTTTCGATCTGAAAGGAACGAAACATTGGTACGGAGCGTGGCACGGGTGATCGCCGCATAAGTCATCATCAAACCCCCCAAATAGGGTTTTACAATCGGCACAGTAATGGCCCACGACTGGTTGCCAGAGAACAAACGATGGCGCGGTAATGGCTATACAAACGGGCCAGATCCGCACCATGCATGGTTGGTAATGGTAAACCATGAATGGCTGCTAAGACTTGGCCAACTATCATACGCCCATATTGGCCCAGCAACGGCTGCCGGATCTTCTGCCGGAAATGAAAAACAAAAAATTGACAAATTATGAATATAAAAATTCTAGTAGTATCTTTTTTGTTTTCTTATGCTTTACTTATGTCCATGTAAATAGAATAATTGCATTAAAAATGCTTTCTGAATTGTTCAAGTTTTTGCCTTTCATCGGGATCGAACCTGCGCCTTTCGTTCTAGTGTCGAGCGCCCTACCCACTTAGCCATTCTAACACTTACAGAATCCATCGTTTGTTCGTTCCTTACTTTTATGCCGATAATTTTATTCGTGACATTAAAGTTTACCGATAATTTTTTCGGTCCATTTAGGCTGTAAAAATAACTCGCTCGTTTTGGGTGAAGTTCCGAAAAGCATACTCCTCTGATCGAGCTGAAATTTTGCAATGAACTTCCTCTCATTATCCTAAGAGAAACCGTTAACGGATTTTTGACGACTAGCAATAGTTTTCGATATATCGCATCATAAAGTTTATTATTTCACGCCATACGAGTATATCTATATATCCGATAGACACCCCCCACTCCTCCGGCCGCGCTGCTTCCTGGCAAACAGTGTTCGCCCGTATGTGCATATCACTTGCCATGTGGGATGGTTTTGTTTGGGTTTATTTAATATAGTAGAAGCGCAGTACAATAGATAACTTTCAATATACGATATATCGAAAACTATTGCTAGTCGCCAATATCCTTTTAAAGGTTCTCTTAAAGTATTGAAAAGAAGGTTGGTGCAAATTTTCAGCTTCATCAGTGGGATATGCTTTTCGAAACCTTATCCCTTGTTTTTCCGTGTTACAGTTTAACGACCTGCATTTGCAAAACACCAAAAAACAAGCCATCAATGGCTGGAATAGATCTGGCAAGCCGTTCATCCGCCTACGATACCCCAATGCTGATCGCCACATTATTGGTGCGATAGTATTGGCCCACGAATGGCTGGCATAGATGTGGCAAGCCGTTCATCTACCTACGATACCCCAATGCTGATCGCCACATTATCGGTGCGATAGTATTGGCCCACGAATGGCTGGCATAGATCTGGCAAGCCGTTCATCCGCCTACAGTACCCCAATGCTGGTCGACGAATCATTGGCCGATTATCAGCAAACCGTTTAATGGCTAAATGCTGGCATTTTTGTTACGACAGGCGACCCTATATGGGCCTTGGGCTGTCCAGGGAAGCAGAATCAGTCATTACGTTTTTTCTCGTATCAGTCTAAGGAGTGCGTCACTCTAAGGAGTGATTGCACCACTTGAACCGGTTTTCCCGTCGATAAAAAAATACGTAACTAGCAAATGTCAATGCTCCACCCCATGCATAAGATTCAACAAAATCAAAGGCGGACGCCGAAGTATTCCTCCTTGTAAGCGATTTTGTTCCAACATGAGTACATCCCAGGTAGGAATTGACGATGAAAAAAGGGCTCGCCAAGCTCTGAAACAAGGCTCACATTTTTCAATTCAGGCTGAGCACCAGCCTGATTTCAGGCCTAGCTGAACCTCTGAATGATAACGCGGTTTCAGGCTCTTGCACAGAGGCTTGACCAAAGGCTGGTAGAAAAGCCTGTACTAAGCCTGAAACGACGAAACAACAAGGCTCAAAACGAGCCTTAATGAAGCCTTCACGAGCATTTATGACCAGGTTTTTCCCAAACTCTTCCCGAGGCTATATGAGGCCTGTTTTTAGTTTCCTATATTCTACATTCGGGTAAATTTAATAAATTTGTAAAGAATTCATTTGATTTATTATATATATTTATTATTTGTTATATTATTTGTTACAAAATATATATAAAAAACATTTTTAAAAACAATACTTTATTTTATTGCGTACTTTTATTTTCGTATATACTTTTTTGTGTACCTCATAAATATCGATAAGAGCATATGTTTAAATGTTCTGAGCTGCCTCCTTCGCTTCCGTTTTTCGTGCCTTCGCACCCGACAAATTTATTGCTAAATTTTTTTTTCATAAAAGTACAGAAAAAATATTATTTTAAACTTATTTTATTTTATCACAACCTGAAACAAGCCTGCATCTAGCCTTGATTTTTCAGCCTTAAAATTCACCGGCTGAATAAAGCTTGAAATAACCCTGAGTCCCAAATAGGGTTTTACAATCGGCACAGTAATGGCCCACGACTGATTGCCAGAGAACAAACGATGGCGCGGTAATGGCTATGCAAACGGGCCAGATCCGCACCATGCATGGTTGGTAATGGTAAGCCATGAATGGCTGCTAAGACTTGGCCAACTATCATAAGCCCATACTGGCCCAGCAACGGCTGCCGAATCTTCTGCCGGAATTGAAAAACAAAAAATGGACAAATTATGAATATAAAATTTTTAGTAGTATCTTTTTTGTTTTCTTATGCTTTACTTATGTCCATGTACATAGAATAATTGCATTAAAAATGCTTTCTGCATTGTTCAAGTTTTTACCTTTCATCGGAATCGAACCTGCGCCTTTCGTTCTAGTGTCGAGCGCCCTACCCACTTAGCCATTCGACAATTTACAGAATCTATCGTTTGTTCGTTCCTTACTTTTATGCCGAAAATTTTATTCGTGACATTAAAGTTTACCGACAATTTTTTCGGTCCATTTAGGCTGTAAAAATAACTCGCTCGTTTTTGGTGAAGTTACGAAAAGCATACTCCTCTGATCGAGCTGAAATTTTGCACCGAACTTCCTCTCATTATCCTAAGAGAAAGCGTTAACCGAATTTTGACGACTAGCAATAGTTTTCGATATATCGCATTGTAAAGTTTATTATTTCACGCCATACGAGTATATCTATATATCCGATAGATACCCCCCACTCCTCCGGCCGCGCTGCTTCCCGGCAAACACTGCTCGCCCGTATGTGCATATCACTTGCCATGTGGGATGGGTTTGTTTGGGTTTATTTAATATAGTAGAAGCGCAGTACAATAAATAATTTTCAATATACGATATATCGAAAACTATTGCTAATCGCCAATATCCTTTTAAAGGTTCTCTTAAAATGTTGAAAAGAAGGTCGGTGCAAAATTTCAGCTTCATCAGTGGGATATGCTTTTCGAAATCTTATCCCTTGTTTTTACGTGTTACAGTTTAACGATCTGCATTTGCAAAACGCCCAAAAACAAACCATCAATGGCTGGAATAGATCTGGCAAACCGTTCATCGGCCTACGATACCCCAATGCTAATCGCCATATAATCGGTGCGATGGTATTGGCCCACCAATGGCTGGCATAGATCTGGCAAGCCGTTCATCCGCCCACGATTCCCCAATGCTGATCGCCATATTATCGGTGCGATAGTATTGGCCCACGAATGGCTGCCGTAGATCTGGCAAGCCGTTCATCCGCCTACAGTACCCCAATGCTGCTCGACGAATTATTGGCCGATTATCAGCAAGCCGTTTAATGGCTGAATGCTGGCATTTTTGTTACGACAGGCGACCCTATATGGGAGTTTAGGCTAAGCAGCCAGTCTTGGTTCCAGGCTGCTCCAATGCAATGAAACCTGGGCCAGGTCTGTCTCACTCAGGCTCGGTGAAACAAGGCACAAGCTTGTTTCCATCGTCAGCCTTTTGATTTCCTACCTGGGATCCCGTGTAGAATTTGGCGTCGGGAAAAAATCCTGCCCCTGATCTGCTTATCCTAAATAATGTCAGGCCATGGTCAGGCCCTCCAGCGTGGATCAGGTTCGCCATGTAACGGGTCTTAGGTCAGGCCAGGATCCGCCGTTTCCTCTTCCGAGAACTGATTGGGAACTGATTAGGAGAACAGGACAACGATCAAGTACTGGAAAGGCTTTTGATGATCTACCGGAGTAAAATAGATAGTATTAGGCGGTATACTGATACTTATTATCCCTTCGCACTCGAGAGGTGATTCCCACTCATCATTCATTATCCGAACGATAGAGGCTTCGAGTGCAAAAAGTTATTTCACAAGTATCGCAAAATCATAAGCGTAAGTGCACGCTGTAAGCAGCGTACTTCCGTACGTGGTACAACGCACAGGACGAACTTTTATCATCGCACGATGCTACCTGCTTACGCGAAGCGCTTCGCTTGTAGCCACCTGGCGGATTGACGGCGAAATACTTTCAGGTTATGTCTTCCCGGCCAGAACATTGATATTCCCCAACACAGCGACAAGGCGTTAAAGAATCATCACAGTGTGACCGCCCGAAAAATAGCCGATTTTCGCGATCTTTTTTAGGTGCATAGGATAAGCTAATCGGTCTAATATTTTTTTCACAAATGAAAGCACTGATAAAGGATACAAAATGATTTTTTAAATTTCTTTCTTAATTGTTTAACATTTTTTATTTGCGGAAAATTGCGTGGGAAAAAAATGGTGTCCCATGGTGGCCAGGATTGCGGCCGCAAATTTTATCTGAATCAAAAATTTCAAAATGATTATTAATCTGTAGGAAAGCCGCTATGTTCCCATGGAGGTTTTTTTTAGTAATATTTGAAAAAAATGGCGGCAGTTTGACCAAAAGTATCAAATTTAGCCTTTATTCGACAGTTTTTCGTAAAAAAAAATATGAACATTAAAAAAAAAACTTCCATAGCAACATAAGGAATGACGTGAAGAATGTTCTGTTAAAATTTCAAACGGATAGCTTGAAAACTCTTTCTTTGGGAGTGGCTACCGTTTTGAAAAACACCGTTCCGAGAAAAACGCGTTTAAAGTTCTAAGAAAGGCTGTCAAGAAAGGCTTAACTTTTTCTAAAAAAGGCTGTAGCGATAGAAATAATTCGAATTTCGATCTAAAAATTGGACAGAACGTTTATAACCGTGTATACTATCGGATAATGCAAAAAATTGATTTTTTGAAAATTTTACACTGTAATGATTCCTTAAGAAACCACGAATCACCTGCTTTACTTTTTTGCCTCATTAAATAATTTCTCTATTCGTTATGCTAAAATCATTAGTCATTATAATCCCGGTATTTATGATAAGCATTCTCATCCTCGTTGATTATCATTGATGAAATTAATGCTTTTAATGGTGAATAGAATTACAACACATGTATTAGTTTCATCCTAATCAATTATAAATATCTTTGATGAGCTGAAAAGCAAAGTAGCTTTACAAAGTTCTTAAAGACAGGGCCCACTTTTCAGAACATGTCAATGTTCTGGCCGGGTAGGCATTACGTGAAGATGTACTTGCTCACAATGTATCCCAGTGAGAAGATCGTAATTTCCAAACATAGAGGGTAAGCCGTAAAAAAACGATTCATCGATCTTCCCGGTTTGTTTCATGGGAGGGCCCGGTCCGGTAAATCAGACAAGGCAAGTCTGGGCAGGCTCCGACGCAAAGTAGGGAATGCCCGGTCACATATCTGCACGGGATCCGGTCTATCTTCAATCTAGCCTTCCCCATTCTGGGCCTCAGGAGGTTGAGGCCTTAGGCTACAGTAACGGGTATAAAATCATGGGCGAATTTAACAATTTTAACAAAAAGTGATTCGCTCATAAAATTAATTACACATCTATTTAGTATGAATGTCAAGCTGATAGAATTTTTTTTTACGTACAAAATGGCCGACTACTCGAAACTTCTCGAAACATCTTTTTTCCAATTGGCGTGACAAATAACTTCAACAATTTTCACTCGGTTTACTTCAAATTTAAAAGTTATGTTCCTAATTACATTAATTGCCTAATTGATACCTTAAGGCGTTACCGCCACTTGTAGCGCAAAAAGGCCTTTTTCATGAATTTTTTAAAAGAAAACTACAAAACTTTTTTAATCGATCAATATACCATCTTAAAGAACACATCTTGAAGAACTTTCAGTAATTTTTTTATTGAAAAATATTACATTGTTTAGTGGCAAATGGCCGTTAATGAAATAATGTTTTTATATACACGGTTTGTGGTGACCAACATTGCGGCGAAGTGGATCATCTGAAAAAAAAATGCGGATGGATTTAGTCAAATATAAGTATAAACTAGTCTTTAATCGAAGGATTTTAAAAAATATTCATTTTTCACAAAATGGCGGACAGTCAAAGTTAATGGTTCGATTTTAACGAAAAAAAACGGCCATTTTTTGGCTATAAAACGGCCATTTTTGTCGAAAAAAAAAATCGAACGATTAAAGACTACATTTTTATGTATTAAATAAGCCTGCAAAATTTCAAGAAGATCGGTTCATTAGCGTTCGAGTAATCTTGGTCACCGACTTCAGAAATGCCATTTTGAGAAAAACGCGTTTAAAGTTTCAATTTCAGTTTACACGAAGAAAATATTTTTTTTTGTAAACTTACATAGAGTCATCTATTCCGGGCCCATACAGAAGTATGGGCCCGGATACTTATACTTCAAAAAAATGCAATAAAAAAAATCGATTTTTTCAAAATCGCAAGTGGGGGTAACCCCTTAAGTGAATCATTCGTACGCATCCCCCAACTACCGATTTACTCAGCCCAATTCATTCTTTTTCAGTGTATTTCCAACCAACCGTTGTTGGAGTTCATTTAAGTCTGACGAAATTCAATTTAGCGAATTGCTCTAGACAAAAAGTTCCATTGTTGGAGTACCGCAAATCTGCAAATATCCGTGTCACCTCAGCCCCACATTGTGCCCCTATATACTTGCGTCTTGGGCATTAACAATCAACTGCATAATTACCGTGAAACAATTTGTATACATTGTATCGCTGTATCGTCGGCCGCGTTGATGCATTAGAATTCGTCTAAAGTACGCGCTCAAGTTTTTCGTATATTCATAAGCACTCACGGATATAATGTTAATGAACAGATCTTTTTCTACGTGACAAATAACTACATACAAATGAAGCTTGGAATGCCTTGCCTCGGGACGGCGGGTCTTCCGAGTTTTCTGCCCGCAAGCATGCGTTCATGTATATAGAATAATCCACGTGTACATACTAACGCATGCACACACACGTACAACGTATAGTACAAAAGTGTCGGGTATGGAGCACCGAGTTTGCTGCTGATTAGTAAAACTCGCGTGATATTTCGAAGGCGAAATACGCGTTATATCGTGCATTCGCAAAAAGCTTCATCCGTAAGCAGCTGTTGCGAGACTCGTCCCTGAGGTATCCGAGCCCGTGGGTTTTCGTACGACGTCGAAACTGACTCGACGAACGCCCCCGCTACTGCCCAAGAGTGCCCCTTTGATTTTACGTTAGGGCGGAACAATCTTTTGATCATGAGAAGTCAAAGTAGGGCATTTTCAGGAGGAAGAGATAAAGCCTTTGGGACATGACTAGAGAAACAAAATCCATTATTTTTTATTTTTATTTTTTTCATTGTTATAATCTGTAATCACTTTTTGCAGATTTAGGTTGCACATCCCTAATGTACGGATCCTGAAAAACGTTTCAGAAGTTTCGAAGCCCAAATGTACGAAAAAAATTAGGCATCATGAAGGAAAAGCTTGTCGTTGCATTCCAACGATGCAAACTTAAACACCGATCGATTAAAAAGTTATTCGCTTCGGGCAATCGAATTCGAATTGAACGAAATCGGCTAGGCATACATGGAAATGCTGTTGAAGTTTGCATCGGTGCGATGCAACGCAAATTCTGTTTTCTTTTTCATTACCTTATTTTCATTATCAATCATAATATTTTTTCGCAGATTTAGGCTGTATATCGCTTAAAGCGTTACCCCCACTTGTAGCGCAAAAAAGGCCTTTTTCATTAATTTTTTTAAAGAAAACTACAAAACTTTTTTAATCGATCAATATACCATCTTAAAGAACACATCTTGAAGAACTTTCAGTAATTTTTTTAATGAAAAATATTACATTGTTTAGTGGCAAATGGCCGTCAATGAAATAATGTTTTTATATACACGGTTTGCGGTGACCAACATTGCGGCGAAGTGGATCATCTGAAAAAAAAAATGCGGATGGATTTAGTCAAATATAAGTATAAACTAGTCTTTAATCGAAGGATTTTAGAAAAATATTCATTTTTCACAAAATGGCGGGCAGTCAAAGTTAATGGTTCGATTTTAACGAAAAAAACGGCCGTTTTTTGGCTATAAAACGGCCATTTTTTTTCGAAAAAAAAAAAAAAAATCGAACGATTAAAGACTACATTTTTATGTATTAAATAAGCCTGCAAAATTTCAAGAAGATCGGTTCATTAGTGTTCGAGTAATCTTGGTCACCGACTTCAGAAATGCCATTTTGAGAAAAACGCGTTTAAAGTTTCAATTTCAGTTTACACGAAGAAAATATTTTTTTTGTAAACTTACATAGAGTCGTCTATTCCGGGCATAAAAAAAACTGCACTTCAAATTGCACTTCAAAAAAATGCAATAAAAAAAAATCGACTTTTTCAAAATCGCAAGTGGGGGTAACCCCTTAATAAGCATCCCAAAAAATATTCGTGTGATCTTCGTAGCCTAAGGGGTTAGGCCACTGTGAAGACCCGAAAAACAAGGTTATTAAAAAAAATTGAAGGAGTAAGTAAGACGATTGAAAAATGAATTTGGATATTTAATTGTGTGTACATTGCCGAAATTGTGTACCAAATTTCATTAAAAGTATTAATGATTAAAGAAGTTATGAACAATCTCGTGAAAAACAGATTTTTTTTCTTAAAATAGATAATATTGGCCAACACTTGACCCACCTTTTCTTGTAATCGTCTTTCATCGTCGACTTTTTGAGGAAAAATGACCTCATTATTGTTAATAACCAATGAAAAAGAAATACTAAGAAAAACTCCAGTCAAGGCTGAACTACTATTACACTGAATAAGTGTACCAAACTTCAAGTCAATCCGTTAATTAAATATCGAGAAATCATGTACACCGTTTTGACAAAACATCATTTCGAGAGTACCGCGTTTAAAGTTTCACTAGCAGTTCTATCCTTGTAATCGACCTTCACCTTCAATCGTCTATTCCTGCACCATACGTTGGACCTTCCCCTTCATTTTCAGTTGTCTCAAGTGATGAAAGTTCGTCATTTACACAGTGACCAGCCCTTTAACGCGGTCCTCTAGTTTCTCGGCTGTTTTTTTACGGCTTTTTCAATAATTTTTTACGGGCAAAGCATCGAAATAATCAATCTCATTGTTTTTGCATAATCTTTATTAACATTTAAATAAGCTTTACAAATTTTTTGAAGTCAAAATATATAATAGAATAAACGTTATAGTGGCCGACAGGAAGACATCAAGTAAAAGAGGTGCTTGACGGTGACCAAGATTGCGGCTGTTCTGCTTATCTGAAATCAAAAAACCAAACGGCATTTTAATCTCCATATTTAAGACTAGCGATTGAACTAGAGTGAATTCTAAATTACAAAATTTGACTTTTTTATACACTTTTGAAAATTACATTCTATTTTTTACTCATTTTTTCTTAAGTTTTTCGCTCGTACAAAAAAAACTATCGAAGCAATCATGATAATCCTAGTTCAATCGCTGGCTTATAACATATTAAAGATGCTGTATAAATTTGAACAAGATCGGTGCAGTAGTTTCTGAAATATCGTGATCACCGTTTCGAAAAATGGTGTTTCGAGAAAAACGCGTTTGAAAGTATACCTGCTCCGTTCCAAGGCCGTAACTTGTGAACCATTTCGAATATCGAAAAATCCTTTGGCACACATTTTCTACACATGTTGTAGATGTGATTTATGAAGAAAAAAAATCGATTTTTTCGACCCGAGAAACTAGAGGACCGCCTTAAGTATGCCAGAAAGAATGTGAGAAACTGAAAGAAAAAAATGCATTGCTTTCCACCGATCCAATCAACCTCAAACGTTCAAATTATTACTATACATAGAATAGGTATTCTCAATGTAGTCACCTTCAGAACGAAAATATACCGTAAGTGGACATTGAGAATTGAATCTCAAAAGTTCGATCGCACGCTCATATATCCCGGCGCAATAATGAAACCAGAAAAATAAAAGTATCAACAATGGAAATTACGAACCGTCATTTCTCGTGAAAATTCGATCAGATTACTTTTGAAGAAACGCCACATTGCACCATCGCGGCAAGGATAATATGCAATTTGGTACCATGAAATATAATTGTCAATAAGTATCTCAATCGCTCGAAATAATACAGCGCTCTTCTGACTTTCTCTTGCACCCAGGCATGTTACTTCACGCGGACCTTTTGCAATAACTTTTCGGATCTTTGGTGTGCATAGCGTGCATCGTAAGGAGTGAGCAACGGTATATGTACGGACGATTCTGGACGATCACGGACAATCGAGTCTTCATCGTTTCACTGACATTCCGATGTGCTCCCGATCCGATAGAGCACACACACACACACACACACACACACACACACACACACACACACACACACACACACACACACACACACACACACACACCCCACCCACCCACACACACACACACACACACACACACACACACACACACACACACACACACACACACACACACACACACACACACACACACACACACACACACACACACACACACACACACACACACACACACGCACACACACGCATTCTTATTTATCAACGTACAGAGGAGTCGCGCGTGTCCTCGATATCCAAATTGGAATCGGGGTAAAAGTCGAACATCGAACGTACACATACGACATCCTACCCGTGTAACATCGCTGTGCAATTGCGCCGAAAGCGAGACCTCTTGCGCTACCAGCTGACACGTGTTTCTTGTCGCGTACACTTTACCTCTACCTATACGCATGTGTACGCGCACGCGAATCGGTCTTGCATTGGCTAAGTACCTAATACCCTTTTTCTAACGCCGTCGCCGTTGTCGTGTTAACGAATCTCTCCAATTCGCAGAAAGATTTCCTAAGACACCGACCGACGGCCACTTTGGACAGATAAAAGGATACGTGTTCTTTTTCTTCGTCGGTAGTCACTGGAGAGGCTCCGATTGAATTGTCGGCTCGTTTTTTTTTTCATGCTAAGGCGTTCAAAAAGTGCCGGGCCTCATTCTCACTTGGCACTGACTATTCGAGGTTCATTACACGTGTTAATTTTTTTTTTAACGTATAGAGATACCGAGTAAACAGCCATTTGGTTAGCTGGTTTTGGTCAAACGTTCACGTATAGAATGGATGGCTTCCAATCGTCGAACGATGTTTTAGGAACTCCAAATTATATTTTTACGAATTTTAAAATGTACCAATCCTTAGCGATGAGTTGAGCAGCGAGTTCAATAAGCAAAATCTTTTAAATAATAAGATTTTGCCTTTTGAACTCGCGGCTAGACTCATAAATAATGTTTTGTACATTTTAAAATTCGTGAAAATAGAATTTGGAGAATTTGGATGTTTTCTATTTTTTTTTATGAATTAAAGGTTTACACCTAGTTGAAATTTTTGATAAGCATATTTGAACATTGAGGGTGTTATGGGCGTTTAGGTTCCACGTTAAACGCGTTTTTCTCATAATTACTTTTTCAAAATCGGTGACCGTAATATCTCAAACTCGCTGCACTGATCAACTCTAAATGTTACGAGCTCCTTTTACACATCAAAATGCAGTGTTTGAACGAAGATTTTTTTGTGCATCGTTTTATTTTGGCAACGAAAATAGAGGGTTTTTTTTCCACCGAAAATGGATATTTTCACTTTGGACTGCGGCCATTTTTTCACAAATTAATATTTCATTAAATCCCTCGCCCAAACGATAAATAATTTCATGTAAAAACTGAGTGCATTTCATTTTTTAAATTTTGGATCATTCATTTCCTAACAGCAGCGGTTACCACGAAGAACACTTTTTAAACAGCTGTTTGCACAAACCATTTTATCTACTACATTAATAAATAATTTTCAATACAAAATTTGTCAAAGATACTGAAAACCACGCTCTGTGAGGCGAACAAATTTGAATACCTGTACTCACTTTGCCAGAAAAAAATTCACGAAAATTCTCGATTTTTCTGGCCACTAATGGCTAATTAATGGAGGGCAATCGAATGCAAATTTGGCGAATCAAACGCGAACAATTTTATGTAAATTTCAATTTGTACAATGCTTTATCATATTTTTCGATTTTTCCGGCGTTTCTAATGTTTCCTGTTCGACAAACAATAAACAAGGGATGACAGTAATAAATGGACCTTAACGTTCATGACTCTTTTTTCCTGCTTTCACAAATTTCTGCGAACGTTGCCACACTTTATTTGTACACAAAGCAAACTCTTAATAAAAATCATGAACGTATTGCGAGACGCAAATGTGCCTTTCGTCGGGTCGCGATTTACGCGAGAGCACCAAAAAATCCTGGGTTTCGACAAATCGAATGTGGGTACTGTCCATAGTCGGGGTAGGCGACAAAAAATAGTAAAAACATTTCGAAAATTGTGAATTGAATGTTATTTCATTTTTAAGATATCGCGCGGCACTTACGTGTCTGAAAATTAGTTTTCCAAACAGTTCTAAAAAGGAAAATTATATATAAATAAATAAATAAATAAATATATATATATATATGTGTGTGTGTGTGTGTGTGTGTGTGTGTGTGTGTGTGTGTGTGTGTGTGTGTGTGTGTGTGTGTGTGTGTGTGTGTGTGTGTGTGTGTGTGTGTAATATATATAATATATATATATTATATATATTATATATATATATATATATATATATATATATATATATATATATATAATATAAATATAATTAAAAATGTCATGTATATACTTCAATTTTTTGCCTTAGAACATTAATATTTTACATACACACACACACATATGTATATATAATATTAATATATTAAGGCACAAAATTGAAGTATAAACATGACATTTTTAATTGCAAACTGGTAATGAATTTTTCGGTTTTTTTTTGGTTTAAATTTTCTTTACAGAAAAGAGTACAATCTAACAAATTTTTGAAATGTTGAATTGCCGTTAAGCATAAATCATAAAAACTTTTAAAAAATCCGATAGCCAGTTTGGAGAGTGTTCATTTCGCCTACTAACTGTATCTTCCTGGCGATCTATGTGCAACTGTCGCCGCTTCCGGCACGTTTTATCACATGTTCTTGCGTGAGATCCGCGTAGGCCCCCATTCATTCGAAGGTTAAAAAAAAACTTTTAGAAGGAGAGCCCCTTTGTATATACCGTAATAATATTTGTCAGAGTATACTCGCGAGTTATTGAGAAGATGAAACCCACCATTGTAGTAATTTTTCGACCCGAGTAAGAGCAAACTCATGGCCGAGGTCGTCGCGTGTTCCTTTGGACTCGAGAAAGAATGATTACTGCAATTCTCTGTGAGAAGGTCCGAATACACCATAAAGGAAGCCAGTTTCTATGCTAAATGAATTCCGAGGCGTACTTTTTGGAGGATCGAAGAGGACGAGCGATGCCAATATTGTAAATACACGAGAGAAGATGGGCCTTTGGGCTATTTGAGTTGGAACTCTACAGATTTGAACTATAGATACCTTGTTTGTTTTAAGTCTCTAATGGTGAGAATCGTTTCAATAATCCTATTTTCCTAGGACTTTTTGCAGGTCTGAAAACATATTTGTCCAGATCTTGAATCGATATTTTTCTGTGCCCAAAGTTTTTTGTATTATGATAACTTTTTCTAATTAACCATACTATAATAATGATACCTTCCAATAACTTGACGAAGCCAGATAAATATGTAGTAAAATTTCACAAAAAATGCTACTCAGTATTCTCAGAATATAACATTTCAAAAATATTCTCGAAAAATTTCAAGTCGATCCGTTAAAAACTTAGGGATTTATGGGCTCATACCTATAAAAATGTATAAAAAAACATTTATAGGTAGATTCCGCAAACCGGCGAACTTTAAACGCGTTTTTCTCAAAAAACTTTTTCAAAATCGTTGACCACGATATCGACAAAGACTGCACCGATCAACTTCAAATTTTACAAGCTTCTTTTACATATGAAAAAGCAATGCTTGAACGAAGGAATTTTTCTTTTCATTCATAGTTTGGTTTTTTATCAACGAAAATAGAGCGTTTTTTTACCGAAAACCAATACGTTCACTTTGAACAGCGGCCATTAAAAAAAATCAATATTTCATTAAATTATTCGTCCAAACACTACATAATTTTATGCAAAAACTGAATGCGTTTGATTTTTTTTTATTTCGGATTATTTGGTTCCGAGCAGGCGGTCACCACAAACCACTGTATCTAATTAATTTGAAATTTAATTTGAAAAAAAAAATGGGATTGAGGTTTGCATCGTTGGAATGCAACGAAAATGATTCTTTCTTAGGTGCTCAAATTTCTGGTAATTATTTACTTTAGCGACTTTTCCGAAAAACGAGTCTAAAATTTTGTTGTTGCTATTTTCTCATTAATTGCGTTTTAAATAATGATATTCAGACGGGGGAAGCTGAAATCCACCCTCCCATAAATAGTTATGGGGTTTTGAAGTTCGCGGAAACACGTAACAAAATAGGGCGTGACATTGCCGAAAAATAAGTCAGAAATTTGGAAAATGTGATTTGTTCGTGGTGTGGGCAGCCGGTCCTTCGATCTTGTATTCTTCGACCTTGTGTTTTTGAAAAATACAAAATTACTTTTAACATTTTTGGTTCCTGAAAAATTTGTTAATGAAAAATTTCATCTTCCTCCGACTGAATATCATCATTTATAACCCAATTAATGAGAAGATAGTGAAAAAAAAATTTAACTCACTTTTCGGAAAAGTCACTAAAGTAAATAATTACCAAATTTCTTTTGGCACACGTTAGGGACGAAAATCCCCCATCATTTAACAATAATAAAAATATAAAGACGAACTCTCGTTGCACTTCAACGATGCAAACTTCATCACCATAAAAAAAATTGAAATCCTGCACAACGTTCCCCAGAAAAAATTTCCGGAAAAAATGACCAGTTCATCGACAATGAGCAGAGAATTTTTATGCAAGAGCATTTAAGAACCGTTAACCGTTGTTAAGAAACTTAAGAGCAGTTAAGAACCTTAACCGTTGTTAAGAAACAACGGTCTCTGAATAATGTCAACTCAAATAGCATACTTAAAAAACTGTACAGATACCTATGCAAATATTTTCTACTAAACGAAATTTTCAAAAATAGTGCAATAATAATAATTTTCCAACGTATGTTACTTCTCTATATTTCTTATCGGGCATTCTAAAGCCTTTCATTATTCGAAAGGCTTCGGCATGAGTTATTTTCGTCGTATCACAACAGAAATCGCAACTTTTTCCGATTTCTATTTTCAATTAAGGCGTTACCCCCACTTGTAGCGCAAAAAAAACGGCCTTTTTCATGAATTTTTTTAAAGAAAACTACAAAACTTTTTTAATCGATAAATATACCATCATAAAGAACAGATCTTGAAGAACTTTCAGTAATTTTTTTATTGAAAAATATTACATTTTTTAGTGGTAAATGGCCATCAATGAAATAATGTTTTTATATACACGGTTTGCGGTGACCAACATTGCGGCGAAGTGGATCATCTGAAAAAAAAAATGCGGATGGATTTAGTCAAATATAAGTATAAACTAGTCTTTAATCGAAGGATTTTAAAAAATATTCATTTTTCACAAAATGGCGGACAGTCAAAGTTGATGGTTCGATTTTAACGAACAAAACGGCCGTTTTTTGGCTATAAACCGGCCATTTTTTTTTTTCGAAAAAAAAATCGAACGATTAAAGACTACATTTTTATGTATTAAATAAGCCTGCAAAATTTCAAGAAGATCGGTTCATTAGTGTTCGAGTAATCTTGGTCACCGACTTCAGAAATGCCATTTTGAGAAAAACGCGTTTAAAGTTTCAATTTCAGTTTACACGAAGAAAATATTTTTTTTTGTAAACTTACATAGAGTCATCTATTCCGGGCCCATACAGAAGTATGAGCCCGGATACTTATACTTTAAAAAAATGCAATAAAAAAAATCGATTTTTTCAAAATCGCAAGTGGGGGTAACCCCTTAAAGACGTCTCTCATGATTACTATTTACGCTCGTTCATAAAGTAGCGAATTGGTTCGTTATTCGACTCGATTACCTTGACCTAAAAAAAAATGACACACGGACACGCATTTTCCAGTTCAATTTTTTCCCTCGCAAAATTTGTTGTTTTTTTTTCGTGGAATGAGATTTGAATGTAAAAAGGCGGCAGGACAAAGCGATAATGTGTTTGAAAAGCGTTGAACCGTAGTTCCGCGGGATCGGAACTTTTTCAGTTGGCGCGAGAGAGACCGAGGAACGGACAGAGACTTCGATACGGGCACGAGTCGTGAAATTTTAGCGACCTGTAGTTACGTAAAAGCTTGTGTGACTTTTTTTTAAAACGATTTCTCCGGTCTCGTCATATTTATCGTTACTTGATCCCACCAGATTTCAACATATATCGTCGAAGAAATTCCTCCACTCATCAGACAACATATTTTTTGGCCAACTCAATTCATTCATCTTAAACAATAATTACGGCGATCGCACAATACAGCATTAATAACAATTGACCGAAAACCCTTTTTTTCCTGTCCATCTTCCTTTTTGTCCCTTATTGTCATCAACGGCGATATTTTCTCGCTCCGTGACGGAAAACACTAGCATTCATCTTGGGCTTCTTTTCCAGACGAGAATTCCCTCCCATCTGGTGTATCGTCTCGATCGTACTTCATTAACATTATATACGTATTTATACAGATACACGTATCTGTATAGGTAAAACTTTCCTCGGACCTGTTTGGTCTGGTCGCTGCTTTCGGATTTTAAACGCTTTGCCCCCACCAGAACTTGAATGTTATTACGATGCCATCTGCTCGATTTCCCAAGCCGATAAAAATTCTTCGGCCATATAGTCCCTGAAAAGTACCGGCGTACCATTATCTAGCAGCTATCATAGATTGGCAATTTTCTTTCCTCCGATTACTGCACCCATTGAAATTTCTCTCTTTAGCATCACAACGTTGAATAACACATGGCTCCTATCTGTTCATTTTTCAAAATGGCAGAAACGATCCGGTTTTTAGTCCCCAAAAAGTCACGAAAAGCAACGGTGGTGGTATTGAAGTTTATATCGTTTGAATGCAACGAAAATTCTTCATATCTTAATTTCCTCATTTTTCATTCTACAATTTTTTTTGCCGATTTTGACAGTAGATTACTAAATGAGGAATTGAAAAAATTATTGTCGGATTTTCGTAGCTGCGATGGGTAATAAAAAATTGGAGCAATAAACAAATAAACATTTTTGGTGCATTCCAACGATGCAAACTTTGATCTCATTATTTTAAACCTGTTGTACCCAACCTACGTGATGTTGGCTATCAGCACATCTGGTCATTTTGATAAGTCTCAATTTTTTTTAAAACGAATCGTTGACTTCTCGGACAGAACAGCGGATTGACCTTTATATGGACATGCTTATATGTAACCAAAGGTCAATTCGAATGCATAGGGGTTTTACATACTGTTGAGTATGAGGATGAAAGCGATGAACGATCCTCGACCGTGAGGACTGTCCCCAAAGTCCGATATCTTCAAAGTTACCTTTCCCATACCCATGTATGTGAAGTCCGAGCCTCCTGAAAGACACCGTTACGTGGATCAGACCTACATGCAGAGGCACGGCTTTTCCCATCCTTCACACCTAACCAAATAGGGAGCAGTAGCTTCTCCCGTCCGATATTTCTACTCGGGTCATTTTTTTATGCCGCTGCAATTTGCATAGTTGGAATGCAACGACTTTTTTTTTTGTTAATTTCAAATTGATCAGCAAATTGAGGTCGTGAATCTCTAATAAGAATACGAAAAAGCGTTTGAGGGATCTTCACATCCCAAACCGATAAAAAATTGAATAATTGAAAACAATTAATTTCCATTGCCTTGCAACGATGAAAACTTCAACATCTTTTTTTCGGAGTTTTATTATTGCAAATACAGAATTCTCCCAGTGAATGGCACGACTAGGTTCCTGTAAATCAATCGTTTGCACATACGTAGTTGCAAGATGTAAAAATTGTAAATATAAAATAAATAAATAAATAAATATTGTAAAAATGTTGTAAAAATAAATAAATATTCCCGTATATGACACTACACAGATTATTCTCGCATTGGGGTTCATATGGCAAGCGTGTAGAAAGTCGGGATGGAGAGTGTAATTTGTCCAGAAACCGCGCATTTTTAGTGTCCCATCGAACTATGTGGAGAGATTGAAAAATATCGGTACACGGATGATGCCTCGAAAGAACAACAATAGCGCGAGATAGAAAGAAAATTGAAATGCATTTCGGCGAATGTAAAATTATGCGGAACGACAACCCGAACGTATCCGCCAATTACATGTCTTTCTTCGACGGATATTTGATCCCAAGTCAATGCTCACTGCGATGCAATATCTTGTAACTATCGATGAGAAAAAATTCTCTTCGATCGTGTCTATACCGAATCTGAATTCTTCGTTTTTTTCGGTTTGCTGACGTTTTTAGAATGTCAGGGAAATTCATTTTGAGTAAGAGTCCAAAAAAGGGAACCGGAAGTGTGCCTGTACGAAAATGCTCCTCGCTCAAGGTCCTCCTCTTGTTACTGTCTCTCTCTCCCTCTCTCTCTCGATCTTTCTCCCGGGTTGTCGCGTATTTCTGAAGCCTTTGAGTAAATCAGACACGCGGGGAGTGAAGGAGAGATCGTGAGAGCGACCTTGATTCTTCATCGTGGTTGTTCGACTGATGCGATCTCTCTCTCTCTCTCTCTCTCTCTCTCTCTCTCTCTCTCTCACTCTCTCTCTTTCGCTCTGAGCAAAGCAGAACGCGAAATCCATGGAATCGCGCATGGAGAGAGGCGAGGAGGAAAATGAGTAACGGCAGCATCCTCGAGCACCGCACGGGTAAATGCCGCGCGGCACGGATAAATCGGTATGTGGGTCGTCCAGAGACTCCGGAGCGCGGAGAAAGTGTATTTTCCCTTTCCGAGCATCGCGGAGCCCGCGAAGTTACTCGCGACTACACAAAACTCGCCGAATAGTGACCGCGAGGATGCTTTTCGAGTGTCGATGATCGCGCGAGAAAATTAACATTTTCGCCTGTACGGCAAACGACGAGATTCGCAAGCTCGTCGTTTGGAGTATTCGAGAGACGAAAGGGCGTGTGCCGCGGTAGTTTGACCTGTAACAAATTTCGGAACGTGCTCCGTTCACGTTTGAACAATCGGCGATGTGTAACTTTCGCAATTTTTTTTTTTCGACCTTCACATCGATTTCAATATGGCCGCATCGAATGCTCCGTCTCTTTCTTTCACTCTCTCTCGTTTGCTTTCTCTCTCTCGCTCTCGCGATTTTTTTCTTTGTATCGCTGTGTTTGTCCTTTCTCCGGTGTATCTTCCAGATGCGGCGAGAATTCGCGACATCCGGTTCTCGCGCGATCGGACGATACGTGGGATCGTCGCGAAAAAGGAGAGCTGAATTTCCTGATCCGACGAGAAGACACCGCGATGAAATCGAACATACTTATCGCGGTGAATCAATGACGCAAAAACCTTTCGCGATATTTCTCTTTGTGGAAAATCGGTAGAGTTATAGGATTATTCGCGGTTTTTTATGATCGTTACGATCGATTATAAAGGGTGGCTCAAAATGACCTGACATTTTAAATTGCGAGCCATTTTTTTGTGGCGGATATAGAGTACTTATCTCTGAGAACTGGCATCAGGAAGTATTGAGGTTTAGTCATGGAGAATTAGGGAAAGCCAGCAAAGAGTAAGCTCTTTATAAACTTTTATTTCTAGAAAAATCAATCTTGACAATACACTTTGTACGTTTTATTTAAGGAGGTATTGCTCTCTGGAAACTTCAAAAAATTGTTTTTTTTTTTGCATATTGTTATAGTGTGAACTTTCAAGAATATTTTAAGACCGACCGGACCCTGAAATTCTAAAAATTGACGACGTCCTAGGTAGGAATTGACGATGAAAAAAGGGCTCGCCAAGCTCTGAAACAAGGCTCACATTTTTTAATTCCGGCCGAGCACCAGCCTGATTTCAGGCCTAGCTGAACCTCTGAATGATAACGCGGTTTCAGGCTCTTGCACACAGGCTTGACCAAAGGCTGGTAGAAAAGCCTGTACTGCGCCGGAAACGACGAAACAACAAGGGTCAAAACGAGCCTTAATGAAGCCTTCACGAGCATTTATGACCAGGCTTTTCCCAAACTCTTCCCGAGGCTATATGAGGCCTGTTTTTAGTTTTCTATATTCTACATTGGGGTAAATTTAATAAATCTGTAAAGAATTCATTTGATTTATTATATATATTTATTATTTGTAATATTATTTGTTACAAAATATATATAAAAAGTACTTTAAAAAACAATACTTTATTTTATTGCGTTCTTTTATTTTCGTATACACTTTTTTGTGTACCTCATAAATATCGATAAGAGAATATGTTTAAATGTTCTGAGCTGCCTCCTTCGTTTTCGTTTTTCGTGCCTTCGCACCCGACAAATTTATTGCTAAATTTTTTTTTCATACAAGTACAGAAAAAATATTATTTTAAACTTATTTTATTTTATCACAACCTGAAACAAGCCTGCATCCAGCCTTGATTTTTCAGCCTCAAACTTCACCGGCTGAATAAAGCTTGAAATAACCCTGAGTTTAGGCTAAGCAGCCAGTCTTGGTTCCAGGCTGCTCCAAACGATGCAATGAAACCTGGGCCAGGTCTGTCTCACTCAGGCTCGGTGAAACAAGTCTCGCACAAGCTTGTTTCCATCGTCAGCCTTTTAATTTCCTACCTGGGGTTACACCTATTATAGTGGAACAGTGTGCGTCGGGTTAAGGGTGATTCGCGTGTAACGAAAGTGGACATCAAAGCACACGAACACTCAAAAGAGGCCCGAACTGCCCGCAGGTTGCATAGGTTAGGTGTGCAACACCATCTCGATGATGAGGAAGGACACTTGTATGGTGCCGGAATCGCTGACTAGCGGTCAGACGACAATATTTCATAAGATCGTGTAAAATATGTACCAAACTTTGAACGCGATTATCTCGAAATTACATATCTTGACACGGCGGGATTTGTATCTTGAGCAACTTTCACACTATTGACTTGAATTTGCACAGTTAGTGTTCAAACAGTAATTTTCGGTTCACGATTGCTTTTTTTGATTGGGTGAACCATTTGTTATTAACAATGACTTCAGCATACTGTTTTTCAAGAGAAAAATGATGTTTTCTTTGGAGAAGCTGTCATTTCCGTATTTTTCGAAATTTCGAAAAGTGGATCGTGAACCCATAGCCAGTTGGATATATTTGAAGAATTTTTTTTGTTTTCGTCTCAGATTACATTTGAGCCTGGTAGAGATCCCGCCATTTCGGGCCTCGCCGCTGGTGGACTGCAACGCCAACTACAGCACCACGAACACTTTGAAAGATATACTTCCGAAAAAATTACATTGTAACCACAAACATGTGTACAACATGCTGGGAGAAAATAAATTTATTCCAACCAATGTGTTACTAGAAAAAAATTCATCATTCTGACCCTTCAAATTGGGCTTCCCAATTTGAACCCAAACAAACTTTGGTCATTTAGGTCATTTAAATATAAATCTTAAGTAACAATCTAGAAAAATATGAAAAAAGGCTTAAACTTAGAATTCATCTCGTGTACACTCTTAAGGCGTTACCCCACTTGTAGCGCAAAAAAGGCCTTTTTCATGAATTTTTTAAAAGAAAACTACAAAACTTTTTTAATCGATCAATATACCATCTTAAAGAACACATCTTGAAGAACTTTCAGGAATTTTTTAATTGAAAAATATTACATCGTTTAGTGGCAAATGGCCGTCAATGAAATAATGTTTTTATATACACGGTTTGCGGTGACCAACATTGCGGCGAAGTGGATCATCTGAAAAAAAAAAATGCGGAAGGATTTAGTCAAATATAAGTATAAACTAGTCTTTAATGGAAGGATTTTAAAAAATATTCATTTTCCACAAAATGGCGGACAGTCAAAGTTAATGGTTCGATTTTAACGAAAAAAACGCCGTTTTTTGGCTATAAAACGGCCATTTTTTTTTTCGAAAAAAAAATCGAACTATTAAAGACTACATTTTTATGTATTAAATAAGCCTGCAAAATTTCAAGAAGATCGGTTCATTAGTGTTCGAGTAATCTTGGTCACCGAGTTCAGAAATGCCATTTTGAGAAAAACGCGTTTAAAGTTTCAATTTCAGTTTACACGAAGAAAATATTTTTTTTTGTAAACTTACATAGAGTCATCTATTCCGGGCCCATACAGAAGTATGGGCCCGGATACTTATACTTCAAAAAAATGCAATATAAAAAAATCGATTTTTTCAAAATCGCAAGTGGGGGTAACCCCTTAAGGTGCTGTGTTGCAAAGAGTGCGCATGAGAGCGGAGTAGTGGTAAGGAATAGTGGCAAGAGTGCGCCATCCTTTGATACGTACTCATACCAAATATGTGTTTTTAGTCTATGGTCACTATAACTTTCGTATGCAAGCAAAACGGCGACATAACCTCTCAATAAAAACAAAATTTGGAATCCAAATTTCAAGAATAATAACATTCGTTGGATGCGAATTAAAGCGTTGTTTAAAAAACAAGATCACACACATCGAAAATCTATCATCGGTCATAAAATAGGAAATAAATACCTTAACGAACCCAGTTGTTGTCCAACACCTTGACGTGACATATGCCACTGACAGGTTACGTGGTGTTGCCAACACAAGAAAAAATAAAACAACTTAACAATTGTTTTACTTAAAATTACAATTACAATACAAGAACAATTTACAATTTACAAACAATTTAAAGTCAACACAAGAAAAAAATAAAAATAAAACAAACACCATGTACTTTTGGGTAGCGCGCACTATTTGGTGACTCTACCCTACACGACCCAGCAACACCCAAAAATTGTGAAAATTCACTACAAAAATGGTGAAAATTTTGCAGAGACGGTTCGAACAGTTCGCCCGTCGTGTTCCCAGGTAGGAAATCAAAAGGCTGACGATGGAAACAAGCTTGTGCGAGCCTTGTTTCACCGAGCCTGAGTGAGACAGACCTGGCCCAGGTTTCATTGCATCGTTTGGAGCAGCCTGGAACCAAGACTGGCTGCTTAGCCTAAACTCAGGGTTATTTCAAGCTTCATTCGGCCGGTGAATTTTGAGGCTGATAAATCAAGGCTGGATTCAGGCTTGTTTCAGGTTGTGATAAAATAAAATAAGTTTAAAATAATATTTTTTCTGTACTTTTATCAAAAAAAAATTTAGCAATAAATTTGTCGGGTGCGAAGGCACGAAAAACGAAAGCGAAGGAGGCAGCTCAGAACATTTAAACATATGCTCTTATCGATATTTATGAGGTACACAAAAAAGTATATACGAAAATAAAAGTACGCAATAAAATAAAGTTTTGTTTTTTAAAATATTTTTTATATATATTTTGTAACAAATAATATAACAAATAATAAATATATATAACAAGTCAAATGAATTCTTTACAAATTTATTAAATTTACCCCAATGTAGAATATAGAAAACTAAAAACAGGCCTCATATAGCCTGGGGAAGAGTTTGGGAAAAGCCTGGTCATAAATGCTCATGAAGGCTTCATTAAGGCTCGTTTTGAGCCTTGTTGTTTCGTCGTTTCAGGCTTAGTACAGGCTTTTCTACCAGCCTTTGGTCAAGCCTGTGTGCAAGAGCCTGAAACCGCGTTATCATTCAGAGGTTCAGCTAGGCCTGAAATCAGGCTGGTGCTCAGCCTGAATTAAAAAATGTTAGCCTTGTTTCAGAGCTTGGCGAGCCCTTTTTTCATCGTCAATTCCTACCTGGGTTATCTCGCGCCGCGGAGATGTGAATTGGCCACCAAGATAGTGCGATTTAACGCCATCGGACTTCTTTCTTTGGGATTTTCTGAGAGCAAAGCGTATGCCAATGATCCACAGACCATTTCGCGGATTTCAAGGAAACAATTGGACGCACCATTAATCAAATTAGTCCGAAATTATGCCAAAGTGTTATTGAAAATGTCATAAAAAAAGAGTGAAAGTTTGCAAACAGGGACGAGGCGGCCATTTATCGGATATTGTGTTCCACACATAACCTCCATGTTCGTACCTTATATTAAAATGAAAATATTCGTGCTTTTCAAATAAATAATACGTTTCATTGATAAATGAAAAGGTCAAGTCATTTGGAGCCACTCCATATAAGAAATTATCCATCGCGGAATTCGAAGTTCTGAGATTCCGATGGAAGGAAACAATACTTGACGAGTGTATTCGATTACTAATTCGCTTATTATGGGCTCCTTCGTCAAATTCGAAATCGTCCATCTTAAAATCTCCCATAAAACAAGATGGGTTCGATGACATCTGATTTCAAATGTTTACCTTTGAATTTCCCTTGATTTGTGGACACATTGACTTAGCATAGGATAAGAAAAAAATCTTGTTCGAATTGATTATGAGGTCACGAACCTCAGAATTAGCAAAGGTTGGGTAGATGCGTAAAATTAAAAAAAAATTCCAACAATTTTTACAGAAAAATATTGCCATATTGACCAAAAGTCTTATTCCAGGTCCGCGACTGTAAGTTTAGTGCATAGAGTTTGTTTTCCCTGTACATACGGTTTTTCGCATTTCGTATGATTTTCTTTCACTGAAAATACACAATCATGCTGAGCAGACAAAGTCCCAAAAAAAGCAATCTGTTTTTCAGCGTTTATTCGTCTCACATATATCCAAATATACATACAAACTATGGCGTTGAAGTTTGCAACGTTGAAACACAACGAAAATTATTATTTGTTTTTCTTTCATTTCTCCATTTTTAGAATAATAAATAATTTTTTATCCGTTAAGGTCATTAATCTCCAATGAGGATAACAAAAACCGTTTCAGTGATTTAATTAATATTTAATTAATAATTAATTTCAGTGATAAATATGAGCAATAGAAAAAAAATGAACTTTCGTTGCATTCCAGCGATGCAAAGTTCAACATCATACAAACTTACGTATGTCCGAGACACCCGCACTCGTATGTAGGATTTATCAGTGACAGTTGTTTAAGCCGCTAATCGGCTAATCGAATGAGTAGTGTTTCACGTGGAGATAAAACTATGAGGTTTCTATTTCCAGTAAAAAAATAACTAAAAAACATGCCTCGACGATTCACGGTCAGCTTGTTATCGTAACCATTAATTATGACACGTGATCGCACGGTAAACTGACCATAAGCATCAATTATCGGCGCGCCGGAATAAGTTCCGTTCGCACATTATGCTCGAAATTTCAACAATTTCGAACTTACACTTTGAATTACGTCACCGATCTATCAGGCACACTCCATCTATGACGTTGAAGCTTGCATCGTTGCAATTCAACGAGAATTATCATTTTTTTTTCGCTTTCCCAAATGTCCTTCGGCAGATTTGAGCTACGAAAATCACACAAATATTTTTGAGGCTTCTCATTTAGCGATCTACAACCTAAATCTGCAAAATCTTGAAAACGAAGATGGAAGTTGTAGAAATAATAGTATATAGCTAAATGAAACCGCAGTATTTATTGAAAATCACAGTCTTCTATTGAGATCTTCATTGATTATAAATACATTTCTAAACGTACTCTGTTATGTTCTTGAATATATTCAACCCAACATAAAAGAAACAACAAAAAGGAACTTTTATGCAAATCAAATAAGTATGAAACAAGCTAAATTAAAATTAGGAACGTTTATGCAAGTCAGCGTAGTATTAGCTTCCAGAAATTGAGATTGTTGAACCAATGGCCGAAAAAAACAGAGGGCATCTTAAGTTTCGTCTTTCAGAGTCGACCTTACCTTATTGCAGGTGTAAGCCACCAAAGAAAAGGCCCTTTCTAACTCCACAATCGTGGATAAATAAGTTTACAGTTCGGAAATATTTAACGTAGGTAATGATATTTTAAGGCTGTTAAACGTAATTTAAAAAATAAGTAAAAGTAACTTAAATGAAAATAATAACAATTATAATGAGATTTCAATTCTTTCCACTCTGACATCGAAATATCGGTATTATTCGAGTCCAATATTGGTTTTTCCATATCGGATTTTTGGTCCGATATTCCGGTTTTCCGATACCATCGAAAACCGGTGTCCATGTACTCGTGGTAAATTCTGGATAGCGCTAAAATAGTAAAAAATGGTATTCTAACCAAAATAATGAACGTTATCAAAAAACTTTTACCACAAAAGTCGTCAGTTTTGACCTGGTCAATGTTTTGGTGAAAAAATTCATGTTCCCATTAAAAAAAAACATGTCGGCCATCTTAACGTCGCCATTTTGAATCTTGGCCCGAAAAAGATTTTTTAACGTCCCTCTTTAAACCCTAAAAGTTTTATTATACTCAATACTTGATCGGAGCAGTATTTTTCGAGATAAATCAGGTGTAAGATTAAAGTGGGACACCCGGTGTGTATGTTTATATATATATATATATATATATATATATATATATATATATATATATCGTAGTCGTTTCCGTGGTGGTTAAGTTATTGAATCAAACACTTATTGAGCAGTACCGATGAAAACGTGGTCTCACGATTTTATATATACTTTTGGAAGGAAGGTCAAGAAACCGCAATGTCACTAATAAACGCTATTCATGGATCAACTTGGATGGTCGGCATTCTGACTATTCTTCACGATTACCTGATTCCACAATACTACAAGCTATATATATATATATATATATATATATATATATATATATATATATATATATATATATATATATATATATAACCGTGTGTGTGTATGTGTGTATTTGATATACAGTAAACATCGAGAAACCGGAGGCGCCTTTCTATTCGTGAAAAGTCAGTGCGCGCGCCTCGTTCGTAGAGAAATTGAGCAGGCACATTCCATCGTCACAACGTAAATACCACGAGCGCAAAATCACAGAATTAAAATGTTCCTCCTCTCGCTTACCTTCACTCGGGCACTCTCACGAGATTCCCCTGACAATTAAAATGAATGAAATGTTTTTTTTGTTCACTCTCGTTAGTTCACTACTTGAAAAACTATATGGTATGGTTGTCTCTCTCGTCGGAAGCCCACATATCGGCAGCCGAAACTCTCTCCAATTTCAAATGACAATAATTAAGGACGTCTTGTGGATTTAATATTTGATATGTCCCACTGATAATGGTCTGAAAGATTAATGCATTGATTTGACAATAATGACCTCATTCAATTGTAAAAAATGCGGGAACGTAAAAAAACGAAATGGTAATTCAAGTTTGCCTTATAGCGATTGCCTATATAAAATTTCTTTGTGTGGAAGAAAAATGTAATTTTGGTAATTGACATTTACGCTACGGGAAATATGTTTAAAGATTGTAAAATCCTCGAAGAAAACATCAAAATCGATTTGCCTTCGGAGTACGCGAGGAAACCGGAAAATACCGATTTTTGAGCGAATGGTGCAGGTTTGAAGAGAAAATTGTTCGCGGTAAAAAACGTTGCCGAGATAACAGTTTCGAAAAGGGTTTTCAACATATAAAAAATTCCCTACGTACATCGATGTAAAATGGTGGTGTAAGGTTGAAACGAAATTCAAGTCAGTCAGCGAAGAATTGGCGGTGTAATGTTGCCACCCGCAAGACACTATCACAACTCCTATATGAGCGATTGAGGGGTAACACCACTGTAGAATTTTCAAAAAATTGATTTATTCTAAATTGGCTTGAGGGGAGGGTAGGGGTTTCGGCGTGAAAAAAAAAACACTTTTTTGCGATTTTTTTAAATCTATATAGATAGAGTAAATTTATTGAAACCGTTTGTACATTGTTAAATGTCCTTTCAAAAACATTCCGTGAAATTTGTACGCGAAAATATCCACAAACAAGCCGATGACAAAGGTTTTCCAAGAACGCCTTTGGAAAAACACGATTTGCGGTGTTCACTGTATCTCAGCTAGAAATTATCTGAAATCAAGTACCATTAAAATTTAGTCAAAGTATCATCAAATCCTCCCCCAACGATCTTTGATAATTTTTTTTTTCATTTGTAAATGTTTGGTGGTGATGTAAAGTGAAAAGTGCTATTTTTCACGAAAAATTCCGTCATTTTGGGGGTGGAAAACCCCATCAATGTAAAAAAAAACTCAAACTAACTGTTGGGGGGAGGTATTTTATATGTAGGAAGTGTGTACCAAGTTTGAAATAATTCGGTCATGTAGTTTTCAAATGGCAGTAAACACGGACTTTGAAAAAGTGGTTTCGAGAAAAACGCGGCATCGGCTTCTTTGTGGAGATATTCGCGTACAAATTTCACGGAATGTTCTTTAAATGACACTTAACAATGTACAAAAGGTTTCAATCAATTTACTCTATCCGTATAGATGAAAAAGATTCGCAAAAAAGTGTTTTTTTTTTCACGCTGAAACCCCTACCCTCCCCTTAAGAGATGCTTTGAACCATCTAGAATAAGGGGAAAAACGTTTGGTATCTGTAAAACAAAGGTTCGCAGGCCCGTGTGCGAGTTGTCGACCGTTTTTCTCGGATCACCATTTTTCAAAACGGCACACAGCATAACTCCAACAATGTTCATTCTTTTCACTTCAAATTTTGAGCACATCTTTGAAATAACATCCCAAAGAGAAACACGTACGGGATTTTTCATGAATTAATTATAACATTAGTTGTTAACGAATGATTGTCCATTTTTTCTGTCGAAAATTGAGTTTTTACTTTAAATGCTTGCCAATTACACAAAAATTCATATCTTCAAAGTCCATTACGTATTTCTCTAGCTGTACTCATGGCAATTAGTAGACTAAAAATTTTTTTTCCATATTGAAATTTGCGTCAGTTGTACTGCGTGCCGCAGAGCGTCCCAAATACAACATGCCTGGCGAGAATGGCTCCAGCATCACCATTTTGTATCATTTTTTAATCTAATTTTTTTTTGTTCACTTGAAGATATGTCTACTAACATCCTTGAATATTATTATCCTTTACTTGTCCTTCCACCCAAAAAAAATCGCGAAAAATCACTTGATTTTAGACATTTACAGTGGTGTAAACCCTTAAAAAAAATAGAGACCCATTTCCCGGAGTCTGTATGCGAAGCAGGTTATACAAATTTTCTTTTAGTTACCGGGTTACCCCCACTTGTAGCGCAAAAAAAGGCCTTTTTCATGAATTTTTTTAAAGAAAACTACAAAACTTTTTTAAACGATCAATATACCATCTTAAAGAACACATCTTGAAGAACTCTCGGTAATTTTTTTATTGAAAAATATTACATTGTTTAGTGGCAAATGGCCGTCAATGAAATAATGTTTTTATATACACGGTTTGCGGTGACCAACATTGCGGCGAAGTGGATCATCTGAAAAAAAAATGCGGATGGATTTAGTCAAATATAAGTATAAACTACTCTTTAATCGAAGGATTTTAAAAAATATTCATTTTTCAAAAAATGGCGGACAGTCAAAGTTAATGGTTCGATTTTTACGAAAAAAAAAACGGCCGTTTTTTGGCTATAAAACGGTCATTTTTTTCGAAAAAAAATCGAACGATTAAAGACTACATTTTTATGTATTAAATAAGCCTGCAAAATTTCAAGAAGATCGGTTCATTAGTGTTCGAGTAATCTTGGTCACCGACTTCAGAAATGCCATTTTGAGAAAAACGCGTTTAAAGTTTCAATTTCAGTTTACGCGATGAAAATATTTTTTTTTGTAAACTTACATAGAGTCATCTATTCCGGGCCCATACAGAAGTATGGGCCCGGATACTTATACTTCAAAAAAAATGCAATAAAAAAAATCGATTTTTTCAAAATCGCAAGTGGGGGTAACCCCTTAAGATAATAGCAAATCGAAGAGACATACCTCCCAGGCCTATTAAGGGGAGGTACCTGCGCAAACGGCGAGAAAAATAGGTAAACTTCGAGAATTTTTATCTCAAAAACTAATGTTTCGATTGGATCCGGGTTTTTTAATTGGAAAATATGTACATTGAGGTATGGTTAGGAATTAAAAAAAATAAATTCGTTGACTGGAAGCGATTCAAATGCTATTATCTTGAAACATGGTTTTCAAAGTGGGCGCCAGATGTATCTCGAAAACGGCTTGTCCGATTTTGTCCAAATTGTGGATACGATATTCTTCGATAGTTTTTCTCGTTCTCCACGTAGAGCTTTTTCATTTGATTGAACCCTTGTATTTTTATGCAATGTGTATTAGGGTGGTTCTCAATTTGGTGATGTTGGAAATTTTTGGTATTGTTCCTCAAAAGTAATCAACACATAAAAAAAAAATGGCCGCAAGCGGAAATTTGTCCAATAATTCTAACCCACCCCACCGAGCGGTCGATTTTTTATATGAGAAAATGCATGCATTTAAAATTTTGTTTAGAAAATTGTTTATTATTTCAAAACTATACATGATAAAAACATTTCACATGATGGTTTCGTAGGAAATTTAATGCTCTACGAAAAAGGAGACTTGTAAAATTTTCGCGGATCTAATATTTATCACGTAATTAGCAAAAACAAACTGTCATAATTTATTCCAAAAATCGATCATTATGGTCAAACTTCCGCTTGCGGCCAATTTTTTTTCTATATATGTTGATTACTTTTGAGGAACAATACCAAAGAATTTACAACATCAACAAATTAAGAACCACCCTAATATATATATTAGGGTGGTTCTTAATTTGGTGATGTTGTAAATTCTGATAATTATTAGATTCACAATAATTTTACAAGGCACCATTTTGGTAGAGCATTAAATTTCCTACAAAAACATCATATAACACTTTTTCATCATGTATAGTTTTTAAATAATAAACAATTTTCTAAACAAAATTTTAAATGCATGCATTTTTTCATATAAAAATTCGACAGCTCGGTGGGGTGGGTTAGAATTATTGGACAAGCTTCCGCTTGCGGCCAATTTTTTTTCTATATATTTTGATTACTTTTGAGGCACAATACCAAAGAATTTACAACATCATCAAATTAAGAACCACCCTAATGTGTATGCAATCCAAAATCGTCGGTTATTGCGAACGAAAAACGAATGTTAAATTAAAACGGTCGCAATTCCGTCAAAAATGAAAATTAAAAAAAAAATCCTACGTGGCGAACGAGAAAAACTATCGAAGAATATTGTATCCAAATTTGGACAAAATCGGACAAGCCGTTTTCGAGATACATCTGCCACCGACTTTGAAAACCATGTTTCGAGATAATAGCGTTTGAATCGCTTGCAGTCAACGAATTTATTTTAAAAAATTCCTGAACATATCTCAATATACATAGTTTCCAATAAAAAAGACCCGGATCCAATCGAAACATGAATTTTTTAGATAAAAATTCCCGAAGCTTACCTGTTTTTTTCGCCGTTTACTCAGGTACCTGCCCTTAAAACACCAATGTCCACACTTGAACCAATGCACCCTGAGAAAACATTCAGAAGAAACGTTCTGAATAATATCCTTTATGTAATTACTTGCTCATTCGGACAGAGTATGTCTTATGTGCGTATACGACGCAGGGGTGGCTCTAGCGGTGGGCAGTCGCGTTATGTCGCTCAAAATCGTCGAAGTCGTACAGCAAGAGACGCCGGCGTCGGAATTTCTTAAGGGGTTACCCCCACTTGCGATTTTGAAAAAAATCGATTTTTTTATTGCATTTTTTTGAAGTGCAATTTGAAGTGCAGTTTTCTTTGATGCCCGGAATAGATGACTCTATGTAAGTTTACAAAAAAAAATATTTTCTTCGTGTAAACTGAAATTGAAACTTTAAACGCGTTTTTCTCAAAATGGCATTTCTGAAGTCGGTGACCAAGATTACTCGAACACTAATGAACCGATCTTCTTGAAATTTTGCAGGCTTATTTAATACATAAAAATGTAGTCTTTAATCGTTCGATTTTTTCGTTAAAATCGAACCATTAACTTTGACTGTCCACCATTTTGTGAAAAATGAATATTTTTTAAAATCCGTCGATTAAAGACTAGTTTATACTTATATTTGACTAAATCCATCCGCATTTTATTTTCAGATGATCCACTTCGCCGCAATGTTGGTCACCGCAAACCGTGTATATAAAAACATTATTTCATTGACGGCCATTTGCCACTAAACAATGTAATATTTTTCAATAAAAAAATTACGGAAAGTTCTTCAAGATGTGTTCTTTAAGATGGTATATTGACCGATTAAAAAAGTTTTGTAGTTTTCTTTAAAAAAATTCATGAAAAAGGCCTTTTTTGCGCTACAAGTGGGGATAACGCCTTAATTTGTCCCATTTAGGTTAGGCTGCTGTGACGACCCGAAAACTAGGGTTATAAAAAAAACATTTCTGAAGGAATAAGTAAGACGATTGAAAAATCGTTTGGACATTTCTTTTTATGTATATTAACAAAGTTGTGTACCAAAATTCATAAAAAAATATTTATGATCAAATAAGTTATAAATAATCTCGTGCACCTTTGAACGTGAGGGACCTGACGGTGTACTTGATTTTGGCCACTCGGTTGATCTGAGGCAAAAAAACCATTTTTTTTCTTAAAATAGATAATATTGTCTAAGACTTGACGGGCGTTTTTTTATAGAGTTTCAATTATCAAAAAAAAGGTTGCATTTTTTGCAGGTTTGCATCGTTGGAATGCAACGATAATTCTTCGTTATTTTTTCGTTTCTTCATATTTATTATTATCCAAAATCCTTTTTGCAGCTTTTGGTTATAAATTTTTAACAAGGATTCTCAAAAACGTTTCAGTGACTTTCGTGGCCTAAATGTGCCAAAAAAGGTGGAATCCGATAAAGTATATTTTCTTCGCATCCCAACGATGCAAACTTCAATGCCATTATTTTGATCCAGTCATATCCATACCATATTAGCTATTAGCATATCTGGCCATATTCTGTATTGTGCGGTCCTTGAAATGGCTTTCATACAAATGTGCTTACATTTATCAGTAGAGGTTATTTCGAAGATATTAGAGCTTACATGATGTTGAATACGAGGACAACAGGCTGCAATAAAAATGAAATGCTTCAAAATGAATTTTTCTCACATACACATATAAGCAGTTCAATGGCCATTTAAACCCAGAGTCAATAAGTAACGAAGTATGCTAGATGGAAATCTCTAGGCGGCGAAAAAAGTAGTCGCCGTTTGGGACACAGGTCATTCAGAACCATTCAGAGCAAAAAAAACTACAGTCTTACTGCTTACACGAGGACCAAGCTTACAAAAACTATAAAATATGCGACGTCGAAATGAGCCACGAATGGTTTCTTCATTAAATATTTCCATTTTGATAGCTATGAAATTTACCGTTCATTCCTCTACTTCTCTTCAATTTGGAATGCAGCCCAATATTATGACATGGAAGTTTGCATCGTTCGAACGCAACGAAAGTTCCGTGGACCAATTTTTTTTTTTTTTTTTTTTGCAAATTAAGGCATCCACAATAGCTTAAGGAACGTTTCTGCATTGTTGGGCCAAAAAATGTTGCCAATCCGAAATTTCAAATAGTTTTCCTTGAAAAAATTCACAAAAATGGCCTTCTTTCCGGCTCCTAGGTGTATATCTCTCCTTAAGGGAAGGTTCTGCCTTATTGGACCTAAAAATGTTCGATTTTTCACCAATTTTTTATGCGAAGAGTATTAAATATAGAATGTTGATATTTGGTATGTTGACTAACAAGGGGACAGTACGGCAGTCGGATTTTTGTAATTTTTCGTACTCATGGTACGTGAAGTTCAGAGCTCGAATATTAATATCCCAAAGCAGTTCGACGCCATATTCAGAAATTTTCGAGAAAATTGACTTTGAAGTTTTCGAGCGCACTCTTATCCCACAAAGATGCAACGATATTCGAACCGGGCTCGTGGCGTACCCGGTAGCGCTCGAGTCTAGTAATCGCGGGGTCGCTGGTTCGAGTCTCACTTCGAATTTTTTTTTTTTTTTCATTTTTTTTTAATTCGCATACCTCCGTCATTTAAATATCCCGATAAATTTTTGTTGTATATAATCACATATTATTATATATAATTAATATAATATATCTATATATGTTTATATATGGACAAAATCCATATATAGTTATTTATGTACAAAATTCATTATAGTTATACATAATTATATATTTTCTCATATATGATCATATATTATTTATATATAACAATAGGTGATTATTTATAAAAAAAATAAATAAATAATCCCGGGATAAAAATCATAAAATCTATGCTAATTCACATATATGTAATTATAATTGTCAATGATAAATGCAACTCTTATTTTTGATTATCTCTTGCTTGAAATTGCGATGCCGTGAAAATTACGGTTTTCCTTGTTTTTACGATGGTTATCACTCTGGCTCGTGTAACGTTACACCCGATGTATAAAACAAACGAATACAGACCGAATAATAAAGTATTCAATTCCTTACCCGACGTTTTTCATTTTCATCCTAAAAATGTTGTTGGTTATAAATATTGATACTTGAAAATGTATGTTTATAATCAAGAGATAATTAAAAATATGACTTGCGTTTTTTCATTAAAAAAAAAAAAAAAAAAAAAAAAAAATTCGAAGTGAGTCTCGAACCAGCGACCCCGCGATTACTAGACTCGAGCGCTACCGGGTACGCCACGAGCCCGGTTCGAATATCGTTGCATCTTTGTGGGATAAGAGTGCGCTCGAAAACTTCAAAGTCAATTTTCTCGAAAACTTCTGAATATGGCGTCGAACTGCTTTCGGATATTTATATTCGAGCTCTGAACTTCGCGTACCATGAGTACGAAAAATTACAAAAATCCGACTGCCGTACTGTCCCCTTGTAAGCGGTCTTTATTGAACGTCAAAATATTTTTTAATGTTTGACAAAGTATGGTGGTGGGAGTGGGAGGAGCCACGTATGTCGGTGCGCGGGCGATAACATTCTTCGCTTGCGGAAGTCCTAAGTCCCGGACAGGTGATCCGAAGCAAAAAATTAAACATATTTTTACTTTGTACAATATTGTGTATAAGTTGGCCTAGAATCAAGAAGTAAAATTGAAAAAAAAATAGTGCGCAAAAAACTGCGAAATTTTTTGGGAAAAAAACACAAACTTCTTTCTGATCGCTCACTATTTTTTTATTTTTCAATTTTTCTTCTTGATTCTAGATCAACTTAATCGTCCGGGATTAAGACTTCCTCATCCGAAGCATGTCATCGCCCGCGCACCGACTACGTGGCTCCTCCCACTCCCACCACCATGTTTTGTCAAACATTAAAAAATATTTTGATGTTCAATAAAGATCGCTTAGTCAACATACCAAATATCAACATTCTATAATGAATACTTTTCGCGTAAAAAATTGGTGAAAAATCGAACATTTTTTGGCCCAACAAGGCAGAACCTTCCCTTCAGGGGAGATATACACCTAGGAGCCGGAAAAAGGTCATTTTTGTGAATTTTTTCAAGGAAAACTATTTGAAATTTCGGATTGAGGTTTTAATTATCTAAAAGTATAAACATTCCAAAATATGTTTAGTTTTCTTTATTTAAAAATATCAAAAATATACAAGGATATTGTATGATCCTTGGAGGATCGTAAAAAAATCTGCGTATACGGTACCCACTGGCGTTTCTTCAAAAATCATCTGAAAAAAAAAACCGAAAAGATTATTAAATTAGATACTATAATCTAGTGCTTGTCATAGCCGATTTTGAAAATATCGATTTATGACAAAATGGCGGACGTTTGAACAAAAATAGTGATTTTTGGGCCAAAAATTAGTTATTATTTTGCCTATAAAACAAAAACTAAATAACGGAAAAAAATCCCATGATAAGTACTAGATAATGGTGTACAGAATAACCACAAAAAACCTCAAGGCAATCGGTTCATTGGTTTTCGAGAAATTTTGGGTACCGATTTGAAAAACGTGGTTTTGAGAAAAACGCGTTTGAAAATTTGGGAATGAATAAATCATGAAATTTGTCAACGTACATGGAATCATCGATACCAAGCCCATAGTGTAGGTCTTCTACGGTCGACGGAATGTTCATAGCTTCTAAATCCTCGACCTCGACCATCTAGGTGTATATTTCCCCTTAAACGTTTTTCAGGATCCTTATTAGAGATCTTCAACCGAAGATGTAAGAAATTTTTTTGAATGACAAACAAAATGAAGTCATACGAAAATGAAAATGAATTTTCGTTGCATTCCAACAATGCATCTTCAACATCACCCGAATATTGAGGAGATAGTTTGAAAACAAGATTTCCGCCTAGAGGGAGTGCACTGAAGATCAAAGCTACATATACGCACAAAATCGGCATTCGTTTTGGACTTATTCAGCACACGATTTAGACAGAGACTGCGAAGTAATTGAAATGATTGGGGATACAGATTATTGTCCGCTACTATGAGCGCCTATAAATGCCGGAAGCATATGCGAATGACTTTTCAGGATAGCTCATTACAACAGAAATCCAAAAGCTAGCCAAGTCTAGAGACATTCTGGACTCAAGTGTACCCGAAAAAAATTACTTAAAAATTAAAAAAAAATTCGTTGGAATCCAACGATTGCAGACTTCAAGCCCATTATTTTCCGTGGATTCGATGTTTTATAATCGGCACCTCTGTGAGCACTAATCATGCAGGGGTCGATTTTTCAATACACCTGACAATTTTTTTTTACATTGGAGAAGTTAATTCAACAACGGGATTGACATCATTAATATTATTCATAATTAAAAAAACATGAGTGAGGAATTGATGTTTTTTTAACGTCTCGGTCACCATTTTTCTTTCGGATAAATAGTGAAATATTTATTATCCAATCTTTCCCATTGCGAAACTTATATTTTTCGTGCAAAGAGGAATACAATACGTACCATGGCCCTCAACACATACGGTGTACTTCGCACTATGCTAATTGGCTACGTAACTTTTGCGGCTTGAACTACTCCCCTGTACCACAAATTATTCGAGTCAAGTACCCGTGGCATTCGTGAATGCAATTTTCTTCTTTTTTTTTACGCAACGCAAATTATTTCAGACGTTTGATAACCGAAGCTCGTACTAATGGACATCCGGCACTCTGTTGAATTACTTTGATTATTTTGAAACAGAAAGTAACAAGGAGTCCAAAGTTGCGAAAGGCTTACGGCAAATCGTCAATTAATAACGATACATCGTTCACCATGTTAACGGCTGGCTGGCAGAGCTGCTAATGATCAATTATTACACATATGGGTAATTCTCCCGAAATGATAATTTTCATGACGTTGAAGTTTGCATCGTTGGAATGCAGAGAACATTCGTGCTTTTTAATTTCCCATTTTTTTCACGGCCGATTTATGCTCTGAAAATAATTTAAACGTTCTTACATACTCTCAGAGATTCACGATATGAATTTGCAAAAATTAGACTTTGGATAATGATAAAGACGAAGAAATTGAAAATTCGAGAAAAAAAAATCGTTGCATTTCAACGATGCAAACTTCAACGTCATTCATTTTCCATGTAATATGTCCTTTTAAATATATGATATTCGATTACTTTGTAGGTTTTTTTTTGGAATACAACAGTTTGAAAAAATTCTAAATTTTCCTACAAAACAAATTCGGCAGAAAAATCGTCGTTATTCTTTTTTTCTGTATTTTGAGTATGAAAATCATTCCTCTGGCGTGCAACTATCTTGACTTCATATACACTAGCAAGCTGAAGAGGTACTAAAAATTCAAAAACGTCCCTTGAAACCATTTGGCATTTATTTAATTCCCTGGAACAAAATGATGTGTACAGATATCTCATTATGAATAACGAAATTTTGTAACCGTTTTCCACAATCATTCCTCTGGAAGGCTGTAAGTCAGTTCATAATTCCTCTGGCCCTACTATTTCTTCCGTTCATGATGAATCTCTAAAAACTGAAAAATCAGTGTGGTCCATAGGGAATTATATTATATCGATTAGAACTGCAGTTAATTGCAATTTCTTTTAACGAAAAATGAAATATCTTAGTTTATAATTTTCGTTGTCTTGCAAAGTGAATTTCGGGAGAATCACCCATATATATGGCCATTATGGGGTTACGGGTGTTTCGAGGCAAAAAAAATAGTTTCACCCCAAGCGCACACCAAGCGTCTACTGTTTATAATTTCTTATAAATCGACTAATTTTATGAGGATCATTAAACGGTTTTCACAGTCGTATTCAGAAAGGTCTGTAGAATAATCAAATAAAAACAAATAAAAAATTATTTTTTCAAATTGCCAGACAATAATACCCTTAATCGTTTGAAACTCGATATTGATCACCTTATTTTGTGCTCCATTTCGAATCCATAGCTATATAGTAAAATTCGATAATTCGCGTAGTTTTCATATGGAGAGACGAGCGAACAATTTTCGGCATATACACCTGTCGGCAAATCTTTTAAATAAAAATAAAAAAGCCGACGCGTCACGTGTCTCGTATATAAAAATCACGTGCGGATTACGTCAATCTGCTACGTTCTGTTAAGGGCGATATACATTTAGACAAGAAAAACATAAGCAATATTGAGAGATATTTTAAACTAAGAAATAATTATTCTAAAATTATCAAACTTTGGGTATAATTAGATAGTATATTTAAGTATAGAAAACAATTTTTTTAAATTAATTCATCATCAAAATGGCGGAGCTGTAGCAGAGTGTTACAGCAAGGTCGCCGCGGGAGTTGCGAATCGGCGTGCTTCCCGTAGATTTTGATTTGCAAAAAAGTTCAAACATTTTTTCAGTTAGATCATGTATAGTCTGTATGTGGCGGTAATTAAAATGAAGAAAATGCAAATTTAAGAAAATGACACGCATTTACAACAAAAAATCAACATTTTATCCACAAATGTGGATAAAAAAGTAGTTTTTTTTTCAATTTTTCAAAAACGATTCCCGTCAAGTAGAATGTACCAATATTATCAATATTTCTACCAAGTTTCAACTCAATTGAAGTTCACGCCGGCTCCGAATCGGGCTGTAACGTTTGAAGTTTTTCAAATTTCGCTTTGTGAAACTTTGGGAAAATATTCTACATATATAGTTCTATCGTTTGAAGAAAAAAAATTAATCGATTTTTTGATCGTTGTAAATGTATATCTCGCCTTAAGGGGCCAGTCCACTTTGGAGCCACGAAAAAAGGCTATTTTCGCTCTTTTTTTGAGGATTTTATAAAAGATATGAATATAAAAGTTGTTGGGCTTGATAAATAAAGTCTTGAAATACATTTAAAAAAAATTCATTCATTTTAATTCATTTTTAAGTACAAAAACTATAGTTTAACGTAACGCCTCAACAATAGGTGAGCTAGGTAGCCCCATCACACCTCGGCAACGGCTTGTCTGAAACAAAAAAATCAAAGTCCATTAGATTCAGTATAACACCAGCTACAAAAGGACCCCCGGATATAAAGTTTTATCAAAAAATAAAAAAATGGCAAATGAAAAACGAAGAAAGTTTAAAAAATCCCGTTTTTTCCGCAGTTTTTCGCAAAAAAAGAGTAAAAATCAAAATTTTAAAGCCATCGAGGGTTATCTTGTTGCGAATCATGTTTACAATATGTGGTTAAAATTTCAAGAGAATCGGATTATTAGTTTTAGAGATACGATGGAGCTAGATTTTGAAAACGTAAATTGTTCCGAGAAAAACGCGTTTGAAGTTTATACTATGAAAAATTCCTACCTAAACTCAATCGGCAATCCCTGCACCGTACAAAGTCCCTTCTGATTGCTCATCATCGTCGATTTCTTCAAGTCTTGCTTGCTTTCGATTTTTTCAAATTTTCAAAGCAGACTGGCCCCTTAAACGCCGGGAGTATGACCGACGTTAAGTGCAGTTAGTCCACCCGTCGCCTTTCGATGTTCGCGTGGTCGGCAAATGAATATTGATCATTCCACGTGTCAGGTTTGATGGCTTTTGGCGGGTTCACAAGTCGCGTCAAAGAAGATCAGATTCTTCGTGAGCACGTGGATACAAAATGCCACGGTCGGCACTTACGCATCCGATTACCGGAGTGTATCGGTTTGCCCGACGTTATTTCCACGAAACGAAAAGCCACACGCTCAAGATAAGGTTGGTCATACAGTTCGCGCATGCAACTCATTACCATTGTAATTGACGCCACCGAGTCCGCTGTTGTGCGAGAGATGATAGCACAGTCGTGCTACAACGTAAATTATAATTACACAATCGGCCGCACAGCTTTCCGTAGACGTATGAGCTAATGGAATGTTTCACTCTGATTTTCTATACTTACTTCCTATCGGCATTTTTCTTTCTTTGTATTTCTTTGTCCAAGCTGGACTTACAATTTGAATAGTACAATCACTACATGCCAACACATAAGTACGTCAAAAATGTATTCATTTACAACAACACAGCAGTCACGAGGAAAATCGATAATTCCTTAGATAAGTGACTTTTCCGAAAAATGAGCCTAACATTTTTGTTGTTGTTATTTTCTCATTTATTGGGTTATAAATTGTATTCAGTCGGGAGAACCTGAAATTCACCCCCCCCCCCCCATAAGAAGTTATGGGGTTTTGAAGTTCGTGGAAACACGTGATAAAATAGAGCATTTTTGAACATTTCGACGCCTATATTGGGTTTGTTTGGGTTGAAGTATGGGTAAAAGTTACGGGGTTTTGAAGTTCGCGGAAACGCGTGATAAAATAGAGCATTTTTGAACATTTGGACGCCTATATTGGGTTTGTTTGGGTTTGTTAAGAAACAACAATTTTTTCGGAAAAGTCACTCATCGAAAGAATTACCGAAAAATCTCCGATAAAATTGCGAGAAAATTCGATTATCAACGTGTACCGATTAAGGCGTTACCCCCACTTGTAGCGCAACAAAAGGCCTTTTTCATGAATTTTTTTAAAAGAAAACTACAAAACTTTTTTAATCGATCAATATACCATCTTAAAGAACACATCTTGAAGAACTTTCAGTAATTTTTTTATTGAAAAATATTACATTGTTTAGTGGCAAATGGCCGTCAATGAAATAATGTTTCTATATACACGGTTTGCGGTGACCAACATTGCGGCGAAGTGGATCATCTGAAAAAAAAATGCGGATGGATTTAGTCAAATATAAGTATAAACTAGTCTTTAATCGAAGGATTTTAAAAAATATTCATTTTTCACAAAATGGCGGACAGTCAAAGTTAATGGTTCGATTTTAATGAAAAAAACGGCCGTTTTTTGGCTATAAAACGGCCATTTTTTTTTCGAAAAAAAAAATCGAACGATTAAAGACTACATTTTTATGTATTAAATAAGCCTGCAAAATGTCAAGAAGATCAGTTCATTAGTGTTCGAGTAATCTTGGTCACCGACTTCAGAAATGCCATTTTGAGAAAAACGCGTTTAAAGTTTCAATTTCAGTTTATACGAAGAAAATACTTTTTTTTGTAAACTTACATAGAGTCATCTATTCCGGGCCCATACTTCTGTATGGGCCCGGATACTTATACTTCAAAAAAATGCAATAAAAAATCGATTTTTTCAAAATCGCGAGTGGGGGTAACCCCTTAAGCTGACATTACGTCTTGCAAAAAATATCCATAGGCTTGATTTCAAAGTTAAGTTGATTCAAGATTTTTCAAGAATTTATTTGAGGTTAAAGTGAGAGCCATCGAAAGTTGGTCCCAAAAATTAATGTGACGAATTCAAACATGAAAAACAAATCATTATATAAATCTTAATATCGCCATATAATGGTGCTCCTTGAAAAAAATTCGGATGCGATCTGTACACATCAATGAGCGTTTACAAATTTATGCCAAAGTGTGATTGAAAATTTCCTTTTTCATCGACGGTTGTAGGATGAATTGTTATTGTACTTGCAAATTCAAGATCAATTGTGTCTCCACACGTGCACTACTGTTCACAATCTTTATCACATATGTCATACCAACATTCGGGGTACGATCCTTTTTTTTGTTGTAACTTCCAGCTTCGATTATGCGGAATATTCCTCTTTTTAAAATAGTATTTCGCAAGCACTACTGAAATGGATAATATATTCAAGAAACGAGTTGCTCTTGGCCGGGTGCGTCCATGTACATCCTCGTGCCCATTTTCCGGATGTGCCATCGAATATGCACGAAATAGTAGACGAGTATTCACGAAACCGCTAACGCACCGGTTATTCTCCTTTACCGCAATGTCTAGACGAATTTGCAGTACTGCGTCTTATATAAAAAAAAGAATAGTGTGTCAAGAGTTCTGAACACTTTGCGATAACCACACGGTTAGGGCTACGCTGGAACGATGATAAATGTCCCTTATCCTCGATACTAGCGAGACATTTAGCAAATTTCGAACTCTCGCGCAATAACCGTAGTTATTGTTAGATCGTGCGATTCAATTTTTTGTTTTTATAGGAATATTCTGGATTTTTATCAGAATGTCAGTATCGATTCTACAAATCTAAATAGATGACCTTGAATGACCTGGAACGACTTTGACCCCCTAATGTTTTTTATGCGGCTTGAGGTGCTCCGCAATATGGTTGAAAAAAAATGTACCATTCCATTAAAAAAAGTCGAGGTGACCTTCACTTTGCGTCAACGCCTCCACCGAAATAAAAAAAAATGCTCGCACTTCATGGCCCCCTTCACACCGTACAACTTTTGTCTGGAACATTTTTTTGTGACGTCGATAATTACCGAGTTGTTTCGGGTGGCAGAAATAAGAGGGACACCCTGTACGTCATTTCTAAAATATGATTCTACATATATTTGGGATATAATTCCGAAAAGCCCATACCGCCTATTAATTTGGAATTTCATGCACCCGTGTATTTTGACTCGCTGGTCACGAATATGACAGTGAAAACACTCGCAAATTTGATTTTCAAGGTCAAAACTCTCAAAAGCTGATTTTTAAAAAGTTTTTCCATTTTATTTTCATAAACGCTGATCTTAGAGAAAAATGTTTCCCACAAAAGTTGTAGCTTATAAAAAGATTGATATTTTATGTTGTATACAGGTTTTGTCTAAAACCATTCTGTTTCGAGAAAAATGGGATAATGTTCCAATAAGTACAATTTGCTACACTCCATTAGTTTCGATATTATTTACTTACGCACTTTACCGCGGGAAGGTTTGAGTTTAGTTTTTAAAGTGCAGTTTAGTCTTTAAACCCAAACGAACCCAAACAAAGAAGCCTAAAATAAAATAAATAAAAAAACAGAAAATAAAATACAAAAAAAAATACAAAAATGCAAAAAATAAACATGCACTCTAAAGACTAAACTTCGGAACTGCCCCGACATTGTACGTGTGTGGGTGGGCGGTGTTCTTGAAGAAGTTTAATTTTGAAGACGGCCCGCATAGTGGGTTGTTCATTAGATGTCGAGAAATCGTGTACACCATTTTGGAAAACATAGTTTCGAGAAAAAAAAAGGTTTTTAAAGTTTGACTAATAGTTCTATCGTTGTAATCATAAGTTTACCTTCAATCTGCGATTTCTGCACCATATGTTGGAGCCTCTTCTTCGATCTGAGTTCCCTCAAGCGACGAACGAGTCGCCAAACCCCGCAAAGGATCTCCTTTCCCCATGCATATATATGTATATAGTAACTCTTCGGAGACCTTCGCATACATTCCCGGTGGCCACCCTCGCAAATTTACGATTTTTGTTCAATCAGGACGAAGAACCCTGACCTTTGCCTACCCAACAGCGCATTTTTCACTTCCTGTCGAAAGAACACGCGATTCGACAATCAAAAACATAATGATGTAACTTTCTTACTCTCGTTTGCGCCAATGCTTGACGGCCGATCGAGGAAGCGTCGGTGGTAGGGACGCGAAAAAAAGCGTTCACCGGCCTTGAGGGTCTAATAATCTCCGATCATTGTGCTGTTTTATGATATACAATCCCGGAACAGGAACCGACATTGTTAAGGACGTACTGACCGTACGGAAATGTCTAAAAGGAATTGACGCGTTGAAGAATACCTCCACAGCTTCTCCTTGAACCATTTACATTATACAATGTTTCGTACGTCTCATAATGCTCATCTCGAATCGGTGTTAACGGAGAATAGTATTGTGCGTGGCAAGTGCCGTCACACGAGTGCGCATGCATCATAAGCCGAGGCAAACGCGATGGCTTCACGCGCAATGCAATTCGTTGTCTTTCGCACTTGCTACATAAAATAGTTTTTGTCGCGCCTGTAGCGAAATTGCGTTTTGAGAATTAGGAGATTGGTTTTCTTATCCATTTTATCCTTGTTGAGCAATGACGGTTGTCGTAGCGAATCGGGTTATTTTTGGCGTGAATTTCGCTGCGTTTAAGGCGGGATATATATTTACAACGATCAAAAAATCGTTTTTTTTTTTAATTTTCTTTAAGGCGTTACCCCCACTTGTAGCGCAAAAAAGGCCTTTTTCATGAATTAAAAAAAAAACTACAAAACTTTTTTAATCGATCAATATACCATCTTAAAGAACACATCTTGAAGAACTTTCAGTAATTTTTTTATTGAAAAATATTACATTGTTTAGTGGCAAATGGCCGTCAATGAAATAATGTTTTTATATACACGGTTTGCGGTGACCAACATTGCGGTGAAGTGGATCATCTGAAAAAAAAAATGCGGATGGATTTAGTCAAATATAAGTATAAACTAGTCTTTAATCGAAGGATTTTAAAAAATATTCATTTTTCACAAAATGGCGGACAGTCAAAGTTAATGGTTCGATTTTAACGAAAAAAACGAACGATTAAAGACTACATTTTTATGTATTAAATAAGCCTGCAAAATTTCAAGAAGATCGGTTCATTAGTGTTCGAGTAATCTTGGTCACCGACTTCAGAAATGCCATTTTGAGAAAAACGCGTTTCAAGTTTCAATTTCAGTTTACACGAAGAAAATAATTTTTTTTGTAAACTTACATAGAGTCATCTATTCCGGGCATCAAAAAAACTGCACTTCAAATTGCACTTCAAAAAAATGCAATAAAAAAAATCGATTTTTTCAAAATCGCAAGTGGGGGTAACCCCTTAAACGATAGAACTATATATGTAGAATATTTTCCCAAAGTTTCAAAGCGAAATTCGAAAAACTTCAAACGTTACAGCCCGTCAACGTTGTGCCTCACCGCTCGGATTCAGAGCGGGCGGGAACTTCAAACGCGTTTTTCTCAAAACCGCATTATCGAAATTGGCGTGCAGGATTACTCAAAAACTATTATAACTAATTTTGGTAACTTCTACTTGACGGGAATTGTTTTCGAAAAATTCGAAAAAAGAACTACTTTTTTAATCCACATTTTACAGAAATGTTGGTTTTTCAAATGGAAAATCGGACAATTATTGCTAGAGTTATGATTTCGGCCAGGTCGAGAAAAGTCGTTTCGAGAAAAACGCGATTGAAAGTTTTAGTATACGTAAATCGTTGCGCTACTTGCTCTCACTAAATCGTCTATAACTTGGTCAATTTTCAATATTTTAACTTGAAATGTTTCACCGATTTTAGAATACGTATACTTTGAGAGAAGGCAAAGAAAATCGATTATTTTTACCCGTCACAGTGGTGTCCCGCATTAAATTCGTAATGTCAGCTGAAAATCGTCAAATAAAAACTACCAACTTGAAAAAAAGCTTTTTTATGCACTAGTGCTGTGAAGTAAGTTACAAAGGTGCTTTTTTGCACTAGTGCAGTAATCTAAAACGCACACCGAATCAATGAGAAACTAGGCACTTCCTAAAATCGAACTTTCGGCGGCAGGCGTTGCGAGAAAGTACATTATATCCTCCATACGAATTTTCGAAAATACCTACACCGAAAGAAAAAATGTTTTATCGACTCAAAATATGGTCGCGGACTCACGATGAACTTGTAACCAAGACGGCAATTTTTTTATTTCGTTAATCCGAATATTTTTCCGTTCCTAGACGCGAAAAACTGTTGGAAGAACCGTGTATTTTTTATACAAACCAAAAATTCTGTTGTAAGTTTGAGGCCGTAGAATAAATTCAAAGAGCAATTTTTTTTTCAGTGTAAACATCAATTGGTCTTAAAAATTGTATTTCCGCAATGAAATATTGAAAAACGTTCAATGCGATGAGAATTTATCTACAAACTGGCCACAAACAATGCCGTGCTTAATGCGGAGAAAAATTTACCTGAATTCGTAAAAAATGGCAGATATTTTAAGGGGCTATACCAATGTGAACGCTGAAAATCTCGGTGATTTTCGGGAATTTTTTGGAAGAAAAGTACTCAATTAAATGTTTCGGAAAATTAAGAATATATTTGGCTATATTGGACCTATATTACATATTTTTTTCATTGAAAAATATTGAGATCCAAGCTACTTATGCGCTGCCTTCGGATGCGCAAAAAAAAGTTCCTCCGCTGCTGACATGATTCCGGCCGATTCTGTAGCTGAAACCGAAAAAGGAAAAAATGTCGTTAAACTGGAAGGTATTTCCTGTACAACGACGTAGGATTTTCGAAAAATATCAAAATCTAACAAAATGGCGTAGTTCTGAAAAAAAGTATGTTTTCTTGCCTATAAAATGGTCGTTTTTTTCAATGCCAAATCGTCAATTTTCATCCAATCAAAAATATCCTACGTGATTGGAGAGTAAATATATTCAAGAGTACTCAGTTCAAATTTCAAGTCAATCGGACAATTGCTCTTTGAGTTACAATGTCGCAAATTTTTTAAATCCTATTTCGAGAAAAACGCGTTTAAAAATTTAACTATCGATTTTTGCAAGATAAAATGATAGAGATACGGCCTTGAAATTTTCGCAGGATATTCTTGAAACTGTAAACTGTCGAAAAAGGCAAAAAACATCGATTTTTTGAAAGTGTTACACTGGTATAGCCCCTTAAATTGCGACAATCACACAAAAATTATCCCAATAAGTATGGTTCATTTAAAAAACGATATTTTTATTGTAATTATGGAATATGTAAATGTTCCATTTCTGTTTTGAAGTACGAGCTCCATTTGTGCAAGGGTGCGTTTATACACGTATTGCCAACTGGACCAATATAGTGTCGCAATCTCACGTACACGTCCCAACACTTTAGAATTATTGACAGCTGGAAGCGAGAGGTAAAAGTCTGTATCGCTTGAACTTGCTTTCGTATCGCGGTCTAGTTCGAACTGCGAGGTTTCCGTTAATGAGACAGTTCGATGATTACTGTCCGTGTATTTCAAGCCATTGAAAATAACAGTATAGCACGCTTGAGAACACATCTGAGACGTTGTAACGCGTTTCATCCGAGTATCCAGATTCAGATCGTTCCAGCTGAAATATTGCAAAATTCTGGCACTTGAACGTCTCGTTCCCTTCGATATCATTTATCTCCAAAAGAGAGCTGCAATAAGGAGATTTTTTTCGCACATTGCTATAGTTGAAGCGCTCCAAGAACCTTCAACCGTGCATAATCTTTTTCCTTCGTCGCATGCACCTCGTGTACCATTCGTGATCGTTGCAGCTGTAATCATATACCATTTGCGAAGAAAATATTTTCGCATTAACACCCGAGGCATTCATGCACATGTCGGGTGAAGTGTCGATTTCTTACAAATTGCAAGACTGCAACGATCACGTGTTCCTGATAGTGCATTCGTAATATACAAATTCATACCGATACCTTTGTGATCGTATCAGTTCAATCTCTTTTGTGGTGCGAGTCGAAAATGCTGCTTTTTTATTGACTCTTTGTGGTATTTTTATTTGTACTATGAACTTATACATATTTGATGAACATTTTGTATTTCATAAAATGTTTACTGACTCGAAAAAATATTTTTTTATGGAAAAATAAAGTTTGAGTGATGCAATTTTTAAAAAGATTTCCAAGTAAAACTAACATTTTTTCCCATGGCTATAAATTCTTCTGGGACCGATCCAGTTGAGTCAAATGACAGTTTATCAATTTTATTTTTTAATAAGCCTCAAAAAAATTCATACGGAGTATAGATTTATTCTGTAGATGCTGAGTTTTCATAAAATATATAATTAAAGGGCAAAATTATCCATTTTTATATTTTTACTACGTGAAAAAGAAAAACTTTTGTGCTACTACCAACTTGAAAAAGTATAACATTATCGACGGTTATTATGAAAAAACTAGGTCGGTGGATGGTTTATACCACCCAGCATGAAATTTTTCGTAATTTATAATTATGCCAATTTATATTTGTCTCGAGATTAATTATTATGACCATTAATTAATATCAAGTGTCACCGAAATATGGTAACTTCGCGGACATGGGCCAGCTAAGATTCACAATCTTTTATCAAACCTTGATGGTTTAATATATTCAATATATATGGTTTTTGATCGTCAAGATTGGTGTTTTTTTGTCTTCTAAATATTCACAACTGTTCAGTTTTCCGTTAATCCGTTGTTAGAAATGGTTTGTCTTTGTGCTAAGTAGCTAAAAAAATACATCACCCGTAGGGTGAACGTGTTGCCCATCTAACAGCACGTAAAATTACAAACATCAAACAATTTTTTATCGCTGGTGTTTTGTAGTGAAATAAACAAAAAAAGTAAACAGTATAGTCTACAAAATAAAATATACATATATATGTTTTAGATTTTGGAATATGGGTACCGCTCCCGCCTCCTTAATCTAATTTCATTAAATTGTTCGATGTTCAAAAAAGGTCATCGATAAATCTTCGATCCTCGAACCAATGTTTTTATTAACCTGAGATCAGTTCTTGTAATAAAATTGATGACGAGCAGCCCGAAAATTTGCGAGCCCGCGTGCTGTCGTTGCATATACACGAGTCTGTATGCACGCTTGTCCTATAAGAGGAATTGCACGGAGTGAAAAAAAACTGCATTCACGTTGCAAGAAATGATTTTGAATGAGAGACGATATCGTAATCACGCGCCTTTGTGAATTCAATATTCATACGATTGGCCGCACACGTAGTTGATAGATGAATGGGCCACTGAAACGTTTCGCTGGCGAGTAGAAAATTCACGAACTTGCTCATACAATACCGCGTTTATGAGCATTATTATTGCCATTCACTTCTTTGCAGCATTTTTTATTTGTTTTATTGTTTTATCATTGAGGCGTGACGTCGCCTCTAAATAATACAATTATCAACATTAACATACAGGTGACCAGATTTCTGCGCGAAATCAATAGTTTGAAGAAAAATATTTGATGAAATTGTTCTCGTAACAATGAAAAACTATCGTTGATTATTTTCAATTGATTATATTAAATGTTTTTATGTTTCAATAACTCCATTTACTCGTATTTCCGATGCTTTCCCTGCGATGGAATACTTCGTTATTGGTGAAATAATGAAAATACGGGAAAACGTAGAACAATGGTTTTTATTTCTACACGTGACGGTTATGCCATTCGTATTTTAAAATAGGTTAACAAAAATTCGATTTTCTCGCGGGCTACGATCAAATTTTTTGTTACAATACCACAATTTAATGAACATTCGTAAATATATAAATATGGTTCCACATGTTCTATTTTGTACCAAACTGCGTTGGCTTGGGAAGAGAATTAAAGTAAGATGAAGTCGAGACGTTAACGTCATTTGATTTTCATCTGACATTAAATTACTCTCGTGTGATTATCCAATCGCCACTTTGGCTCTACCTGCAACGATGGCCACCACTTTTCCCGAGGGTCCAAGTGAACAATAGACGAAAGAATTTTAAGTGATCCAAGCACTCGTATCCGAAGACATTACCTAATATCTAATTGCAATGCCCTCGGGACATATCGCTATGAACGAGAATGGGGTAACGTGCAAATTCGCAGAAAGCAATGGATATTATATGCAGCTAGAGTCTCGTTCGGATTAAAGCAGCAACTGATAATTATAGTTTTATGAAAGAACAGAAAAATCAAGCCGAAATGCAAATATTGAATTGAAAAATGATCAATAGTTATGAAAAACATCAATTGAATCGAGTACACAGTTCAAGTTTTTCTACAACAGAACATTATAGATAAACTTATAGATATCATTTGATTTTTTAGTTTTTCACTTTCTCAGTATGTAGTGGGCGCTAAAAATGAAATTTTGAGAAAGGCGCACAGTCGAAATTCCTTAGGATGATATATTTCTAGATCCACTCAGAAACTGATTAATCAAATTTCGAAAAATGATCAATAGTTACGAAAAACAGAAATTGGATCAAGTACACAGTTCAAGTTTTTCTACAACAGAAAATTATAGATAAACTTATGAATATTACTTGATTTTTCAGTTTTTCACATTTCTAGTATGTAATGGGCGCTAAAAATGAAATTTTGAGAAAGGCGCTCAGTCGAAATTCTTTAGGATGATATATTTCTAGACCCACTCAGCAACTAATTAATCAAATTTCGAAAAATGATCAATAGTTACGAGAAACTGAAATTGTATCAAGTACACAGTTCAAATTTTTCTACAACAGAAAATTATAGATAAAATTACACATATTACTTGATTTTTCAATTTTTCATTTTCTCAGTATGAAATGGGCGTTAAAAATAAAGTTTCGAAGAAAGCGCATAGTCGAAATTCTTTCGGACGATATATTTATCGACCCACTCAGAAAATAATTAGTCAAATTTCGAAAAATGATCAATAGTTACGAAATCAGAAATTGTATCAACTACACAGTTCAAGTTTTTCTACAACAGAAAATTATAGATAAACTTATAGATATTGCTTGATTTTTTAATTTTTAATTTTCTCAATATGTAGTGGGCGTTAAAAATAAAGTTTCGCGGAAAGCGCACGGTCGAAATTCTTTCGGACGATATATTTATCGACCCACTCAGAAAATAATTAATCAAATTTTAACCTGTCTAAAAAGAGTAATAAATACGTAATTTAAAAAAGTTTCCCCCGCTCAGCCCCAAGTCATGAACATTCAAAATACGTGCGCACGTTGTGTCAGTGGAGAAGATCGTGCTGCGGGCGAACGATAGTGAGTAGAAACACCGAGTGCCTGGCCGGCCAGTTCGCGCGTCGCTTCGCCAAGTAGTAAAAGCGTCGATGTGCTCAGACTCGTGACGTTTGCCTCCTGAGCGTTTCGCCTGATTTTCTCCCGCCTTTATTTTCACGCCGTCCGCAACTCGTTTCGTTTGTTTCCGGGGTGTGAAAATTTCACCGTTAAATGGGCAGTGATTATCAATCGGGTTGGCATTTGATTTGCAGAATGGTACGGGTAGCAGAGACCGTAGAATCGACTCGAGCCGACCGTTGAGCTCGATGCAAACCCAACAGCCGGGATCCTTGCCCGATTACCAGGTCGACCCTTACCGGCTTCTGGAGGACGACCTCAAGGACGTCTACAACGACATAAGACAGGTAATACCGCACCTTTCTCTTTTTTCCTCCCACCTCGCTCACCGATCGAACCCCTTCCCCTCCAAGTTTTCTCTTTATCCCCACTAGCTGCTCCGCCTGCAATACGTTGGTCGTTCTTTTAAACGGTGGAACTTCACATCGTGACTCTTGCATATAATTGCGCTATTTAGACGTTTTGCATAGGATTATTATTATTTAAATAACAGCTCAATCGTTCCTGCAATATATTTTTTTTCTTCGACGATTTCTTTGTTGCTCGAAGAGCCTGCAAAACCAAATGTTAAGGCCTTAGGCCACTCTCGAGGCCGAAAAATAGGCTTTTTGGGGATTTTTTTTTTCAGAAAAACTACAAAATAAATCGAGATTACAAAAAAGGGTGTTTATCATACATATCAGTGACTGTATACAATAATTTTTTTGAAGCGATTACTTTCAAAATGGCGGCTGTGCAGCGGTTTTGCGATGACGTCTCCGTTTTTCCAGGGTGTACGGCCGGACAAACAGCTCCAGTAGCTTTGAATTACAATGAGCCAATGAATTTTTTTCGATTATATATAATAACTGCTATAGAAGTACGTAGGATTTTTTTCGATATATTGATCTTTGGTCAAATGGCGCACTTCTAAAGTGGAAAGTGAAAAATTTGCCTAAAAAATCGTCAGATAATTGTTAATAACAAATTATATATGCAATATAAAAAAAAAAATCCTACGTACTTCCATAGATAATGTATTTTTCAAGATATATTCAACATTTCAAGTGAATCGGTTGAAAATTGCCTGAGTTATGGTTCCGGCCAACTTAAAAAATGCAGTTTTCAGATAAACGCGTTTGAAGTTTTGAGTAGTGAGCTGCGGACCAGGCGGCCTTGTACTAAAATTCGAATACCGAGTACTTAGAGATTTTTCCCGGCCATAATCTTTTGGGACATCATTTTTGAGGTCCTAGGGGACCATTTAAAAAAAATCGATTTTTATTTTATTTTTAGAGTGGCCTAACCCCTTAATGCCCCCCTTAAGGGGTTAGGCCACTCTAGAATTTTCGAAAAATGGATTTTTTTTCTCCATATAGAACGCCAAATTTTAGTCGATTTTCGTGATTTTTTTCGGAGGATAATGAATGTATATATCTGGCCTATATATGTGGTATATATGTGGCCTAACCCCTTAAGGTCCCCCTTAAGGGGTTAGGCCACTCTAGAATTTTCGAAAAATCGATTTTTTTACTCCATATAGATCGCCAAATTTTAGTCGACTTTCGTGATTTTTTATCGGAGGATAAGGAATGACATCTTTTCAGGGTCATAGGTACTTTTTATTACGTAATTCTAGTTTTCAAAACGATTTTTGTTGCTTGAAAAAAGCTAAATATGGCGGAGATCGTCGTGAAGCTGTCCGGAAGGGAGGCCGAATACGGTGTACACTCCAGCACCTCGTAAGATTATCTGAAACAGTCTGCGCAAAAAATTAATTAGTATATACATGTGGTCACTTGATGAACCATTAATATCGGAAGAATAATGATAATTGACTACGGGGCTACCTTAGAACAAAAAAGTTGATTTTTTTTGGAAAAAATTCAAACTTCGACCCAGCCAAAAACATGTTTAATTTGATAATTATTAGTCGGGCTTAGGTTCATCAATGGCACATAGGTATCACAAAAACGTGTGCCAAATATGAGCTCGATCGGTCAAATAGTTTTGCAGTAATCGTGTACGCCGATTTTCAACTCATTGAAAAAAAAGTTTCGAGATAATCGCGTTTAAAGTTTTGGCAAGAGAAAAACGTATGATTCTGTGACTTATCGACTAGTCAGCTATTCCAGCACAATATAATAGTCCTTCAGCTTCCTCGTAATACTACATTTCTATGTGTATAGAAGCGTTTCTAACAGTCATTGTTGAATAGACGACTCACCTCTCCACATGGTGCCTATACCTGCGCGTAGGGCTCCAAACGGAGCAGAGGCGAGTCTCGCTCAAAGGCTCTCGGGACGTCATTTTTGGGAATTGACCAAAATCACTAACTGCATCGTATTCTACAGGTTTCAAACTATACATTTAGGCAATAAAAACAATGCGTTTTTTTAGCCTCTATATGGAGTGGCCCCCTTAAATGTGCTTCGAAATGAGCAAATTTCATGTGAAGGCCATCTAGTAAACTACAAAATCATTGACTACTCCGGTACTAATTTATTGAATCAGCTTCATTATTAATGTTTTAACTCTAGGACCCTACACTATCTGTACGAAACAGAGAACCTATATAGGGGTTACGTGCACCCCGGCATGTCAAATCAACGCTGCTACCCAGGTAGGAATTGACGATGAAAAAAGGGCTCGCCAAGCTCTGAAACAAGGCTCACATTTTTTAATTCAGGCTCAGCACCAGCCTGATTTCAGGCCTAGCTGAACCTCTGAATGATAACGCGGTTTCAGGCTCTTGCACACAGGCTTGACCAAAGGCTGGTAGAAAAGCCTGTTCTAAGCCTGAAACGACGAAACAACAGGACCCAAAACGAGCCTTAATGAAGCCTTCACAAGCATTTATGACCAGGCTTTTTCCAAACTCTTCCCGAGGCTATATGAGGCCTGTTTTTAGTTTTCTATATTCTACATTGGGGTAAATTTAATAAATTTGTAAAGAATTCATTTGATTTATTATATATATTTACTATTTGTTATATTATTTGTTACAAAATATATATAAAAAATATTTTAAAAAACAATACTTTATTTTATTGCGTACTTTTATTTTCGTATACACTTTTTTGTGTACCTCATAAATATCGATAAGAGCATATGTTTAAATGTTCTGAGCTGCCTCCTTCGCTTTCGTTTTTCGTGCCTTTGCACCCGACAAATTGATTGCTAAATTTTTTTTTCATTAAAGTACAGAAAAAATATTATTTTAAACTTATTTTATTTTATCACAACCTGAAACAAGCCTACATCCAGCCTTGATTTTCCAGCCTCAAAATTCACTGGCTGAATGAAGCTTGAAATAACCCTGAGTTTAGGCTAAGCAGCCAGTCTTGGTTCCAGGCTGCTCCAAACGATGCAATGAAACCTGGGCCAGGTCTGTCTCACTCAGGCTCGGTGAAACAAGGCTCGCACAAGCTTGTTTCCATCGTCAGCCTTTTGATTTCCTACCTGGGTAACGAACTGTTTGGCGTAGAAAGTCTTTTTTTTTCATTCGAACGGTGAAAGACTGCAGAATGGAATAGGATATGCGATAAAAACCTAATATAAATTTTTCGCCGTGAAACATGCGATTGAACAAAGCAAGAAAAATAATTTTCAGCATTTCTCACTAATAATGTGGGATTTGCGGTACCCATGTGTAGGGTCCTAAGGTTAAATTAATGTCGGAGCATTCTCATGACTCACTAATTTATCACTTTAAAACGAATTTCGGAAAACATGATAATAATTTAAAAAAATCAAATATATCAAAAATTAATAATAATAGATATTACAATAAAACTTAAAAAGAAACAATATAGGTATATTCTTCCATTTGTCCAATTAAACGCTTATGTATATGTAAAAATGATACATTTTTCTTGATCTATTTTATTGGATGTTTAAGTATTGGGATGTTGAATAAGTTCTCGCTTTTTTGCGTGTAAATTAGTGCTTTATTTTTAAACATCATTTCTAATGCTTTCGAACATTTCGAAACTGTTTTCTCATCAACTCCTAATAATTCTGCAAGTGCAGATAGCGTCTGACATGAGTCTTCATGCAGGAATTCCTCCAATTCAACACATCAAAATTTGTAAAGCTTCTAAACCAATCTCTGCATGTTGTTTTCGACAGACCATGGTCGCCGTAAGTCTCAACAAGAATTCTGTGTGCTTCAGCTGCAGATTTGAAAAAAAAATAAAGTAGTGCGGTAAAATTCCATGCAAGTTCTCTTTTCTTGGCACGAAATTTGACATGTTTAACACTATGAAAAAAAAGCTGTTTGCACTTGGGCGAAATACCATGTACTGAATTGTCAAGCTTGCTTATAGTACTTCTTCATGAATGCATTAACATCTTAACCCTTCGACTGCACACTTCCGCCACGAACCTCTGACTGCATATGGGGTCGATGCGACCCCAAACGTTTTTCACATCGTTGTATTTCGATAAATACGCATTTTTTTCAAAGACGTTTTTTGTAGTCAATGATCCTTATTTTGTGGCACAACATTTTTTTTAGAAAAAAAACAATTATTCAGTGCGCAATCATTCGTTCAAAGTGGGAGATGCATTGACAAATACGTACTTGCCCGAAAAAGATTATACATTTTTTTTCAAAATTTTGAAGAAAGTCAAAATATACCAAAATATAATAGAAATAAAAAAAAAGTTTGACGTTTTTTAAGAGGAAAGTTTGTAGATACGAAAAAAGATAGTGTCGACCGTCTTTTCAAAAACTACATTTATTCGAAGGTTTGAATTTGAGTATTTTCGTGATAGTGAAAAAACGAAAAAATTGACTCCTTCGGCACATTAATTGTTGAAAATTACCGCATTTTTCCGTGATAGTGAAAAATCGAAAAAATTGACTCCTTCGGCACAGTAATTGTTGAAAATTTCCGCATTTTTTTACTTCAATGACATTATTATTGACATTTGCCGCAATCGACGCATAAGTACATTCGGTGCTCGTTGCACAAAGCCCTCCTGCATAACAGACACTTGCTTTCAGTTTCATGATCGGCATTCTAAATAAATAATTTACTATAGTAGTGCAAAATAAAATATATCTATGACCATTTTCTATCGTAACTCACATGTATCAATAAAACACCAAATTTCACAAAAAAAAAAATGTTTTCACTTTCACCGCCCTACTGCATAAACGGGGTCGATTCGACCCCAGGTCATTTTTCGACAGCTGTCCTCAGTACACGGTCAGAATGTAGGGTGGGGGCCGAGTGTCCGTCCATAGAGTAGGAGTGGGGGAACATTCGAGCGCCGCACTGCGGCCGAATAGATTACCCCGTTTTGCGATACAGTCAGTCGAAAAGAAATGGGGTCAAAATGACCCAGTGTGCCGTCGAAGGGTCAAACTGCACGCACGCAGGTCGGGTAATGCCATCTGTTGGAAAACAGCGAGAACTTATTCAACGCCTTAATAAAATTGAATCGAAAAATTGCCATAAATGAAGACTCGTATGAAGCCAATACAAAAAAATTAATCTTTCGATTGACCGATATCGGTTTGCAAATTGTGCGTTGCCATACTCGAAGCGAAAGCAGAGTGCGAAGTTTTCGCTACAATTTAGATCACGCAGAGCGCAACTTACGCTACAGTCCCTCGTGGAACTTCGCGGTCCGCATACGCTTTGAACTTTTACTCACGCTCTTGGGCTTGTTCACGCGTGTTAAAGTTAGAGGCGGGGACGTAGAAAGCACCTGTTCGGACTAAACACCGACTGATAGAGTTCTGCTCGATTTATTTCGACATAACGCGAAACACCATAGACACATACATATGTATATGCATATATGTGATAAATTGTATACTTGCTCCTTGGCGCACGTAAGGTGTCAGTGACCCTCTGATTCACCCCCCCCCCCTCCCCCGACTAATAATCCGTATACACGTGACAGATCGAACTACAGAATCATTTTCGATTTTTACATCCTTTACCAAATCTGGCGTCAGTCCAGCTGCCTATCAAGATGCTAAATACCTTTCGGCTCTTCTAAGTATCGATGCAAACGCTACCTGGGACAGAAATTATGAACTGCCCGAAGCATCGCGATGTTCAGTAATAAAATTTAAGGCGTTACCCCCACTTGTAGCGCAAAAAAGGCCTTTTTCATGAATTTTTTAAAGAAAACTACAAAAGTATTTTAATCGATCAATATACCATCTTAAAGAACACATCTCGAAGAACTTTCAGTAATTTTTTTATTGAAAAATATTACATTGTTTAGTGGCAAATGGCCGTCAATGAAATAATGTTTTTATATACACGGTTTGCCGTGACCAACATTGCGGCGAAGTGGATAATCTGAAAAAAAAATGCGGATGGATTTAGTCAAATATAAGTATAAACTAGTCTTTAATCGAAGGATTTTAAAAAATATTCATTTTTCACAAAATGGCGGACAGTCAAAGTTAATGGTTCGATTTTAACGAAAAAAACGGCCGTTTTTTGGCTATAAAACGGCCATTTTTTTCGAAAAAAAAAAAATCGAACGATTAAAGACTACATTTTTATGTATTAAATAAGCCTACAAAATTTCAAGAAGATCGGTTCATTAGTGTTCGAGTAATCTTGGTCACCAACTTCAGAAATGCCATTTTGAGAAAAACGCGTTTAAAGTTTCAATTTCAGTTTACACGAAAAAAATATTTTTTTTTTTGTAAACTTACATAGAGTCATCTATTCCGGGCATCAAAAAAAACTGCACTTCAAATTGCACTTCAAAAAAATGCAATAAAAAAAATCGATATTTTCAAAATCGCAAGTGGGGGTAACCCCTTAAGAAATACCCATAACATCAGTGATAAATGATTTGTTTTGAAAAAAAGAAAATGTACGTGGATGCAAATTAGAATGTTCTTGCGAACATGAAGATAAAAGATGATATTTGATAGGTGTGAAAAATGAAATGTCAATATACGAGAATCGAGAACGAGAATGAAAGTTCATGGGATCCCATGAACATACTTTTTTAAAAGGTTTTTGAGAGTCGTTCGATCTGACGATTTAGTTTTTGGGGTCGGTCGATGGGACAATTTTTATTGACCTTCAATTTGCGGTCGATTCGTCTCATACAAGTGCTCACCGTTTATTGATCGTAAAAAAATCGTATTTTCGAAAAAAAATAGTGAATGGTTGGATTCTAACAAGGAACATCACTTGGTGTCTGCTTTCGACTTTGTTGAAACTCATTCATATGGTAGAGTTTTGAAAACTGGGGGATACGTATTTTTTTTTACTTCATTGGCTGAAAAACTATTTTGAGGGGTGAAACCACCCCTTTGATGAAAGCATGTTAAGGGTTGACTTTGCAGTTTAACCCACAAGCAGTGCGACGATTTCAGTGAAATGAAAACGAAAGTTCTTCTCATGCGAAACGATCAGAAATTCGCTATGAGCACATTGAAAAAAAAAACTTCAATTAAGGTAATCCTATCGCCAGGCCAATCCATAGGATTTTCATAATTTTTTTTGAGCATCACTAAATATATTAATAATCGTCTGTGTAAAATTTCAGGGTCGGTTATCGACGTAATTACAGAAAAAAAAATATTAAAATTGCGTAGTTTTGTGAAGGAATTCCGAGACGACATACAAAAACCCAATTTCCGGTCGCTACGAAAGTGTATATGAGGCATTCCATAGATTTTCAGCAAGGTCAAAACCCTCACTATTTTTCAGAGTCCTGCAATTTTTTTACTATCAAAAGGTACCTGCTAGGAGTGTCTGTGATTTTTTTCAGATTTTTTTTATGAGTCCTGCTGCAGATATCGCAATTTTTGAAAAATGAGAATCAGTTTTCAACTAGATGTACCTTAAAAACTATGGCCCAGGCAAAAACAATTATCGGACAAAATATATTTGATTTTGGATGAACTTTTGACTTTAACAATTACATTTTTTTTTATCGTCAAACATTCTATAATAAATGAAAAAAATCGATTTTCAAAAAGTATGTCACGTTTGATTTTGCTCTAAATTTTTCTGAATTTTCTGTTCTTAGTGTGGACATACAGAAAAAATTGGCATCATGGGCCGCGAACTGGGTTAGAAGATATTGCATTTTTTTGTTGTTGTTATTCATCTTATCTTTATTTGTATCAGTCTGATTTGAATTAGTAGTGGACATAACTGAAAAATAACACTATAAAATGAAACTTCAAGCAGCTTCGGATGGTGTAATTGACGATTTCAAAATTTAATGCATTTCTAACTTTACATACTAGGTGAGAAAAAACACAATATTTATGACAAGTAAATGTTTTTATTGCCCAGTATTAGCAAATCTTGTGAATTATTATATGTTTCTCATCCGTCGAATATAATTTCGAAGTAATCGTGCCGTCTGTTCGCGGAATGAAAGCATGTTGCTTCTGGGATTTCTTGAGGGAGAAGATTTTTTCTTTGGTCAATAGATATTTGAATCGCCGATCAATTTAATCCGTCACTGATGGTTGGAATATTTATCGCGATTTTCGATGAACTTGCACTAGCATAACATACTTGCACCGTCCGAAGCCGAAAAGTGAAAATGAAGGTTATGAAATTTCACATACAATCATAACATCGAAACCGGTCAAGGAAATCGAGAACGTTTACTTCCGACCTTGCCGCCGGTGTCGCGTCGGTCGGGCGGGAAATTTGAAAATTTGAAAAAAATCAATCTTATAACATACAAAACACTTTGATATATGTTTTTATGTGAAATTCAAAGTTTCTCCCAATTAATGATCCAATTCATATCAATATAAAAGATTTAAAAAAAATGCAAATCAGCCTGTATCTTCTATACCAGTTCGCGGCCCATCTTGTCAATTTTTTCTGTATGTCTACACTAACAACAGAAAATTTAGAAAAATTTAGAGCAAAATCAAACATGACATACTTTTTGAAAATCGATTTTTTTCATTTATTATAGAATATTTGTACGAAAAAAAAAAGTTTATTGTTAAAGTCAAAAGTTCGTTCAAAATTAAAAATATTTTGTCCCACAATTTTTTTTGCCTGGGCCATAGTTTTTAAGGTACATATAGTTAAAAACTGATTCTCATTTTTCAAAAATTGAGATATCTGGAGCAGGACTCATAAAAAAAATCTGAAAAAAATCACAGACACTACTAGTAGGTGCCTTTTGATAACAAAAAAATTGCAGGACCCTGAAAAATAGTGAGGGTTTTGACCTTGCTGGAAACCTGTGGAATGCCTCATATAATAGTGGGAATCCGTCAGATTCTTAAAAATAATCAGATTTGCATAGTTAACACTTGTAGTAATCCAATGCTCTCAGAAAAAAATTACGCTTATTGACCTAATTTTTATGCAATATCAAGTTTAATTTGAACTTCCGGTATTGGATTTATTACCACTTGCTACGATAAAGTGACGTGACAGCACGGCAACAGCTGACTAGTCCTAACCTCATCTCACTCATTCGAATTTCCACACATATTTCATTTTCAACCGACATATTTCGCCGACACAAATTTTCCACACTTTTTACCAGTCGTGGCCCGAATACAATGCTTTATATGTACCGCCAATGTCAGGTGCGACAGATCGACGTTGAAAAGCATGGCGAATAAACTCGCCTGGTTGAGTAAAAAGAGACGGAGATAGAACTAATGTTGCCAAATATCAAACTTAGAAATACTGCGCGAGTCGTTGGAATAACTATTTTTTCATTTTTCTAATTAAATGCGAACACACATGGAAAATTTTAGTTGTTACAAATTTTTGTTTTTGCATATGTTAAAAATATAAATTGTACAAGTCTCGAGTATGATCAGTGGTGTGACTAGTGTGAAGCGATAGAATTATCTTGGGAGATTTTATTTTTATTTCCCTCGCCCCACATTTGGAAGGGGTGAATTAAATTGAATGAAACGGGTAACACTTTGAAGGGGGGTGGGGGGGGGGGGGGGGTAAAATTTAAGTTTACGTATTTCTGCAGTTTTTCGGAATATGCGGTTCAGCAGAGCGGTCGCAAATTAAAGCACAACGTTTATTCCTTTAAATTTCGTTTAAATCGTATGCTCAGTTGTGCCTGACATCAATTCCTTTGGTTGAAATCGTATTAGGCCGTATTTTATTTCCGAAAATATTTCGTTTCAAGGAAATAAACGTTTTCTCCACAAGAATTTATTTCTCGTCGTCAAATTGGACGATCAAAAAACACACGAATTCTCGCTTCCATCAGATTCATCTTCATTGACCAAAAACTCGGGATTTCCATAACTTTTACTTTCTAACACCTATACGAGAGTCAACAGTTTGAGTAAATTTCAATCTCAATCTCAAACAAGTTTTTTTTTATTACCCCCAGACAAGATACGGTCGTGTTTGACGTGTTGTTGTTTTTTTGTTTGCATTAAACAATTAGGACATTCGTACGAAAATTTGTCCGTTCGAGTATGGATACGTGTGTATGTTCAGATTCATAAAAGAAGACAGACAAATTTCTCAGGTGTCCAAAGTACACACGGAAACTGATAAGTGGACGGTGTGGAAGAGGCTCAAGAAAGTTAGACGAGTCTACGTGGTCGTGGAGGCGTCCCCGACGAGTTTGGCCAAATTCCAGCCGAGACTTTCATAGGCCGTGTCCGCGACTGGAATTCAAATTGTACTATGTGCTTCACGCGCACTGTCTCGGCCCCTCTCGCACCGTACATTTCATTACTCTCCCCGGACGGAATGTCGTAATGGCACGAACAAAAAAAAAGGGAAAAGAGACAAATAGATATCTCGTCATGGCTCGCGATTTATGATTGGAAAAACCGGCATATCGAGACGATTGCGCGAATTGATGAAGATGAGATACGGAGATTGAAAAATGTACACCCCGCAAAGGGACAGAAAAATGGAAAGTGGTGCGCGTCTTGCCGATTATATATCACAATGCTCGCCCATTGACGTTTGTGTTTTTTCCATTTACTTTTATCGAGACAATTCTTCAACTTGCGACCTCTCGGATGTCGTCGATTTTACGGATTGATGGAGTGGAAAATGGGAATAAAAAATAACACGCGTCAACCGATTTTCTCGCACTCGATGAACTTCGTTATGACCTATGTCGTAACTTTCTTGAAAGTTTTAATATTATGTTGTGATGAAAGCTTTTTTCAAAATTTAAATATTATGCATGGTAGAAGTTTTTTTTTCACAATTTTAATATTATGTTGCGATAAAAGTTTTCTTCAAAATTTTAATATTTTATGTAGAATAATATATTTGCAAAAAAAATGAATAATATTTTATAGGACATGTTCTGTCCTAATTTGGACATAAAATATTACAATTTTTGGAGAAAAACTTTATCACAACACAGTATTAAAATTTTTCAAAAAAACTTTAATCACAACATAAAATTAAAATTTTCAAAAAATCTCTTATCACTACATAATATTAAAATTTTCAAAAAACCTTTTATCACAACATAATATTAAAATTTTCAAAAAAACTTCGATCACAACAGAATGTTAAAATTTTTTAACTTTTATCACAACATAATATTGAAATTTTCAAAAAAACTTTTATCACAACATAATATTAAAATTTTCAAAAAAACTTTTATCACAACATAATATCAATTTTTTTTGGGAACAATAAAATTAATATTCAGTATTAACACAATAAATCGAATATCTTGATTTTCAATTATATTGTGAATAACAACTCCTGCACATATAAATAATATAGATTTAAATACAGCATCAGTTAACAAATGAAAAAATGAAACATCAATTGAATTTATAGATAAACAAAATATTATCACTCACGACCGACTTAAAGTAGAAAGAACCTACCACTATCTTTCATGATGTTGAAGTTCGCATCGTTGGAATGCATCGAAAAGGAGTTCTTTTTAATTGTTCAAATAATTTTATTGGCTGATTTGGGCTATGAAATTCACCTTTTCGAATTTTCTTATTTCAGATCTACGATCTTAATTTGCAAAAAAACCTTCGCATAATGATAAAAGTAAAGCAATTAATAATCGACGAAAAAAATCGTTGCATTCGAACGATGCGAACTTCAACCTAACTATCTTTCTTCCATCCTCGCTTCGCACACGATTCTATAATTTCTTGAAACAATTACTTCATTCCCCCTTCGTCCATTTACACGTTCAATTTGTCGCCTGACCGGCTCTTTTTCGTGCAGCACTCACAGTTTGCACCGGCAGCGAAATCGGCACGAGATGACTGAATGAAATTTTTTCCCACTTCTTTATTTGCATTCCCGGCCTGATTGCAGGAACTCGCGGCGAATACAACGCAGAAGGAGCTCGAAACGATAGCGACGTACTACTTCGACGGTCAGGGAAAGGCGCTACGCCCAATGGTAGCGATGTTGATGGCTCGGGCCATCAATTACCACAAGGAAAGAAAGTGAGTACTGGACTCGACTTGTTCGCGTCTTTTGCGTATTACGCTCGTTTCCCCGGCGCGACTCGTTCCACACGCACGAGAAAAAAATTCACCGAAACGAATTATCGCAAGAAAAATTGACCAAAAATTCGCTAAAGCGACTGGTGTGCCACTTCCACAATGAAACGAAAAAACAACACTACCGTGTAGACTTTTGTGAGTTTTATTCGTTATCGCGGTCACTCCTCAAAATTGGACAATGCCATTGTGCAAACGGCCAAAATTCGACCAATTGAAAACTTGTTGAAAAAATAGTAAACGTAATTAAGGGGCTACATTTACCCTAGAGGCCCGAAAAAAATGGCCCAATTGCGATTTTTTTCCGGGAAACGATTGGTGAAGAAGAAATTATTTTTTTTAACATTAAGGTACATAAATTGAAAGCCTTTAAAAAAATTACCAAAGATATCAAAAAAACAACAAAAACATGGCCGCTTGCAAATGATGACATCTTTTGCCACGTTTTGCGGTGGACACTCTCCAGCTTAAACGGTCCGTCTGAAATCTAAAAACCAAACGGGGTATTCAAGTCAACAATAAATACGAGTCGTTGACGATCGTCGATGTTTAAAATAATTTTTTTTGAACACAGTGGCGACGAGTTGAAAAGCAAGCATACAAAATCTATGAAAAAAGTCGTAATTTTTACGTGACTATTGAAAAATGAAGATCGATTGAAAAAAATAAGATTGTCAACGACTTTTAAATATTTCTTATCGTATTTCATCTGAATTTGGAAACAATCCAACAAGTGGTTCTCGAGATATCATGTCCACCGACTTTGAAAACAAACTTTTTTGGGTTGTTTTTCTGTGCTTTTTGGTGATTATTTCAAGGCCCTCAATATATGTATTCACATTCCAATTGAGTGCACTCTCCCTATCAATTACCTCTCCACCTCTCTTCCCTGTCTTCTTCCATATCTCCATCTGCCTTCTGGTTGACTGCAGACAAGATCGTACAGTAATGAGCGATAACGGCGAAACTTCTCGTCCTAGAGGAAAGAAACAAATCCCGTGAAGTGGAGTTACTTTGAACAGGTTTTGGAAGTTTTTTGTAGGCAACTTTTTTTAACCCTTTGAAGCATACATTTTTCTTTACGTGCAATTGGCTTGAAGTGTTGAATGAACTCGGGGGTTTTCGGGTTCGCTGATTACGGATCTGCACTCAAAATTCGGAAATTCAAGAAGGCGGATCCAATATGGCGGACCATAAATGCAAAACGTCGTTTGATGATAGCGAAAGTTGGTACTCGGGGGTATTCGGGGTCGCTGATTACAAATCTGCACTCAAAATTCGGAAATTCAAGATGGCGGATCCAACATGGCGGACCATAAATGCAAAACGTCGTTTGATGATAGCGAAAGTTGGTACTCGGGGGTTTTCAGGGTCGCTGTTACATAACATAAGCTCCCAAAAAAATAGATAATCAAATTTGGAAAAAATCCTGTAGTTTTTGCCATTTACAGCCGCCATTTTAGGACCGCCATTTTCAATTCGACAGTTTAGACTTCGGGTTCGTATTCAGTGGATCAAAAACCAAGTTTTTGCCTATTCTATGGTTACGGTTTACCTGCTAGATTAGTCGTAATCAGATTTATGATGTGAAAAGTTCGTTTTTTTGCACTTTTGTTATTGATGACACCCGCTACGTGAAAAATAAAAAATTCATAGGTATATTGAGAGATAGGAATATTTCATAGTAGTTATTGAGGTCCTAGGAACCTTAAAACGCGTTCACAACCGCCATATTTAATTACAAAACACTTTTGAATCGTCGAAATCTGAATTGAATTAGCTGTACCACCAGTGTTACACGATGCCGCAAAGGGTTAACATCCTAAATTCCAACTTTTTTGCTCCGATAGAACAATGTGTCCTTTGGCTATCAAATGTATAAGAAAGTCAAGCCCCATCACCCCCCCCCCCCCCCAATATATATATATATATATATATATATATATATATATAAAAGGAGTACAACTTTGCAGTGACCGTTTTTTTCAAAAGTTTAAGGCTTTATTATAAAAAAGTGGCTACATATTTTTTAATCAAAGTACTGCCCGTCGCTAGCTACGACCTCGGCCCATCTTTCAGGTAGCATTCGAATCCCGCGTCGATAAAAGTCTTGGTCCTTGGAGGCAATCCAGGAATCGACCCAATTTTTGACTTCTTCGTAAGTACCGAAGTGCTGGTCAGCCAAATCGTGTGCCATTGACCGGAACAAGCGATAGTCGGAAGGGGCAATGTCTGGAGAGTACGCCGGGTGGGATAAAACCTCCCATTTCAGCGTTTCCAAGTACTTTTTCACGACATTTGCAACATGGGGTCGGGCATTGTCATGCTGCAGTATCACTTTGTCATGTCTTTCGTTGAATTGTGGCCGTTTCTCTTTGAGTGCCTTACTCAAGCGCATCAACTGACGTCGGTAGAGTTCCCCTGTGATGGTTTCGGATGGTTTGAGCAGCTCATTCTGCGTCTTCAAAAACTTTCTGCCTTCCGCCACCATGCTTGTTCTCGACCTCAAAATCTCCACTTTTGAAGCGTTGAAACCACCGCCGACACGTTTTCTCACTAATAGAATCCTCCCCGTAAGCATCTACAAGCAAACGGTAGGCCTCAGCCGCAGATTTCTTGATGTTGAAGAAGTAAATCATAACCTCCCGCAAATGCTGAGAATTCGGTTCGTAGGTTGCCATGTTTGAGTGCCTATAACTTTATAATGCATACACGTATCCGTTAGCTTTTTTAAATTGTTTACATTGGCAGAGCCTCTAGTTTAAAATGCCACTTTTTTTTATTGAGCTAGGGCCACTACTTCGGCCGCAGTGGCTCTCTAAGTAAAACGGTCACTGCAAAGTTGTACTCCTAATATATATATATATATGATTTTTAAGTGTCAACGTAACCTCGGGGTTTCTTTGCTCGGAGGCAGTGAAATGCAACTTATGTCAAACATTGAGGGTTACTTTGACATCATTTTGATAAAAAAAAAATTAATATTTTATGCATTATAAATGAAATTTAATGAAAAAACAACGATTTTTTACAATCAAATTGTCATCTTTATTAAGGAAACATTTTACATAAAAATATCAAGTACCTAGGGGCCTATTATAGGCACTTAATCAGTCTTATAGTTATCATTGAGATCAAAATGAACTTGGGCAACATTATAATAAACTCGAACAACAAATTTAATAGCGTTTAAATGCGCACACATTTAAACCGTATTTTGTCGTTCTGTTAAAGTAGCCCCAAAAACTGTCAAAGTTACCCTGAATGTCCAAGTAAGTAATTAAGTTTTAGGGTACTTATCGTTAGAAGGGTAAATTATAAAGAGCCTACTCTCCATTGCAATCTCTGGAAAAAAAACATAACATTCGCTGTGCCCTCGCCGAGAATCGCTCGGTCTTGCAGATACCGTAAGTGAATGTGGAAATGCATTCAATTAGCATTCGAACTGTTCATCACTTTGCGACCCAAGTGGCACGGGGATAATACGCGCGAGGTGGAAAGTGAATTATTTACTTCCAATGAGCCTCGAGACGTGCGAACAACGTTGCGAAAATTTCGCGTAAATTGTTATCGCGTGGAAAAAAAAAGAAAACAATCCACTTACATCGTAGTCCGAGTTATGATTGAGACGTCGTCGAGACAGGCCGAGACGTTGCATCAACGAGATCCAGTATAGCCATGCATTACAAAACTCCATTGATTTACGGCTCTCTCCACTGTTGTACTACTGTTCAATGTTCGTTTCAATCCGTTTTATTTCTGACTTTTATTAATTTCAAATGTGGTTTCCTTGTCTCGCAAGCGATCTCTTGGCTTCGCAACGTCAGGTGGCGATAATCTCCGAGATGATTCACAGCGCATCCCTCATACACGACGACGTTATCGATCAGTCGGAGTTCAGGCGGGGTAAACCTTCCGTAAATGTGCTCTGGAGCCACAAAAAGGTAGGTCTCACTTCTATCCCCATTTTCATGATCGAACTCGATGATGAATTGTCATGCAACTTGTTTTTTTTAATTATCCAAGTTTTCCCTGTACCCTGAGGAAGCGACACTTCCTTATATACAGTTCATCAGTAGATTAATCGAAATTCCAAACTTCCGGTGTTCAGTGGTTAACATTAATCGGTTAAGACGAGAGCCTGAATTAGAAGGTCCAAAAAAAGCATTTTTCGGGATTTTTTTTAGAAGGAAAAAAAAAGTGAGTTCCGTAAACATCGAGGTATTTTTTCATGTATATTTAAAATTTATAAAGAAAAGTTCAACATGGGATAATAAATAACTGCAGATTTATCAGCCTATTCCATGTGCGTCTTGTCACTGCAGTCCTCAATCGGCGGGAAAGACGCAGCTCGTAATTCTTGACTGAAACAAAAAACCAATAAAATTTTCAGTTGTCATATATTTTTCTTCGGGGTGAATTACGAAAAAGCTGAAAAAATCGTGGAATTATAAGTTTCCTCAGGTCTGAATTAAAAAATGTGGTTAAAAAAACACTTTAACGTGCTGTAAAAATGATTTAACAAGACTTTTCCAACGACTTTTTTACTTCACTTAGAAGAGATTTTCATACTGAAAAAAATAAACTTTGGTTTGATTCAATAGGTCGTTTAGTTTTCTTGCTATCACGCCCGCCAATTTGGAAAAATCGTGAAAATGAAAACGGGAGAAAACGCGCTTCAAATGTCAACTTGTAACTTTGTAAATATATTCTTGGATAGGCCATCTATCCATTTTAAGCAATAAAAAAAAAAACGATTTTTCGGACCTTCTAATTCAGGCTCCGGCCTCAAGGAAGAAGATCCCTTTAGGCAGCCGGAAATAAGCGAATTCTCAAGATTTTTTTGTGTCGAAACTATTTATTCTACATAATTAGAATTCCATGCACATATCGTTGCATGTTTGAATTTTGCAAAATATAATCTTTTTTTCAATATTTCAAAATGGCGGCTGTACGGCACTTCACGTCTGATGCATTGATCTGAAACATCAGATGCTATTAAAGTTTGCATCGTTGGAATGCAACGAAAAATATATTTTTTTCGTATGCCTGTATTTTTTTTTGCACATTTAGGCTACGTTGGTCACTGAAACATTTTTGAAAATCCTCATTAAAAATTTCCAAGCAAATAGTACAAAAAAAACGATTTTAGATAATAATAAAAATAAAGAAATTAAAGGATGAAGAAAAATTTGCGTTGCATTCCAACGATGCAATCTTCAACACCATAACATCAGAGCCAAGAAGTTCTAGATTTCTAAGACCCACCCCCTTTATGTGAACCTAAAAAGTCCAAAGAACGGTGAAAATTCGAAAAATGGTACATGTTTTTCAAAAATGTTCTATTTTTCACGAGATTTTTACTATAGTACATGCTCATGAAAAAGTACTTTTTAAAAATATTTTTCAAAGAACTTTAGGTTCACATAGACGGTAATTACATAATTAGAAAGTTAGTCAAATTTCACAATGATCATTCAGATAGTTTTTGCATTATCTTGTACGAGGTTCGCGAAAAAGTTACGGAAGGAAAACGTCAAAGTTTCAAGACTCGAAAATTTAGTGGCGAAATAACCTTCCGATTAATTTGCGATTTCAGGGCCATAAAGTAGTCCATCAGCTTTCTCGTGGGGTTCATTTCCGGTCATGAGCTCTTCTTTACGTTATAAAGGGATCTCCCCCTTAAGTATCAGACCTAATGAAACTTTCACCCCATACGAGGTTGTAACTTGGACACTCATAATAGCAACATGAAAAGAAACCGTAAAGGGTTGAATCAAGGATCGAACGAATATTCGTGTTGTTTTATCACCGTAATGAGTATTTAAAATGTACATTTCGTCTTCTATTTTGGTTCTTCGACACTTACGACGCATTTGGAGCGAAAGAGCGAATGTCTTTTAGAGCAGAGATCTTCGCTGATACACAAATAAGGATTTCCTGTTTCGTATTTTGATATAGTGTTGCTGGAAATAGTCAAGAAAGTTGTCTTACTATTGCGTTCACTATACAGCTAGAAGACAATTATTTCTTGGATCCGAGATCGCTGAGAACTCGTATTTACCTCGACGACATACACGCAATGCCTGCACAATCATACGTACACCCACACACACACACACACACATACAGGGTGGACGCTTTTATATTTCCACCTGAATATTTCCCGAACTGTGCGGTGTTCGAAAAAATGTTTTCACTAAAACTTATACCATTCGAAGCGGGACATCCGATGTTGGACAACAGTGTTCTCCGGGCCGAGATGCCTCCGAGATTTCGAGGTAACCTTGATGTTTGTGATGGAAGTGTTCCTTTTTCTTTAGCAAGGTTCATAGCGAATTCCGATACGAGTTCATTGGCCTGCAGAACGTTGATCTTACAAAATCGGTTGACATCACTTGTCATCGTTTTGATGTTCCCTAGGCTAAAAATCGAGAAGAAGTTTTTCTTCTGTATTCACACGAAATGGGAACTGAATTTCGACATGGGAACACTTGTTTTTCTTCTGCATTCGATGTGATGACCCTTGGACTTGGGCATAACACTTTTTCGAGCCACTTGGCAAAAACGTCTTTGCCTTTTATCACCAAAAATGAAATAAAAAAGCAGGCTTGAAACGATAAAACGCAAAGACTTTCTGGCCAACCTAATGCAAATAAATTATATTGGGGCCGGGTTGAAATTTCGAACTTTGAATGGCCAGAACGCTCAAAACTCTGAGAGAATAGTACCCCGAAAGATCAAAACTCCGAAAATCTTAACACCGTCAAAATAATTCGGCTGTGGAAGCTTTACATTTTTTTTAATTTTCGATAAATCGACGAAGTATTTCAAGATTTTTTTTATTAAGAAGTGATTTTGCGTCAATTTTGGAATTGGTCTAGACAATATTATATGTTCTACATCATTCACAGTCAACTGTGTAGACTTTCGCTGGCATGATCTTGACATGAGGGCCGGGTTGAAATTTCGAACTTTGAATGCGCCGACGGTTTGAAATTCCTAATTTTAATGTTCCGAAATTACAAGGTTCGTCAAGATTATGCCAGCGAAAGTCTACACAGTTGACGGTAAATGATGTAGAACGTATAACATTGTCTAGACAAATTTCAAAATTGACGTAAAATCACTTCTTAATAAATAAACATTCTTGAAATAATTCGTCGATTTTTCGAAAATTTTCAAACTTTTAAACCTCCCATAGCAGAATTATTTTGACGGTGTTCAGATTTTCGGAGTTTTGGTCTTTCGTGTAAAATTTTTTCGGAGTTTTGACCTTCCGGGGTAGTATATTTTCGGAGTTTCTAGCGTTCTCATCGTTCAAAGTTCGGAATTTCAACCCGGTCCCATTATATTTCGTACTCAAAGGGCGCCATGTCGCCTATGAACCAACATTCGCAATGCGCTGCTCAGATGATTGATAAGAGATAATGACACTGACTATAATGATCAATAAAAATACAACATCAAACTTTTTGTCTATATTCACGGTAGGCAAAATTTCACTACTGATAAGTGATGTTGGGTGCTCTTGCAAGATCAGCAGATTATAGGTCAATGAATTTCTATCGAGATACCCTACGGAACTGCTGGAAAAAAAGGTACAGTTCGGTTTGAGAAAACTTAAGGTCATCTCGAAATGGAGGCGCCTGCCGACGGACGATAAGTATTGGTGTCTACCCTTAGATGCTTCCCTTGACGGAAACTACCAGTCTGGAGCTCGAGAGGTGAATTTCGACAATTTTTTATGGATACCCAGTTGATGACATTTAAATTCCATTTGGTGGCGTTTATTGTACAGTTCTTCAAGTACCTTTCCAAATTTTTTCACAAGGTTTTGTATAAAAATGGCTGCGCTGAAGCTGGATGAACCGAGTCATCTTTGTCCGATAATATCCTGAGGTGGGCAAGAGTTCTCCTCCAATTTTTTACCTGCAACGAAAATTCAAAATAATTTGATTTACAGATATGATTCGCCTTCGATGTACGTAAGAAAATCGGGAAATATCGATTCTTCATAAAATAGTGCACATTTAAACAAAAATTGTTTTCGGTAAAAAAAAAATTGCAAAAAAATCGTTTCCGGTAAAAAAACGCCAAAAAAATGCTTTTCGGAAAAAAAATAGCCGCAAAAATATTTTTCGAAAAAAAATTAGCGAAAATAATTTACTTCGGATAAAAAAATTGCCGAAAAAATATTGTTTGAAAAAAAATTACCGAAAATAATTCATTACAACATTTCTCAACACATCAAAAATCCCCCATGTACTTCAATGTGGAATATCGTTAAAAGGTTAAAAAGAAATGTCAAGTCAATCGATGAAGAATTGGCGATGTAGCTTCCGACCACATGACTATTTAAACGCGACACCCTGTATAGATATTGAAACTCTCGCTCAACCGAAATGCAATAGTTCACGGACTAATGCAAGTCGAATAAATGAACTAAATACACCTATATACGTAACCTGTGGCACTTTCATCGCTCGGTAACCGGAAGCTTCAACAAGCACCACCTACCTGCGGCATATAAAATCTATTATTTACTATTTGCACTAATTTACGTGAATCTGGACCTTTGGCTCAACGTTCTCAGGGTGGAGACCCGAGGCTCGATATCGAGCATCAATGTAGAGTGAAAACAATTGTTTATTCCTCTGATTAAATTTACGCCGTCTCCCAAGCTAGCTACTCTTACTCTTGCGCCTGATGAATGAAACTTTCGCGTCCATCGAATTAACACACAATTCGTCATTAATCTTTATTATGAGCGGGCCAGCTGACAGCCGGCAAAATTGCGTTTTTATTCGTCCTCCGCAGCACTTGTGGCATTTTGAGTACTTTTCGTACTTGAACATGTCCGATTGTATTGTTGCTTTCCATTTCTTCGGGTTCCATCCATGAAGGCAACTCCATGCAATTACGTGGTGAATAAATGTGCAAATCTCCAGATATTCCACAATAAATCCAAAAGATTCTGTATCATTTTTTTACGATGCTCTTCCTCATCATATTTGAAGGTGGAACATGCAGGTAAAGATTGCTTGGGTCTGTTTCAGATTTTTTTAAATCGCTCGACCTTTCTTTCAATATTATGACGTTGAATGAGTTCTCTCTATTTTCCAACAGATGGCGTTACTAGAACTACGTGCGTATAGTTTGAGATGGCAAAGCATCTATAAAGAAGTACTAAAAGCAAGCTAGAAATTCAATGTATTCCATTTAGCCGAAGTGTAAACAACTTTTCTTTCATAGTGTTAAACATGTCAAATTTCGCCAATAAAAAAGCATTTGCAAGGAACTTTACTGCACTACTTTATTGAAAAAAAATCTGCAGCTGAAGCACACAGAATTCGTGTTGAGACTTACGGTGACCACGCTTTGTCGAAAACAACATGCAGAGATTGGTTTAGATGCTTCAAAAATAACGATTTTGATGTGTTGAATTGGAGGCATAACTTGATGACGACTCATGTCAGACGCTAGCTGAACTTGCTGAATCATTAGGACCTCATCATTAGAATCATCACCCATCAGTTCCGAAACGTTTGAAAGCGTTAGGCACGATTTTTTTATATAAAGCATCAATTTTCACGAAAAAGCAGCGAAAACTTATTCAACATCCCAATATTTGAGTTTTAACGATCAGGACAAACATTACTTTAGATTCATTTCCAAAGTTCCACGTCCGAAATCTGCAAATATAATATTGGAATGGAACAAATGGAGTGGAAAAATCTGCAAAAATGGATAATGGAAAACGGAAATGGAAATCTGCAAAATGGAAAATGGAAATCTGCAAAAACGGAATGGAACAAATTTGCACTGGAAAAAAAATATAGAGAGCTCTGACCCAATGACGCAAACCGAGTGCCAAGTAAAAGATCAAAAATGGCTCATGTGCCTAATACGTGTCGAGTGCTGAATTCCGCGGGGTTACGATCTCCCCGTGTGCTTCTGTAAACGTTGCTTGTCGTGGATTAGACGCGAGCTGCGCTATAATCTTAAATTGCTGCTGCATGCATCCATACTCACGGGCTCTTGCACAATGTGTCAGGTGAACTCTAAGAATTCATGTGTATGAAATTGTACACTTGGGGGACACGTTTACCAATATACACTGATTGGGGTAGTATCTCCATAAGTCGAATATCCATAAGTCGAATATCCATGAGTGCCAATACCCATGAGTGAATATCCATAAGTCGAATACCCATAAGTGCCAATGTCCATAAGTGAATACCCATAAGTGCCAATATCCATAAGTGAATATCCATAAGTCCGAATATCCATAAGTGAGTATAGAGTAGAAGTGAGTGCCAGAAATGGCGGGAAGTAGAGGAAAAGTGAGTATAGAGGGAACCCAAACAAACCCAAATAAATACCCAAATAAACCCAAACAACCCCAAACAAACTCACTTATCTCTACCTCCCGCCATTTGTGGCGCTCATTTCTACTCTATACTCTCTTATGGATATTCGACTGAAGGATATTCGACTTATGGATATTCGATTTACGAATATTCGACTTGTGGATGTTCGACTTGTGGATATTCGACTTATGGATATTCGACTTATGGATATTCGACTTATGGATATTCGATTTATGGATATTCGACTTGTGGATATTCGACTTGTGGATATTCGTACTTATGAATATTCGACTTATGGATATTCGATTTATGGACATTCGACTTGTGGATATTCGACTTATGGATATTCGTACTTATGGATATTTGACTTATGGATATTCGACTTATGGATATTCGTAGTTATGGATATTCGTACTTATGGATATTCGTACTTAAGGATGTTCGAGTTATGGATATTCGTACTTATGGATATTCGACTTATGGATATTCGACTTATGGATATTCGATTTATGGACATTCGACTTATGGACATTCGACTTATGGATATTCGACTTATGGATATTCGTACTTATGGATATTTGACTTATGGATATTCGACTTATGAAGATTCGTACTTATGGATATTCACTTATGGATATTCGACAACAGTGTACACACTTGGGTTGTGCCGGAGCGGCTGCTGGAAATGCGTTTTCTCATGCCTAGCGCTGGGTCAAGTACATAGCGAGCACCAACGATTATCCATCGACGGATCCATCGAATAAATCTGTCGTTACCCCCGTAAATACACATCTACGCGTGAGTTGTTCGCAGCGAAATGAGACTGACAGGCTTGGATAGTCTGCAAGAGGGAATTCACGAGATTCCAGCGTTTCGACTTTCCCGATCGTATCGTCGTGACCCAACGACGATGACCAACTTGCGACATTGCCGGCTACGGTGTCTCCGCAAGTTGCGAGAGCATCGTCGTTTACCTAGTTTGAGACTCTTAATCCCTGCCCCTCTCTGCCTGTCTTTTCCTTTCTCAAGAGGAAGGCACGCACCGATTCAGCCATCGCGAGTACGAGTATGACAACTGCTTTACAGATTGACATTTTTGTCCTATGACTGGTACTTCCGATGGAGGAAAAAGACCACCCACCAGTTTCTAAAGAAAGACGGATAGAGTGTACCCTTTTCTTTTGGGCGAAATGTGAGCCATCCGGGAAATGAAAAACTTTTGCTTCGGTCCATCTACCTTGCCCTGGAATCCTTTTTGGACCAAAAACCGATCAGGTTCGAAGCTTTTTGAATTTTCATATGTTACGCATATGGGAAATTGGGGAAACTCAGGGAAGTTGTCGACTCCTGGAACAATCAGGCAAAAGTTGGGGTTTGAAAATTCTCTGCAATTTTTCCAGAATTTACTTTTCGCAAGAATTTGGAAAAATGAAAGGAACTCGAAAAAAAACCGAAACGTATAAAAATTAATATTTTCGTATATTCTTAATATTTACATGATTCTTTATTATATATGGTGTTTGGCGCATGGACCGACGCTATTTTAGGGGGATTGGGGGTAATTTGCTAATGTCTTCATCCTTAGACCCAATGTCGTAACTATAACGGTAATTGAGATATTATTGTTTTTCGTTTTTTTTTTAATTACCCGAAATTTCGCCTTTAAGTCGTCATAAGTTTTTTGTTTGTGGTTGTAATAGCACGAAATAACTTTCGTTATATTCTGCAACGTATGATTTATTATAAATAAATCATTGTTTGATACAATTGGTTTTAAAAAAATGACTCTTGAGCTTTAAAATTCTTAAAAATGGTAAAATGTATGATAAATGTCAACTTCTAAATTTATTATTTAAAAAACTCATTTTCTTTGTTTTGACCACATAATGAATGATTTTTATGACATGTAGCATACCGTTATAAAGGATATAACTAGAGAACTATTTAAAAGAAAGCTAAGTTCAAAATGCTTTTCGTTTTTTTTTATCGTGAATTTAGAAGTTGACATTTTTCGTACATTAACGCATTTTCAAGACTGCTCATGAGACATTTTCTCGAAACCAATTGTATCAAATAATAATTTATTTATAACAAACATACATTGCAAAATACAACAAAGTTATTTCGTGCTGTTACAACCACAAATAGAAGAAGTTATGACGATTTAAAGGCGAAATTTCGGGTAATTAAAAAAACAAAAAAAAAATCATGTCAATTACCGTGACACTTGGGACAGGGTAAGGGTAAAAAAACTAACAAATGACCCCCCCCCCCCCGATCCCCCAACAAACTGTGTCGGTTCATGCGCCAAACAGCCTGTATACAAAAAAGATGTCGGTGCCAAACATTGAAAATTTCAAAAACTAATTTGCTCTAAAGCTCTATAAATTTGCATTCGTTTTGTCGATACACAATCACACAATTGTTATTATAGATAAGTGTTTATAATATGTTTTTTTTTAATTTATTGGCACCGACATGGAGATGTTTGTTTATAATAAAGAACAGGTTTTGTATTTTCTTTTAATGTATTTTTTTACTTCACAGTGTTTAAACTATATTTCCAATTTCAGTGGCTTATAATTTTTATTTTAATATTTAAAATTTTCGTATATTTGATCATAAAAATATTACGTTCTTTATAACCCCCAATCTCCCTGGAATATTTGCAAAACTTGTGGGGAAAACCTGGAAGAGTCAGGGAAATTTGAGTCAATAATGCATAACATCAACGCCCATCAATTCGTCGTACAATAAAAGTTTTCATTGTGGGAAAAATTCATTCATTCCCCTTTTTATTTCATTGCTTTTTCACTTCTCCAGCGCAGTTCGTATCTTTTTTTGTATTTTACTTTTGCATTGTTTACTGTCATGTCATTCGTCTAATTTTTTACCTTTGGTTAACGCACGTTTTACCGTTCATTTGCCGCAAAGTTCACCCTAGGCCATAATAATCCTAGCTGTCTTCGTTTCTCTTTCTTTCGCTGTTTTAAAAATACTTCCGTCAGTGCTCAAACGAAGATTATAGTCTTCATTTTTTTTTCTCCGATTATACGCGGCTAGAGTGCGAGACGGGAAAACCGCAAAGACTCGCAGTTAAGAACGGTGGCCATTACCATCGCAACCAGACAAGGATTACGGGCCTACGAAGTAAATTAATTCGGTACTTTTTCGCGGCGATTATTACACGAGTATGACTCCCCCTGGTAATGCATATTTTCAACTGATTTTCATCGTTCGTTATTCTTGCGGACAGTGGTTTGGTAATCAATATACGTGTAATATTTGCGTGTAATTTACGTGTACTTTTCCAATATTCCAATTTACGTGGAATATTCCAATATTCCAATACGTAATTTACGTGTAATATTCCAATAATATATGACAATCGATTGCGGTGGATTCGTAGGGGGAAAAAAGAAAATCCACAAGGCTCCTTTAGGGCAAGTAAATGTAATTGTGCAACAACTATGAATTCATTGATTATTTGCATTTTTATTGATACTTCGATTTGACATAAAGCGAAGTGTTGCGTGCTCAAGTTGGTGGTTTATGTTTGCGCTAAATCCGTATATCTTCGAGTATACTTGAGAAAAACAAGAACCACAACGTGGCATAATTCTCAAATAACTCTTGGATTTTTATTGAATTACTGCTTCCTGGCCGTGAATGGAAATATGCCATTATTCAACCGTGGAACGCACAACAGATTTACTGCAGTTTGTGGTATTTGAATGGCTCTTTCGGCAACGAAACTTCAACGAAATTCAATTTCTTCATTCGATGTTCACTTGATGCGTTGAAAGATGACATATGGCTCGGAAGATCCGACGCCAATTTCAGCTGCGCCCCCACCCTGTAAATTCTACTATTCCTGGATATTGGGGAATTGTATTAGAAACGTTTGTATCTTCAATATATCGGAACATCCTTCGGTATGTCGAATATTACAGAGACAGAGAAATAAGGAAGAGTAAATGCAAGAGAAGAAGAAACGGCATTGATTGCGTGCTCTGGAACAAGTTCCCTAAGAGTGTCATACTTAGGGGAGAGAGAGAGAGAGAGAGAGAGAGAGAGAGAGAGAGAGAGAGAGAGAGAGAGAGAGAGAGAGAGAGAGAGAGAGAGAGAGAGAGAGAGAGAGAGAGAGAAAGAGAGAGAGAGACATAATTCATGATGTTGATGTTTGCATCATTGGAATGCAACGATAGTTTCATTCATTTTACATTTATTTATTTTTATCACTATCCAAAGCAATTTTTTTGTTGCAAATTGGGGTCGTAAATCTTTAATGAGAATATGCAAAAACATTCAGATGATTTTCATAACCTAACGAACCCAAAAAAAATGAATGATTAAGTCTATATAATTATAATAAACTTAGAATAATTAAAATAAACTTAGTGTACTTTTGGATGGTCGGAAAACAGGGCTTATTTTTGAAAATACTAATGAAGCACTGAAAATGCGGTTTAGAGCATTTATTTTACATATCTGTAGGTACCCAAATAAATTTTTAAGTGTCCAAAAGTTAAAAATTGGCGGCCCAGTGGCCAGTAGAAAAAGAACGCCTTTTTTAGGCGCTTTACGGGCGGAGTCGTTGGGGACGCACATGAGCACTTAGAACGATTTTTGTTGTTGTTGTAATCTACATGAATTTTGCTAGCGAAGTACCCATGATAATAACAAAATATTGATTCTTCAAAATTTTGGCACCATTTTGAAAGAAGGTGCATTTTGACTAAAAAAGACCTCAATTTATTTACAAAAACCTTAATTGTTAATCGAATGTAAAAATTCGTGTGTACTTCGGTAGAAAATCTGACTAAGCAGTTACAGTTGAAATTTGAACTCACTCGGTTGAAAATTGTAGGAGTCCGCCCGATTTCGAAATTATGGTTTCAAGAAAAACGTGTAAAAAGGTTTGAAACCATTTTTTTCGGGCCATATCATTCTTGGGACGTTTACATAGGCTATCTCAAAATGACCTGACATTTTTATTTATTAATGAAATGTATTATTTATTTAAAAAGTACGAATGTTTTTATTTTAAGGGGTCTTCTCACTTTAGACGCTAAGAAGGCTATTTTCATGAATTTTTTTGATAAGTTTTTATTATAGATATTGATATAAAAGTTGTTACACTCAATAAATACACTTTTGCAATACATAATTTTTTTTTATGTATTTTTGTAACCCAAACAAACTTTAGACGCGTTTTTCTCGAAACAACGTTTTTCGACAGCTTGTTGATAAAATCTTCGAAACTACTGAACCGATTCTTATGAAATTTTAACCCCATATTCTTTACCACTATAGATATAGCGCATATCAAGGATTTTTTAAAATTTTGATATTCACTATTTTTTTGGCCAAAAACGGTGAAAAAATACGTTTTTTGTTTTTGTTTTGTTTTGTTTTTTTTTTTTCGAAAAATGTCCGCCACTTCGTTATTTTTGCATATATCCAAAATCGTATGATATGCGCTATAGCCACTGACACACTGAATCTAAAACCGTTTGATTTTTTTTGTTTCGGATGATCCATTTCCGAGATTTCATCGACAGCTCAGACCTACTATTTTTTTAGGACATTTTTTAACTACCATTTTCGTCTATAAATAGTGACTTAAATGAATAATTTTTTAAAAATGTATTTATTAAGTGTAACAACTTTTATATCAATATCTATAATATAAACAATAACTATGTAGTAACAAAGCAGCGAATAACAATTTCTATGCGTTGCTCGATCGTGTAATTGTCCACGACTAAACCTCAATACTTCCTGATGCTAGTTGTCAAAGATTAGCACTCTATGTTCGCCAAAAAAAATGGTGCGCAATTTAAAATATCAGGTCATTTCGAGGCACGCTTTACACATCAACCATATAATTCTTTGAATGCTTATACATCGTCGAAGCCAATATAAAAAAGGCAATTTTTTTTTCAAACGTATATTATGCCTCAAAAAGAAGCCATTTTCGTTGCATTCCAACCATGCAAACTTCAACATCATGATAGTTCCCTGAATTATTGCTCCGCTAAATTTTTGTATCCTACGATCATCTTTTCATAAAATCGGATTACTGTAATTCAAGCGCCATTTGTCTTTCCAATTTAACCCAACAGCCTGTTCTTAACCCTCCGTCTGTACACTGGGTCTTTGAAGGCACAAGCCAAATTTTCAAATCGCATATCTCTGGATTTTGGAAAGGGGGGCGGTCGTGTCCCGTCCGTAAAAAAAAACTAGATAGTGGGGGTAAATCTTACGCACAGGGGCGCCACGATCGATCATTTTGTGTCGATCCAGAAAGTGAAAATCTCGAGAGTGCCGTAGAAGACCCAGTGTGCAGACGGCGACGGTATTTCGTGTAAGTAAAATTAAATTTATGCTTTTTTTTCGACTTTTATAATAATTTTAACCTTCCTGAAATTGTTTTTATCGCATGTATATGGGTCATTCCATGTCAAATCGACAAATTTTTTACCTGACCCCCTTTGATTTCGCTGAAAATTTTCTATCTTTTTCTACCCCCCGAAAGTTATTTTTCAGAATTTTTTCAAATTTTTTTTCCCGACTCAAAAAAAGTTATGAATTTTTGAAAAAAACCGCTCTTTTATTTTTAAATTGCCAGAACTTTTTCAAAAATTGACCGTTTGGGAACTTTTTTTTTTCAAAATTTTTGTTTTTAAATGTAGTTTTCGAAAAAAAATATGAAAAAATTTTCAGAATCCCAGATATATGAAATATTTTAGTTTTTTTGAAAAAACCGTAATTTTCTCAAAGTCCGACCGTTTTTTTTTTTTTTTTTTGCTCTAAAAATACTTCAACTAATTCTGCAATGATCCCCGTTAATCAAAAGATGTGACGACAATCGCTTCTAATTTTTTTTCTTGATTATAAAAAAATTTTTGTTGAATTTTTGCTGATTTTATATAACTTTGTTATGAAATTTTTTTTATTTCCTCGTGAAACCTCAAAAGTTAAAAAATAAAATTTTATTGGAGAATTTCAAGCGATTATCGTCCAAGAAATTGTTATTTAAAAAAAAAAAAATTTTTTTTCTCTCATTGACGTTATTTTTTTACTCTTATGGACGTTTTTTTTTGGTACTGAAATATGACAACTTAACGTCATTTTGGTACTGAAACATGACAAAATAACGTCAATGAGAGAAAAAAATTATTTTTTTTTTTAAATAACCATTTCTTGGACGATAATCACTTGAAATTCTCCAATAAAATTTTATTTTTCAACTTTTGAGGTTTCACGAGGAAATAAAAAAAATTTCATAACAAAGTTATATAAAATCAGCAAAAATTCAACAAAAATTTTTTTATAATCAAGAAAAAAAATTAGAAGCGATTGTCGTCACATCTTTTGATTAACGGGGATCATTGCAGAATTCGTTGAAGTATTTTTAGAGCAAAAAAAAAAAAAAACGGTCGGACTTTGAGAAAATTACGGTTTTTTCAAAAAAACTAAAATATTTCATATATCTGGGATTCTGAAAATTTTTTCATATTTTTTTTCGAAAACTACATTTAAAAACAAAAATTTTGAAAAAAAAAAGTTCCCAAACGGTCAATTTTTGAAAAAGTTCTGGCAATTTAAAAATAAAAGAGCGGTTTTTTTTCAAAAATTCATAACTTTTTTTGAGTCGGGAAAAAAAATTTGAAAAAATTCTGAAAAATAACTTTCGGGGGGTAGAAAAAGATAGAAAATTTTCAGCGAAATCAAAGGGGGTCAGGTAAAAAATTTGTCGATTTGACATGGAATGACCCATATGTATTAGGCTAGTTCAAAAGCGACAATTTTTTTTTTTCAAAATTCCCTTTTCGAAATTAAGTAATTAATGTTAACACAATAAGTCCTTACACAGACGATAAGAAAACAATGTTTTGCTGTGCCCTATGTGGTGTGCTCGTGTGCGAAGAACATCGTACAGCAAACAAACCCAAACAAAAAGTTCCCGCAATAATACTGCATCTTTTTCCATTGTATTCACTTAATTACTTATATTTAGTTCATTACTACGATTATGTAATAAAAAAAAAACATTTGGATTTGTAATAAAAATAACTAAAAAGAAACCGAAAAATATTATTTTCTCTGATTTTTTTCTATTAAAAAAGCGACCATTTCGGTAGTCAAAATAAATATACTTTTTGAAAGTAGCACATTCACTGTATTTTTTCCTAATAGTACATGTATTCAGCTATGCAACCTCGAAAGAATTTTATTTTTACACGAAAATTATTGTAAAAAAAAATAATTTACAATAAATGGGTAAATAAACGATTGGATCGTGGAAAGAAATGTTGTAAAAGTGATTGAGAATTTCTTTACATTTTTTTGATGTTTTTTTCTTAGAAAAAACATTAGCAGGCCTTTTAAGACCCAGTGTACAGACGGTGTCCCAAAATCTAAGTGTACAGACGGATGCTTAACATTTTCTATGTGAAAAACGATGAACAATATTGTCAAATAAGTGCAATCAATAAAAGTTAAGGGGTCTTCTCATTTTAGTTGCTAAAAAAGGCTATTTTCATGCATTTTTGACAGGTTTATTTTATAGATATTGATATAAAAGTTGTCACACTTAATAAATACACTTTCGAAATACATTAACATTTTTTATTTATCTATTTAAGTCACTATATCATACGATTTTTGATATATGCAAAAATAACAAAATGGCGGACATTTTTTTGAAAAAACAAAACAAAAAAAAGTTTTTTCACCGTTTTTGGCAAAAAAATTAGTAAATATCAAAATTTGCAAAAAGCCTTGATATGCGCTATAGCTATAGTTGCAAAGAATAAGTGGTTAAAATTTCATAAGGATCGGTTAGGTAGTTCCGAAGATTTTATCAACAAGCCGTCGAAAAACGTTGTTTCGAGAAAAACGCGTTTAAAGTTTGTTTGGGTTCCATAAATACATAACAAATTTTTTTACATGTATTTCGAAACTGTATTTATTAAGTGTAACAACTTTTATATCGATATTTATAATATACACCTATCAAAGAAAATCATGAAAATAGCCTTTTTAGCGGCCAAAGTGAGAAGACCCCTTAAACGACAGTCTGAATTGTGACAAAAAATGGAATATCTTCGTCTGGTTCCGGAAGAGCCAATGGCTCATTGTGGTCAGTCCTGCTGCGAATCGTTGCTATCGACAATATTCCACTTCTCCGGAGCGTGTCTTAAGGCGATGTGCCACATGCCTCCGACCGCTTCGAAATTTTGACAAAAGAATTCTCCCAAACGGAACAACCGATTGGAATGAAATTTGTTGTGTGCATGCAGGACACTTGCTCCGAGGGGATGATGACCTCCGTTATCAAAAATTTCCAAAAAAAATTTACAGTTTGTGGTTACCCTGCGAAAAATGGTGAATTATTAACCATTGCATCGCATTTTCGGTAATTTTCCGAGCGTCATCCTCTGGATCATGAAAAAGCACACATTTTAAGCTTTGTTTCGCCTGTTTTCATGAACAAATGGCGGAGAAAAAGCATTTTGAAATTTTTACATAAATGTAGCAAAAATGTATCGACTAAGCTCAAAATATCAGGTACCGGAGCGAGCGTTCAGTTCATCCGTTTTCTCACTAGCGGCGCGCAGCTCGCTTCGTTTTTTTTTACCGACCGCGCTCGCCTCCTTCCGGAACAATTTATTTTTGACAGGTCGAAAGCCTGAGCTCTAACCTCGCACATTTGTTTGAAATATATTTCAAACGATGTGTAAAGTAGTGTGTGATAGAGTGGAGTTTATGTTCGTCGCGTTTTGGTGAGTGTTTATTTGCCGTGAAAAAAGAAACGAGCCCGGTGGTCGAGGGCGACGCCTCAGGACGCCGGCACACCATCGACGAGAAATCCCGACAACGAAGCCCGACAAGGAAATAATCGACGAGAAAACTGCTGCGGACTATTGCACGAAGAAGAAGATCGAGGTACATCGTGACAGCGAGAAGCCGAAGGAAAAAGCACCCGAAGTCAAGGTACGTACATGCTATCGTACTTTGGGTACTCAACGGCTTCGGACGAATTGCCAAGGAAGCATCCTTGATGAGGAATCTCTCCGCTTGGTATATTCCAAACGGATTCAAACGTGAAAGCGACAAGAATTTCATATTCGAATCAGATTAGAATATACCGAGCAGAGAGATTTATCGCCAAGGATGCTTCCTTGGCAATTTGTGCTTCGACACAAATTGGTTCATGCCGAAGCTAGATTCCAATTCGATTTGTGCTTCGGTACAAAGAAAATGGAAAAATTAGCTCGAATTGGAATTTAGCTTTGGCACGAGTCGATTCGTGACGCAGCACAAATTGCCAAGGAAGCACCCTTGGTGAGGAACATCTCCGCTCATTATATTTCACATGGATTGAAACTTGAAATCGACGAGGATTTCACAGTCGAATCAGATTAGTATATAATATATTCTAATCTGATTCGACTGTGAAATCCTCGTCGATTTCACGTTTCAATCCATGTGAAATATAATGAGCGGAGATGTTCCTCACCAAGGGTGCTTCCTTGGCAATTTGTGCTGCGTCACGAATCGACTCGTGCCAAAGCTAAATTCCAATTCGAGCTAATTTTTCCATTTTCTTTGTACCGAAGCACAAATCGAATTGGAATCTAGCTTCGGCATGAACCAATTTGTGTCGAAGCACAAATTGCCAAGGAAGCATCCGAGCGAAGGGATGTATCGCCAAGGATGATTCCTTGGCAATTTGTGCTTCGACATAAATTGGTTCATGCCGAAGCTAGATTTCAATTTGATTCGTGCTTCGGTATAAAGCAAATGGAAAATTTGCTCCAATTAGAATTTAGCTTTGGCACGAGTCGATTTGTGACACAGCAAGAATTGCCAAGGAAGCACCCTTGGTGAGGAATATCTCCGCTCAGTATATTTCACACGGATTCAAACGTGAAATCGACGAGGATTTGACATTCGAATCAGATTAGAATATACCGAGCAGAGAGATTGATCGCCAAGGATGTTTCCTTGGCAATTTGTGCTTCGACACAAATTGGTTCATGCCGACGCTAGATTCCAATTCGATTCGTGCTTTGGTAAAAAGCAAATGGAAAATTAGCTCGAATTGGAATTTAGCTTTGGCACGAGTCGATTCGTGACGCAGCACGAATTGCCAAGGAAGCACCCTTGGTGAGGAATATCTCCGCTCGGTATATTTCACACGGATTCAAACGTAAAATCGGTGAGGATTTCACGTTCGAATCAGATTAGAATATACCGAGCGAAGGGATGTATCGCCAAGGATGCTTCCTTGGCAATTCGTCCTTCGACACAAATTGGTTCATGCCGAAGGTAAATTTCAATTCGATTCGTGCTTCGGCACGAAACGAAAAAATAAATTAAAGGAGTTCACAAATATTAATTTTCGTTGCGTTCCAACGATCCAAACTTCAACCTCATAGCCTCTCCGCAGAATGCAGAGAACTATTGTAAATTTAATCCTGAAACTAAGTGTGCAATATTTTGGCTAATTATGTTAGTTTTAGATGTCAAGTACGGGGGGGAATTTCATTACAATTTTGAAAAAAATAGAAAAGAGTTTGAACAAAAGTTCGTATTTTCGACCATAATTTTTATATATTACTCCGAAAAATAAAAAGAACAGAACATTTCTTCATTTTTTTAAGTGTTTTTTGGAGCGCTGTATCTATGTGAAAAATGGTCGTACCGAGATGAAAAAAAGACTTTGAAGCTTCAAGTTTCTAGTTTCGAGATCTTTTGGCAAAATTTATTTGTGAGCTACGGTTATCGCACAATCATAAAAAATAGCTGAGGAAAAAAATTTCCAAATTTATGTTTTTTTCTCAAGGGTTCACGGGCTAGGTCATTTTTTTCCACAAAATTCAATGTATAGGTCAGTTAGCTTGTTGATTCAGCTTTAATTTGGTTGTTTTGTCTCTCTACATCAATTTTTTGCTGAGATATCTGACTCTAAATAAAAAAGATCCTGTTGTCTCTGATCATCGATACCTCAGCAACCAATGATCGGAACGGGAATTAAACGGCAGCTTTGAAAACTTGAATAAGTTTCCTATCTGCCCCTTTCGTTCATCTTTGAGAAAAACATTTTTTCACCCTTATCATTAATTTGAAAAAAGGACAAAAAGTGACTTTTTATAGTTTGTCAGTAAATCTACTACTACTTTACAAATATTGATGGAAAAACTAATGTTGCCGCGTTTTTTTTCAGCGTAATGTAGCCCCAACAGCCCTGTTAATTTTCAAATTGACCCATCGAACCGTTTTTCCGGACTGATGTTTTACAGAACAATTAAAGGCACAAGTGTATTTTTCCTGAACATCGTGTAATCATCTTCAAAATAGAAAGACAAATTATCTTCGACTTTTTTCACAACTTTGCACCAGTTTCTTGTTTAATTTAAGAAAAAAAATTCGAAACATTTCATTTTATTTTAATTCCCTTTAACTTTGTAAAACATTTCAGGAAACAATACTGACTCATTTTTTACACGATTCGGCCTTTGCGTACTATAATTAACGCACTCATCTTTAATTGCATGAATTAAAAGTTGATAACCAAGCTGTATTCAATAGTCGATCTGAGAACATTTATGCGATTAACTCTTGAAATTTTCGACGAAGGTTATTAGGGTTCCAGAAAACAGTTTTTTTTTTAACTAGGCATGAAGAAATATTGATAAAAGTTAAAGTTTACAAAAACTTTAGATTCATTTTTTTTTACCAAAATGTAGAAAAAAGTTACCAATAATAAGATTAGTTTCCAAAAAATTTTAATTGTTTTTTTCTTCCAAAAAAATATTAGTTTTCAAAGAAACTGTTTTTTTGTAACCCTAATAACCTTCCCAGAAAATATCGAGAATTAATCTCATTTAAGTTCTCAGGTCGACTAGTGAATACAGCTTGGGGGTTTTTAATTAACTTTTAATTAACGCAATTAAAGATCAGTGAAATTATGTTGCGCAAAGGTCGAATTGTGTAAAAAATGAGTTTGTATTGTTTCCTGAAATGTTTTACAAATATGAAAAAAAAAAAATTGAAATTTTTCGAATTTTTTTTTCTTGAATTTAACAAGCAACTAGTACAAAGTTGTGAAAAAAGTCGAAGAAAATTGGTTTTTTCATTCTGATGTTTACACGATGTTTAGGAACAATACATTTCTTCCTCTGTTTTGTAAAATTTTAATAAATTGGTCCGGAAAAACAATTCGATGGATAAAATTGAAAGTTTACAGGGCTCTTGGAGGTACAACAAGCAGAAAAACAACCGGGCAACATTAGTCTTTATCAATATTCACAAAGTAGTAGTACATTTACTGAAAAACCATAAAAACTCATTTTTTGTCCTTTTTCAAATTAATATTAATCGTGACAAAAATGTTTTTTTTCTACAAAATCAATAAAAGGATCTGGTAGGAAATTTTTTTAAGTTTTCAAGGCTGCCCGTGCGATCATTGGTTGCTGAGATATCGATGATCGAAGACAAAAGGATCTTTTTCATTCAGTCGGATATCTCAACAAAAAATTGACGTAGAGGGACAAAAAACCAAATTGAAGCTGAATAAACAAGCTAACTGGATACATGGATTTAACTGAAATAACATTCTCGAGAGCGTTGACCCTTGAAACAAAAACCAAAAAATTTAGAAACAAATTTTCTCTCGCTATTTTTTATCGTTGCGCGATAACAGTAGCTCACCAATTTGTTTTGCCGGCAGATCTCGAAACTAGAAACTTGGAGCTTCATGATGCTTTTTTCATCTCGATGCGACCATTTTTCACGCACTTGAAAAAACACTTTGAAAAATTGAAGAAATTTTTGTTCCTTTAATTCTTTAGAGTAGTCTGTAAAAAGTGATATATTTGTTCAAGGGCAGTTGTTCAATTGGCAAGGATGGTCGATAACGTCACAATTTTTGTTGTTTGCAGCAACTCGGAAGCGAGGGACTCAACGGGGTCGGCACGAAAATATCATCGGAAGGCGTGAGATTGTTCTCGATTGTGTCGGTGACAAGGAATGCAAGACAGAATGTGCTCTGCCTCTGCTCTGCCTGTAAGGCTCATGAGAAAATATGTTCTCTATTGCTCGAGCTCTGTCGTGACCGACGAGACAGTGTTTCTTCTCTGTTGCTCGATACCGGTGAACGATGAACAAAATTTCGCCGATCAAGCTTTTGGATAAATCTCCGCCGTCGGATGCAGCAGCACGGTACCCATGTCTTTGTGAGGCGAGCGGTGGACAAAGTGCATATGAAGCGTGGTCGAGGTATTTGTTAAAATTTATTAAAACGGATGGCAAGATGTCACCACCTTTCCACAGGGCAAGTCTTCAACAACTCGGAAGTTAAATTGTAAAAAATGTATGAAAACTTCCAATTTTGGGAAAGTCACCATTTTCTTTCAAATTCGTTCGGGTGAAAATCACGCAAGGAAGGAGGACACTACCGTCACTGCCCATTTTCGACCGTTTTCTTTATTAAAAAAAAAATACAGCAATAAAATATATAATCAAAATAACTTTAAGGCTTCATTAGGTATATATTGAAGTATGTAAAACGAGTTTATTTGAAAAGAATAGAAAATCACGGTGCTCGGGTTGCTATAGCACTACTGGTTTTCAGTCAACCCCCTCCATGCTGTTGAAGTTTGCATCCTAGGAACGCAGCGAAAGCTCTTGCTCACATTTTATTTTTTATATTTTTATTGTTATAGAAGATGTTTTTTTTAAAGATTTATATTGTAGATCGCTAAATAAACATCTTTAAAAATGGTTAGAAGATTTTTGTAAGCAAAGTTTGCTAAAATAAATTTAAGGAATTCACAAACATTAATTTTCGTTGCGTTCCAAAGATACAAACTTCAACCTCATATTCTCTCCGCGAACGCCGTAGAACTATCGTAAATTTAATCCTGGTACTAAGAGTGAAATATTTTCGTTAAATATTTATTTTTAGAAGTCAAGTACGGGGAGAATTTTCAAAATAATTTTAAAAAAAATAGTAACGTGTTTCAAAAACAGTTCGTGTTTTCGACCATCATTTTTATGTACTACTCCGAAAAATTAAAGGAACAGAAAATTTGTTCATTTTGTTCGTGTTTTTTGAAGCGCTGTATCTATATGAAAAATGGTCGCATCGAGATTTAAAAAAAGCCTTTGAAGCTTCAAGTTTCTAGTTTCGCGATCTTCTGGCAAACATTTTTTGTTAGCTGCGGTTATCGCGCAATCATAAGAATAGATGAGGAAAAAATTGCGAAATTTATGTTTTTTTTTCAAGGGTTCACGGGCTAGGTAATTTTTTTTCACGAAACTCAATGTATAGGTCTGCTAGCTTGTTGATTGAGCTTTAATTTGCTTTTTTTGTCTCTACGTCAATTTTTTGCTGAGCTATCCGACTTTAAATGAAAGAAGATCCTTTTATCTTCGATCATCGATATCTCAGCAACCAATGATCGCGATTAAAGGGCAGCTTTGAGAAGTTGAATAAATTTCCTACCAGTCCCTTTCGTTGATCTTTCAGAAAAACATTTTTTCACTGTTAACATTAATTTGAAAAAAAAGGACAAGAAGTGATTTTTTATAGTTTGTCAGTAAATCTGCTACTACTTTACAAATATTGATGCAAACACTAATGTTGCCGCGTTTTTTACAAGCGTAATGTAGCCCCAATAGCCCTGTTAATTTTCAAATTGATCCATCGAACCGTTTTTCCGGACTGATTGATCAATGTTTTAGAGAACAATGAAAGGCACAAGAGTATTGTTTCTAAACATCGTTTAATCATCATCAAAATGGAAAGACCAATTTTCTTCGAATCTTTTCACAACTTTGCACTAGTTTCTTGTTAAATTTAAGAAAAAAAAATCTAAAAATTTCAATTAAAAAAAAATATTTCTTTTAACTTTGTAAAACATTTCAGGAAATAATACTGACTCATTTTTTACCCGATTCGGCCTTTGCGCACTATAATTTCACTAATGTTTAATTGCGTTAATTAAAAGTTGATAACCCCAAGCTGTATTCAATAGTCAATCTGAGAACATTTATGCGATGAACTTTTGATATTTTCTACGAAGGTTATGAGGGTTCGAGAAAATAGTTTTTTTTTTCAAACTAGGCATGAAAAAAAATTGAAAAAAGTTAAAGTTAACAAAAACTTTACATTAATTTTTTTTACCAAAACGTAGAAAAAAATTAATTTACCAAATTATTTTTTTTACCAAAGTATTTTTTTACCAAAAACGTAGAAAAAGATTAGTTGGAAAAAAATGTTAAGTGGTTTTTTTTTTCAAAAAGGGATTAGTTTTAAAAGAAAGTGTTTTTTGTAACCCTAATAACCTACGCAGAAAATATCGAGAATTAATCTCATACAAGTTCTCAGATCGACTAGTGAATACAGCTTGGGAGTATCAACTTTTAATTAACGCAATTAAAGGTAAGTGAAATTATGGTGCGCAAAGGTCGAATCGTGTAAAAAAAGAGTCAGTATTGTTTCCTGAAATATTTGACAAATTTAGTAAAAAAAAAGAAATGGAGATTTTCGATTTTTTTTTCTTGACTTTAATAAGCAACTAGTCGTGAAAAGTTGTGCAAAGAGTCGAAGAAAATTGTTTTTTTTTTCATTCTGATGATGATTACACGATGTTTAGGAACAATACACTTCTTCCTTTGTTTTGTACAACTTTGAAGAATCGGTCCGGAAAAACGGTTCGATAGATCAAATTGAAAATTTACAGGGCTACTGGGGCTACATTAAGCAGAAAAACAACCAGGCAACATTAATCTTTCCATTAATATTTAAAGTGTTGTACATTTACTATAATATATAAAGTAGTAGTACATCTACTGAAACACCATTAAAAGTATTTTTTTGTCATTTTTCAAATTAATATAAATGGTGAAAAAAATGTATTTTTTTTTGTAAAAAATCAACGAAAGGGTCGTGTAGGCAATTTGTTTAAGTTTTTAAAGCCGCCCTTACAATCATTGGTTGCTCAGATATCGATGATCGAAGGCAAAAGGATCTTTCTACATTCAAAGTCGGATATGTCAGCATAAAATTCACGTAGAGAAACAAAAAACCAAATTGAAGCTGAACAAACAAGCTAACTGAGCTATACATGTATTTAACTCAAATAACATTCTCGAGCGTGTGGACTTGAAAAAAAAACTCAAAAAATTTGGAAACAAATTTTCTCTCGCTATTTTTTATTATTGCGCGATAACAGTAGCTCACAAATTCATTTTGCCGACAGATCTCGAAAGTAGACATTTGAAGCTTCATAATGCGTTTTTTCATCTCGATGCGACCATTTCTTACATTCATACAGCGCTTCAAAAAACACTAGATTAACACTATGTTAGACGAGAGAGCTGGAGAAGTTTTGTTTCCATAATCTAATGCGGCCTTTTGGTCGAAAATAAAACTATTTTTAGTCGGTGAATTTGTCCCCATAGATAATAGGTTTACAAGAGTTGAGAATTGCGACTGCCGGCATGGCATCGCCAAAGATGCTTTTCAGCGCCGGAAACTTAAAAAAATAGCTCGAAAACCGCTTTAAAACTGTTTTTTGCTATAAACGAATATTCATCATATTTTTGGAGGTTATAAGAATGTTTTAAAAGTGTTTCCAAAATATGATTTTTCGAACATTTTCCACCGGCGCCCTCCTTTAAACATATCGCGATCGTAAAATTTCACCGCTCTTCTGTAGAGCGAGACTCCTGCGATCGCCATTGCTGGACAATTCGATCCTTGGAGGAACCTGCCGAAGATGAATCCCGGCAGAGAGAAAAAAATGCTAAACGTATTTATTTTCGCAATAATTATAAGATTTCACCACTTTTTCGCAAAGTGAGACTCGGTCGATCTCGTTCGCTCGCGAATTTGGTCGGCCGCAGACAACCTGCCGAAAAAAAGTCATGGCAGAGAGAAAAATTCCGAACGCATTTGTTTAAACAATGAGCATTCTAAAATTTTGCAACTCGTTTGTAGAGTAAGTCTCGAGCGATCTCGCCCGCTCGAGATTTTGGCAGAGATCGAACTTGTCGACGATAAGCAGCATCGAGATTCAAAATAGTCCTCGAGCGTATTTGTTTAAATCAATTAAAAAGGGATGGGAAAATGTCAGCACCCTTCCACAATACGAGTCTCTAGCAAACACGCCGTTTGCTAGAAAATTCAACCGTTATGGAATTTACTCCGATGACCGTCGTCGACAAAAGAAATTGATTTGAGGCAATTTTTTTAAACAATTGGCGATCGAACAATTTCACCGCTCTTCCGTAGAGCGAGGCTAGCAATCTTTATTGCGCGATAAGTTGACTGAAAACTAGCACTGCTAGTTTTCAGTCAACCCTCTCCTTGCTGTTGAAGTTTGCATCGTTGGACCGCAACGAATGCTCGTGCTCACATTTTATTTTTTATATTTTTATTGTTATAGAAAATCTTTTTTTTAAGATTTATATTGTAGATCGCTAAATAAACATCTTAAAAAATAGTTAGAAGATTTTTGGCTAAAATCGAATATTCATCATATTTTTGGAGGTTATAAGGATTTTTTAAAAGTTTTTCCAAAATATGATTTTTTGAAAATTTTCCACCGGCGTCCTCCTTTAAACATATCGCGATCGTAAAATTTCACCGCTCTTCTGTAGAGCGAGACTCCTGCGATCGCCATTGCTGGACAATTCGATCCTTGGAGGAACCTGCCGAAGATGAATCCCGGCAGAGAGAAAAAAATGCTAAACGTATTTATTTTCGCAATAATTATAAGATTTCACCACTTTTTCGCAAAGTGAGACTCGGTCGATCTCGTTCGCTCGCGAATTTGGTCGGCCGCAGACAACCTGCCGAAAAAAAGTCATGGCAGAGAGAAAAATTCCGAACGCATTTGTTTAAACAATGAGCATTCTAAAATTTTGCAACTCGTTTGTAGAGTAAGTCTCGAGCGATCTCGCCCGCTCGAGATTTTGGCAGAGATCGAACTTGTCGACGATAAGCAGCATCGAGATTCAAAATAGTCCTCGAGCGTATTTGTTTAAATCAATTAAAAAGGGATGGGAAAATGTCAGCACCCTTCCACAATACGAGTCTCTAGCAAACACGCCGTTTGCTAGAAAATTCAACCGTTATGGAATTTACTCCGATGACCGTCGTCGACAAAAGAAATTGATTTGAGGCAATTTTTTTAAACAATTGGCGATCGAACAATTTTACCGCTCTTCCGTAGAGCGAGGCTAGCAATCTTTATTGCGCGATAAGTTGACTGAAAACTAGCACTGCTATTTTTCAGTCAACCCTCTCCTTGCTGTTGAAGTTTGCATCGTTGGACCGCAACGAATGCTCTTGCTCACATTTTATTTTTTATATTTTTATTGTTATAGAAAATCTTTTTTTTAAGATTTATATTGTAGATCGCTAAATAAACATCTTAAAAAATGGTTAGAAGATTTTTGGCTATAAACGAATATTCATCATATTTTTGGAGGTTATAAGGATTTTTTTAAAGTTTTTCCAAAATATGATTTTTCGAAAATTTTCCACCGGCGTCCTCCTTTAAACATATCGCGATCGTAAAATTTCACCGCTCTTCTGTAGAGCGAGACTCCTGCGATCGCCATTGCTGGACAATTCGATCCTTGGAGGAACCTGCCGAAGATGAATCCCGGCAGAGAGAAAAAAATGCTAAACGTATTTATTTTCGCAATAATTATAAGATTTCACCACTTTTTCGCAAAGTGAGACTCGGTCGATCTCGTTCGCTCGCGAATTTGGTCGGCCGCAGACAACCTCCTGAAAAAAATCATGGCAGAGACAAAAGTTCCGAACGCATTTGTTTAAACAATGAGCATTCTAAAATTTTGCAACGCGTTTGTAGAGTAAGTCTCGAGCAATCTCGCTCGCTCGCTCGAGATTTTGGCAGAGATCGAACTTGTCGACGATAAGCAGCATCGAGATTCAAAATAGTCCTCGAGCGTATTTGTTTAAATTAATTAAAAAGGGATGGGAAAATGTCAGCACCCTTCCACAATACGAGTCTCTAGCAAACACCCCATTTGCTAGAAAGTTCAACCGTTATGGAATTTACTCCGATGACCGTCGTCGACAAAATAAATCGATTTAAGGCCATTTGTTTAAACAATTGGCGATCGAAAAATTTCACCGCTCTTCCGTAGAGCGAGGCTAGCGATATTTATTGCTCGAAAATTAGACCCTTCGAGAACCTGCCGAAGATGAACCCTGGCAGAGATAAAAATGCCGAACGCATTAATTTAAACATTGAGCATTGTAAAATTTTACCACTCTCTTGTAGAGTGAGTTTCGGGCAATCTCATTCACTCGAGATTTTGGCAAAGATAGAATTCGTCGACGGTAAACGGCATCGGGATTACAAATAGGGCTCGAGCTTATTTGTTTTAATTTAAAAACATGTGTAAATGCCAGCATCCTTCCACAAAACGAGTCTCTAGCGAACCCCGTTTGCCAGAAAGCTCAAGCGAATAAAATTTTCACCGATGACCGTCGTCAAAAAAATTAATCGATCCAAGGCAGTTTGCATATATAATGTAAACTGTTACAATGTTTCACCGCTCTCCTGCCGAGCGAGCGTATGCTTCCAAGCGTACCATGGTCGCTAAGCGTGTGTGCATACGCGCTTCGCGATCCTCGCCTTTGCTCTCTGCGCGTGGTCGGCGTAGCGCAGATAACACTCACACACACGACCGCGCTTAGCGATCGTCGCCTTCTTTCCAAACACAGCCGGCGTATGGAACATACACACTCACACACACACGTGCGCGCTTAGCGATCGTCGACTACGCGGCCTCGACACTTCGTCCCAGTGCGAAGTATCGGGGCCAAATTCGCGAGCGTTGCGCCATCCGTCGGTAGTAACTCGTAGCTAAAAACTGCGAGATCTGCGCTACCGACGTAACGAGAGGCCGCGTCGAAATTTTCCGACGTGTGGCACATGGCCTTAAAGGTTAAAATCACGAGGCATTCCCGGGTTTTTGATCGCGTTCGGTAGTAATCCACAAGAGACGAGTCGAGGACCGCACGAGCCGTGAACGATTCTAACAAATTGTGCAACGGTGGGGCATTAACAAGGCGCTAAACGGATGAGGTCTGTTATTGCTCAAGTATAATACTTAGCGTTAACGCGCGGTGTTGGAAGGGGAGCGGGTCGGGTCTTATAGCACTTTGCCGACAAGGACGTCGACATCGATGTTCAACGACTGCATTCACGCGATTATACATACCGCGTCCCGTGCCTCTCGCGTATGCTTCTGCGTGCGTAACCTCAGCGACGCAACGTGTCGCTCCTCTACCAGCTCTGGAACGACCGACATTTTCGTGAAAGCTACAGAATCAACATTGTTTCGGAATTCAAAAAAAAAAAAAAAAAGTCACGTGTCGGATCCTGATTTTCGAGAGCCTTTACTGTCAACCTTCGACAATCTGGTTATCCAAAGCCTCAACGTGCTCCACTTGATAAAAGGAGGGTAGTTAGTGCTACCCTTAGTGCCCTTCCGAAACTAACGAATTATGAAAATCGACGTGTAAAGTGCATTAGAACGCCGTGAGAATTAAGGGAAGGGTAGGGGTTTCAGCGTGAAAAAAAAAACACTTTTTTGCGATTTTTTTTTCATCTATATGGATGGAGTAAATTTATTGAAACCTTTTGCACATTGTTAAGTGTCATTTCAAGAACATTCCGTGAAATTTGTACGCAAAAATATCCACAAACAAGCCTGTGACAAAGCTTTTCCAAGAACGCCTTTGGAAAAACACGATTTGCGGTGTTCACTGTATCTCAGCTAGAAATTATCTGAAATCAAGTACCATTAAAATTTAGTCAAAGTATCATCAAATCCTCCCCCAACGGTCTTTGATAATCTTTTTTTCATTTCTAAATTTTCGGTGGTCATGTAAAGTGAAAAGTGCTATTTTTCACGAAAAATTCCGCCATTTTGGGGGTGGAAAACCCCCTCGATGTAAAAAAAATCTCAAACTAACCGTTGGGGGGAGGTATTTTATATGTAGAAAGTGTGTACCAAGTTTGAAATAAATAGGTCATGTAGTTTTCAAATGGCAGTGAACAGGCACTTTGAAAATGTGGATTCGAGAAAAACGCGGCACCGGCTTGTTTGTGGATATTTTCGCGTACAAATTTCACGGAATGTTCGTGAAATGACACTTAACAATGTACAAAAGGTTTCAATAAATTTACTCTATCCATATAGATGAAAAAAATCGCAAAAGAGTGTTTTTTTTTCACGCTCAAACCCCAACCTTCCCCTTAAACGAAGGCATTCTAAACGTTCTAAATTGTTCCGATTCAGTTGAATAAATAATAACAGTCATTTGGGCGCGTTCTATCACAAAATTTCCACCGAGAGAAAATCACAGCGTCATTATTGTCCTCCTGGAGCAGAGTCCTGGTATCCGTGGCAAAAGAGTCATTAAAAAAAGGGTCAGCACATGGGTCATTATAGCAGTAAAGTACAAAGATGTCCTTCAGGCGAAAGATCGAAAAATCGAGTCAAAACGGGTACACTGACCTTTGGATAAATGATTTCAAACTGTTTGATAAAGTGCCGTTACGGGCGAGAGTAATGAACTCGGTAGACTGCCTTTTTCTGCTTTTCGAGCTGTGAAAGGGGTGAGGGGCCTTCCTAAGAGCTAACAAACAAAATAAAATAAAAAAGGATATGATTGGGCGAGACCAGTGGCAGTCTCGAGTCGAAAATGGTTATTCTTTAGATAGCCGCTCTTGAGATTATTTTTGCATCATCCTTATGCAACGATCTCACATCACAATTCGCTCTCGTTGACCATTAAAATTAATTATCGTCTGATCCGAGCTCCTGCGTTTTTCGTTGTACCAAGTTGCGCACCACGCGTGTTTAACTGACATACCTATAGTTGTATTCGATAATGAAGATTTTTAGGAATACGTTAAGGCTACACCTCGTCAGTAACCCGTTGCTTGTCCCTCGATTGGGAGAATATTACTCTTCGCACTGCCAAAAAAAAATTAATTTAAATAGGATCTATTTCAATCAAATAGCTCTTTTTTCTTGTCTCAGGCCTACTACGATCTTATTTGCGTCAAAGATTTTTTTTATTCGTTTCAGCTATTCTTTTTATATATTCAATATATTTAAATTGAATAAATAAAGACTCGATTCAAATAAATCTTTATTTGAATCGAATGTAATATATGCATGCAAATGTAATATATGCATAAAATATTTTATAAATCCAAAATGAAATGAAACACTTAAGTGAGAGTTTCACCATAATGATTTTGTATCGTAATTCGTCATTTCCTGGCCTTCTGAAATGATTTTTTTCGAAGAAAATATTTCGCATATATGGAATCGACCCTCGAACCTATTTACCTATAGCATCGCGCGCTGTCCCTATGCTACCGACGGCTTGTAACTTCCTGGTCGCAAATATGGCATAAGAAACCAAACGAATACGTATGATTATTTGCTGTATCACAAAAACTATATAATAGTTAATACTTAATAATAAATTAATAGAGAGGAATTACTTGGATTATATATATATATATATATATATATATATATATATATAATTCCTCTCTCTCCATCACCTCTACACCCACCCCCCTTTGATGTGTGTGTGTTGCAATAAAAATAGACCATTAATTCAATCAAATACAACAATGACTGACTCTACGAAAATTCTATCTGGTTTAGATTAAAAAAAAAATAAATACATTTAGTGGATTCAACTAAACTGTTTTTTGAACAGATGAAACCGAATAACAGATTTATAAGGATTAAATCAAAATTTTAGTTATTAGACAATATCAAATAGATTTTGATTTGAATAAATAAATATATTTAAAATAAATAATTCCAATAATGAAATGCAATAGGAAAAATTTTATTTCACGAAAAATCTAGTTAATTCAAATTTAAACAATCAAATAGACGCGGTTAGTTAATATCAATAGAATTTTGCCGTCATTGCAGTGTATACTTCCATTTATTTATTCGCCATCCTTTCGTTTACTGATTTTCAGTGTATAAACTCAAGAAAGCTTACGTTTCGCGAGATGCCAATATTCTATGAGAGTTTAGAAACTCGAATTATGCAGGAGAAAGAGGGAAAAGGAATAAGCGATGAGGGAAATTGACAACGAAATCGATAATCGGATATTTGCGGTGAAGAAAAAGAAACTTCGATTTATGATTCTTTGTTCATGAATTATTATACCATACGTGTTATAGCTACGGATGTATCGTAAGACTTTAAGGGCTTAGGCCGCTCTAGAGACCGCAAAAATAGGCTTTTTGGGGATTTTTTTTCAGAAAAACTACAAAATACATCGAGATTACAAAAAAGGGTGTTTGTCATACATATCGGTGACTGTATACGATACATTTTTTGTTTGGGGATTCAACGGATTCACTTGAAATGTTGAATATATCTTGAAAAATACATTGTCTATGGAAGTACGTAGGATTTTTTTTTATATTGCATAGTTCGTTTGTTATTAACAATTATCTGACAACTTTTTAGGAAGATTTTTGGAAAGTGAAAAATTTCGTCAGATAATTGTTAATAACAAATGAACTATGCAATATAAAAAAAATCTTACGTACTTCCATAGAGAATGTATTTTTCAAGATATATTCAACATTTCAAGTGAATCGGTTGAAAATTATCTGAGTTATGTTTCCGGCCAACTTAAAAAATGCAGTTTTGAGATAAACGTTGCACAGCCGCCATTTTGAAATTAATCGCTTTAAAAAAATTATCGTATGCAATCACTGATATGTATGATAAACAGCCTTTTTTGTAATAGCGATTTGTTTGTAGTTTTTCTGGAAAAAAAAATTCCAAAAAGCCTATTTTTTCAGCCTTTAGAGTGGCTTAACCCCTTAATGAAGTACGCAAAAAAATGAATGAGACCTTTTTTGTCGTATATTCACATAGGATCACTTTTCATCTGGAACTTTTTTCTCTAAAGTACATCGTTTTCTCTCAAATGTCATTTAAACAACCAACTTGCTTATGTAAGAAAAAGCACTTCTAGAAAATAATAATTTTCCGATACATACTCCGCTTGTGCAAAAACATTTTTTAAACAACAAAGATATTGAACAAACCTCCAAATTTACATGGAAAATTCAGATTTTACTACCCTCTTACTACGTTTTGTTCTAAACTGTCTTTTATGAAACGCTGAAACTCTCATCTCAAAATCTTTTCGTCCGATTTACTTTAAATTCGGATAAAGCATAGTTTATAACATTTACCGTATGGCCGAATAATTTTTTAAATATATTTATCAATTGGTAAATAAAGAATGATTAAAGTTGCTATTATGTCGAAAGTCGAACATTTTTTCTATAGCTTGCCATTGTCGTACTTTACGAGCTTTCGTCCGGTCGTACGAAAGTTATACTATTATACCAATAGTACAGTTTTTTTTATTTTCCGTTTCAGATCAGCCTAATCGCCATAAACATGTTTAAAAAATAACTTCAATGTTGATTAATATTTTTCCATAAAAAAAATCAAACTTGACGATGTTGTGTATTAATTGTGTGTAAAATCCCGACCTCGTCATCCCAAAACTCTCATCAGAAAAAAAAAATATCGAAAATCGATCACTTTTTTGGGGCTCTAAGATCATGCATACCAGTTAGGTTTTAACGATATCTCCAGAAGCAGATCGTCGTAGGTTTTCATACGATTTACATATTCCCGCTAGAACTTTCCAACGCTTTCGTGACTCGGGGCCTTCATTCTTTGAAAACGATTTTCTCCGCTGACCAGCCTCGCGATATATTCGTTTGTGTACCGTAACGTTTCACGAAAGAATTAGCAATGCTCTTGTCCCTAAATTTTTACATAAGCACAAAATTAAGAAGTAACTTATGCTCGCACATAGTTCCGTTGCCGTAGAAAAAGGAACTTTCAGTTTCTGACGCGTATTCACGTCCTGGCGAGGCCTCGACAACACATTCCGGACAATTTTGCGTTTTCGCAAAAAAAAAAAAACATTAGCATACGAAACAATGCTCCATGTTGCTCTCGCATCTGAATGTACATTTCGAATTTTTATAGAGCTCGGAGTATTTGAAATAACAAAAATCTTTTCAATCAAATGCACTTCAAAACACTAAAAAGTATAATTTTAGTGAAAATATGAAATAACAGGATTATTCATTTGTTATTCTCATTCGCAAGTTGTAAAGTATTACATAATTATTTATTTCGCATCAATGAAGAAGAAAAAACTCGACGGCCTATGTTGGAGTATCGAAATATCGACAAAATATGTGATTTTAATTTTTGTCGATGGTATCACGATGTCCAGGGTTAATGCGCGTTTAAATTATACGCCGATAATCTGGCGAAACTGCAAAAAAAATGGGCCAAGCCTGTATAATTTGCATATACTCATACGAGGCATTTCAGATGAGAAAAAGCAAGCTTTGATTCTGCATCGTGGGTATTTTTTTTTCATTCTTTTTTTACGTTCTGGCTCGAAGTATTAGCTTGAGAAGTTTCATTTGCAAAAACAATAGGCAAAGTATCAATATTCGTCTTCGCATTAGTCAATTTCATTATTATTTCCTATAATCATCCTAAAAGACAAACAAAATGCATGCGATCAGTAGAAGGAGGAATAGTAATCGTTTTGACGCGGAGGAAGTAGCCTGAGTAAAGTTTGACAATTACTTTTACACTTGACATTTTCAACGACTGTAATTTTAGAAGCGCGATAATTCAATCTCTCCTAATGTTTGCAATTTTGTAGTATGCGGTTATTCTTCTTGGCCATTGTTCTTGTCCGCCCGAAGATCAAGGGTTTCAATTAAAAGTAATGCAGAAGACAAAATCTTCGAGGATTCCTATATCCTGAATAAACTTTCGATGTGAGCATCGAAGTTTGATTGAAGAATACGATTTTTTTTCGAAACATAAATGTTTGCCAGTGTGTATCACAAATATAGCGTTTATGATATACATGTGTTACGCGAAACGAGACAAGAGTTGGAAGCCAACGAAGGATCTTCGGTGAAAGGAAACTCGAATCGCAATCTTTCGAGGCGTGTTCGCTTGATTCTTTTAATGGCCAATAACGGAGCGTTACAGAACTCGAAACAGACGTAGATTGACGTTCGATCAGAAAAAAATTATTCCCTCTGCATCGATAGTCTAAAAATGTCAGAAAAACATTTCAATTATCCAACTGGGAAAAAAACGGGGTCTTTGATTTCTAGGATTTTTTAGATACACGAAGAAAAAAAAGATATATATATATATATATATATATATATATATATATACACGCACATTATAACGATTTTGTTTAGAACATTTCTAGTCAACTTGCTTGGCTAATTTATAAAAAATTATTTCACTCTTTTTGTAAATTTGAATTGAAAAAAAATATAGAACTTATTTTCAGATTAATCAAAATTTGTAATGTGGTAAAACGAGCCATAATGTTTTCGGGGGGGTTTCTAATTTAAAAAAAACCCCGAAATATACAAAGTTTGAAAAAGTAAAAAAAAGATGGCCAAGTAATAACTTGGCCTTCTTTTTCTACCTTTTCAAACTTTGTATATGTATACACTACATACAACGAAAATAGAAAAAGGTAAATATTTACAAGTGGGGCTCCAGCCCTAATCGGCTCCAAAAATGTTTTCACGTATTCGGGGCTATTCTGCAGTGTGAAAGTATATTTTTTATGATTGGGGAGGGGTATTTTATTTAAAAAAAATATATTTCCGGAAAATATTCGATTTTTGAAATACGTTTTCTGCATGCTTACTCTAATTTGACTTAAGCTGTTTGTTTTGGTTTGGGTTGGGGTTGAAATAAGGGTTGAAATTCTCTTTTCCCGACTTAAATATTATAAACAAAGTGCTCTGAAATACATCGACTCGGTACAAAATTTCTAAACCCCTTTTCTAGCTGGGGCCCCACTTGTAAATATTTACACAGAAAAAAATTACACACAATACCCCATTTATCGTCATCCCGATGACCACGAGTATTTTACTTTGTTCTTTTTTTCAGGAACAGTTTTGGCTTTGACTTTGCATTGTACACGTACGAATGAGCATATGAAAGAATTTTCGTATCTAATTTTAAAACAAAGTCATACGCAATTATTTCAGCCTCTGATTTTCGTTTTGTTTTTGGGCTCACAGGTTGCCATGGCCGGTGACTTCATCCTCGCAGTAGCTTCGATGATGATAGCACGACTCAAAAACGACGACGTCACTCTCGTTCTCAGTCAGGTAACATTATATATTAAATTTATACATTGTAAAACTTCGAGTATTTGGCTATTTGAAAACATTGCAGCCGGGGCGAAAGTAAATTTTAAGCTCGTTGTTTTTTACACGCCGTTGTTTCGCTGTGTCATCCTCGTTTTTCTATCAAAGGGATAACATCGTAATAATGTTATCAATTTGTAAAAAAAATTCAAAAGTTGTGGAAAAAAAAATATTGACGTATATTGCATCATTGATCTGTGAGTCTTTTTTTTTAACAACGTTATTTAAAAACGCAATCAACATTGAAAATACTTGCAAACTGTGGGACAATGTGCGATTGACCGTATTGAAATTGAGGTCGATAAAGTTATAATTTTTTATCGACCTCAATTTAACACCGTTCGATCAATCTCGTAAACTATTGGTAATGACTCTGGGTTTATGTGCACGTGTGCACTCGTACGTGCAATGTACGTAGGTACACCGACAAAGTGGGGAATTCGAGAGAACGGCACCGATTTATCATCGAGACGGAGATTGCGAAAGATAATTACGGGAATTGACTGACTCGAGATAGAAGGACGCAATTGAACAGAGGCTTTGATATTATATTTGCGAAAAGAATGTAAAAGACAATTTGTCCTGGATTCTTCTATTCGTATCCTAGCGACTGGATTCGGCTTTAAAAAAAATTTACTTCGTCATTACTTATCTCCGAAGTGCAACTTTTAATTGGGTCGATTCATTAGACCATGACCATGGAGAATTTTTTTCCTTCGTGTATAAAGTCAAGGGACCATTCCAGTGTGACTGGCTTCAAAATGACTGATTTTCGTCATTAAAGAAAAATGTAATTTGATAATCAGCCCGACTTTTTTTTCGTTTATTCAAATGTATTTTAAATGTGCTAAAATTTATTTTAGTTTTATTTTTTATTCATTTTTTTGGCCATTGCAAAATGATGCCAAAAAAGATAGTGACAGGAGAAAGTCCTACTCCAAAAATTGTCTGAAAGGAAAAACGAAAAAGTTTATTAATCAGTATGACAAACTGTAGAGGCGCACGGAGGATTTTTTTGTTTTTCGATGAAAATTAACAAAATGGTGGACATTTGAAAATTAAGTGTCAAATTGAGCCTATATTCGACAATTTTTCATTTAAACAAATGTGAAATTTTCAAATAAAAAAAAACGCCTCCGTACGACGCCAAGGAATGGCGTGAAGAATGACGTGACAACATTTGAGACGGATAGCTTGAAAACTCTTCGTTTGAAGTCTTCCACCGTTTTGAAAAACTACGTTTTGAGAAAAAGCGCACCGACCGCGCCAGGTCTCAGGCAGCTGGTCGAATCCCTTTTCACAATCTTTTATTTATCTTGACTTTCTGTGAGGTGAAAAACGTAAAATCGGAATTTCACCCCCTTCCCGACTACTTAGAGCTCTGAAATGTTGCACACATGCATCTAGAGGTGACAATGCACGACTCGACTTAAAAAAATGCCATTTTTCATGTAAAATTTGTGATATCGAATCATCAATATCAAATCTCACTAACACATACAAACAAATTCGTAGCCGACTGTGTTTATATGTGAAAAGTTTGTATGCAACAATTAGTCGTAAGTTCAATCTCAATTACAGTCTTTATTATATTTGGGGCCGGGTTGAAAATCCGAACTTTGAATGCTCTGATGGTTTAAAATTCCGAAATTTAATATTCCGAAATTCAGGATGGGGCCGGGTTGAAATTCCGAACTTTGAATGATCAGAACGCTCAAAACTCCGAAAGATCAAAACTCCGAAAGAATTTTACACGAAAGACCAAAATTCCGAAATTATGAACACCATCAAAATAAGTCGGCTATGGAAGTTTTAAATATTTCAAAATTTTCAATAAATCGACGAATTGTTTCAAGAATTTTTTTTACTAAGCAGTCATTTTGCGTCAATTTTGGAATTTGTCTAAACGATGTTATACGTTCTACATCATCTACAGTCAACTGTGTAGACTTTCGCTGGCATGATCTTGACATGGGGGCCGGTTGGACTTTTTTCTTATTGCATAGTTAATTTATGTTATTAACGATTTTTTAGGCAAATATTTAGGACGTGACAAATTTGCCTAAAAAATCGTCCCATCATTATTAATAACAAATGAACTATGCAATATAAAAAATCCTACGTACTTCCATAGACAATGTATTTTTCAAGATATATTCAACATTTCAAATGAATCGGTTGAAAATCGTCTGAGATATGTTTCCGGCCAACTTAAAAAAGTTGGTTGGCAGTTTTAAAATAACCGCTGCACAGCCGCCATTTTGAAATTAATCGCTTCATAAAAATTATTGTATACAGTCACTGATATGCATGATAAACACCCTTTTTGTAAACTCGATTTATTTTGTAGTTTTTCTGAAAAAACCCCCCAAAAATCCTATTTTTTTCGGCTTCTAGAGTGGCCTAACCCCTTAAAATTCCTAGATTTAATGTTCCGAAATTACAAGGTTCGTCAAGATCATGCTAGCGAAAGTCTACACAGTTGACTCCAAATGATGCAGAACGTATAACATTGTCTAGACAAATTTCAATATTGACGTGAAATCACTGGTTCACGAACAAAAAAAATCTTGAAATAAATCTTCGATTTATTGAAAATGTTGAAACTATTAAAACTTCCATAGCCGAATTATTTTGACTGTGTTCAGGTTTTCGGAGTTTTGGTCTTTCGGGCAAAATTCTTTCAGAGTTTTGATCTTTCGGGCTAGTACTTTTTCGGAGTTTTGAGCGTTCTGATAATTCAAAGTTCGGAATTTCAACACGGCCCCTTATATTTCACAAGCCTTATATGTTCCTAACTAGAAAAACCAATTAAAGACTAAAAAGTAGAAAATAATTTGTATGTAAAAATAATATTTTTTAAAAACAAGCGTTTATTTAATGTACCAAAAAGCAAAAAATATTTTTTTTCACCAAGTCACCTATACGCGACTACAAATAAAAGCGCGTGGCGCTCAAAATTTAACCATACAATCTTTAACTCACACAAATCCGTTAACATATCAACTGTATTTAATTTACTGTAAAACCACCTCAGATTTCTTAAATAAAAATCCTGAAACTGAGTATAAACGTGTGATAATAATGTCTCTAATTACTATTGTGCCGAATTAAATACGGTTAATGAAACTGAATTGATCAAATTTGTTAAAGATTTAAAAAGTTGTGTGCCCCAACCTTTTATTTATAGACACATATAGGTGACTTCCTAAAGAGAATTATTTTCTACTTTTAAGTACATTTAATAATAGCTTGCTCTTTTTTAAGATTTTTTTATACACACAGTTCTAAGGAAACGCTGTAGTGACTTGAATAATTCGAATTTCGCGACCAAAATTTACCAGCTTGTTTATGAAAATCCATATTTTTGGATAACAAAAAAAAACAGCAATAAAAAAAATTTGACCGAAATGATCCCTTGACGAAGCTTAATTAATTTTTTCACTCAGGTCATCACGGATTTGGTACAGGGTGAATTTATGCAGCTGGGCTCCAAGGAAACGGAAAACGAGAGATTCGCTCACTATCTCACGAAATCTTACAGAAAGACCGCCAGTCTCATAGCAAATTCGGTGAAAGGGGTGAGTTTCTTTTTTTGGCAATTTCGAACTACAAAAGAAAGGGGTTGAGTTTTCCACGAAATTTATTGCGATTTAAAAGTGTGTCGAATCGATTTTGATTATTTTTTTTATTTATATATATATACTATATATAATATAATATAATTTAAAAAATATATATATATATATATATATTAGGGTGTGCGGAAAAAAATCGATACTTTTTTTTTCGGTTGCATCCACCAAAAAAGGTGAATTAAGGTAAAAAATGAAGATTCCTCAAAGGAGAGCTCGAAAAAAAATTATTTCGAATGGCGCATTGCATTTGAATATTTTCCATAAGAATAACCCAGGAAAATATTGAGATTTCTGAATGTGGTAGTGCAACTCGTCAGAAAAAAATCGCACAAAGATGTCATTAACATATTCTCATGGAGAATCGAATTGGCAACAAAAAAGTTTTTACGAAAAATTAGCTCAGAACAACCGTTCAAGTGGGATCGCTGTCTGAAATTGAATTGATAGAAAAAAAATAATTCAAAAGGCTGTAAAAATCAAATTTTTCGCTTTACGAAAAAACTTTTTGGGTTTTTTTTTGTAGAGAATGTTCTGCTCTAACATACAATTTGCATGGAATCGTTCTCAAAATACTTCTCTGATACAAAAAAGAATCAAGTACAACAACAAATATAAAAGAAACGACGTCCATCATTGACCGTGTTTCGAAAAGTTTTATTCAATCAATTTGGTTTAATAAGATAAAATAATTTGTTTTTACATTATAATCCTTGATAATTATCGTTCCTTTTTTTAAGAGTCTGTTTGTTGCAATTAGGGTATTTCTGTCGATGATTTTGCACTACACCCAATAAATATTGTAGCTACTCTTAGTTTTTTGTTAATGAACCGTTATATGCTTCTATCAAACTGACACCTCGTTCGGCTACGTTATTAACGACTTTCGGATTGAAAAAAAATCTGAGCAACTCAAATAAGTGGCATTTTCCGGCCATAATTCAATATTTACTCTCAAAAAATCATGAGGTAAATTGAATTGCTGGAAAAGAAATAAGGATTCTTGAGTAACGAAATCGCTTATGTCTTTTTTCAGCAACACTTCCTAATCATTTTTTTTAAATTACTCACTCGGAAGGATTTTTTGATTTTTCTCGAGATTGCAGAGCTTGTACCATTTTTGCCTTCACACTTATCGGCACAGCATTGTCGAAAAACGATAAAGCAACAATTTTCTCGTTAAAGTACCACAAGTGACTAGCTAATTTTTTCGAGGCAGCCTCTCCTACTACAGGATTCACTTCCCAATAACGAATGAAATTTTGTAGCAGTGACAGATCTTGATTTGGGGCCAAAATGGGCGAAAAATGTCGCGGTTTCCCGTTCGTGGCGCTAGTGTGAAGCTTGTAATTTTGCACTACGAGCTACCGCATGCTGCCGCCAGGTGGCAGCGTGTGCTATGGCGCGCACGCCGCTTAAATAATAAAATTTAATTTCAGACAGCGATACCACTTGAACGGTTGTTCTAAGCTAATTGTTCGTAGGAACATTTTTTGTAGGGCATTCAATTCTCTATCAGAAAATCTTATTGACATTTTTGTGAGATTTTTTCCTGAAGAGTTTTACTACGACGTTTAGAAGTGCCAATATTTTCCTGTGTTATACTTATGGAAAGTATTCAAATGCAATGCGCCGTTCGAAATAATTTTTTTTCGAGCCCTCCTTCGAGGATTCTTCTCTTTTTATCTTAATTCATCTTTTTTTGGTGGATGCAAGCGAAAAAAAAAATATCGATTTTTTTCCGCACACCCTAATATATATATATATATATATATATATATATATATATATATATATATATATATATATATATATATATATATATATATATTATATATTATATATTATTTTATATATATGCTGCTTGGTCAAAATGATATTTTTTTCTTCTCCTCCCGCGAACAGGTGGCGATGCTCGGGACCGCGGACGAACGCCTGATCGAAGTCGCTTTTCAGTACGGCAGAAATATCGGTCTTGCCTTCCAGCTCGTCGACGACCTTCTTGATTTTGTCTCAACGTCCGCGGCGATGGGCAAACCTGCCTCTACTGATCTTAAACTTGGTCTTGCAACAGCACCGGTCTTATTCGCTTGCGAACGGGTAAACTGTCCGATTACGTTTGCGTTACAGACTGCCAACGCTACATCTATAAGTCACAACTTTAACCCGAATAATGTTACTCGGAATTATTTCAATTACGAAATTATGTAAAATTTAAGAAGTCGACGTGCATTCAGCCGGCAATTTTTTTCTGTACTTTCCAAAGAAACGAGAACGTTTCGTACATGATCACGTACCGAAGTTTGTTCCGAATACTGTTCCAATCGTGCGAACATTTATAGTTGCACGAAAAGCCACAATGTTCGCTCAATCATTCACGAAATTCAGAAGCTTCACGCCTTAGGGTCGAACCTTTCACGGAAGAAGGCTTATGGGGCGGTACCTTTAGGCGAGGAAAAAATTGCTGATTTTCATGATTTTTTTTAAGGAAAGATTTTTTTCACCATTTTTTAGACTTAGGGCATGTTTTTTTGCCACTTTTGGCTGTTACGTGGTATTTTTTGAATTTATTATCAACGTATACGACACGTAGCGTCGGCGGAATTAATCTGAAAAAAAATACAACGAAGATTTTTATTTCGTTAAGTAACGGGTAACGGGTATAACATCATGTGCGAATTTAACAATTTTTTTCGTATAAAAAAGTGATTCACTCATAAAATTAATTTCACATTTAATTAGTATGAATATCAAGCTGTTAGAAATTGTTTTTTTTTTCGATGTACAAAATGGCCGACTACTCGAAACTTCTCGAAACAGCTTTTTCCAATTGGCGTGACAAATAACTTCAACAATTTTCACTCGATTTACTTCAAATTGAAAAGTCATATTCCTAATTGCATTTCGCAGAAAAGTACATACGGAATTTCTGATTAATCGAAAACTTTTCATTTCATGAGCAGTTATAACGAAATTTTTCACTGAAAATTCATTTCTTAAGTTCAAATACCTACAACTTTTGAGTAAAACAATATTTTTTAAATTCCGTACGTTCTTCTCCAGATATTCTAATGTAGATTGACGAGAATTTTTGTTTTTTGTTCTAGGTAAAAAATTGTGGATGCTAAAGGTCACGCCGGGGAGCGCCAAAAAAAAATAACAAAAGAAAATATTAGTAGTCGGCCATTTTGTACATAAAAAAAAATATATATTCTCTAACAGCTTGATATTCATACTGAATAGATGTGTAACTAATTTTACGAGTGAATCACTTTTTCATACGAAAAAAATTGTTAAATTCGCACATGATTTTATACCCGTTACTGTTGCCTTACCCCGTAAGGGATCTTCACAGTGTAACGGGTCGAACAATAGCTGGTTTTCGAGATTTTTCTTTTCGATGCTTGAAATACGCTGATCAGTCTGATTTTTTTATGTCAAATTAAAGCGCTTATGAAGAACGAAAATACATTTCTAAACGTTTATTTTCAATTTTTTTACATTTTTTTAACGGTTGAAAATGACCGACAAAAAAAAAGTCCTCACAGTGTACACGGTTGTGGCCGTAAATATTATCTGATACAATATTTGTAAAAAGTTTATTAATCAGTATGAAAGCCGCTATCTTGCTATGGAGGTTTTTTAAAATCAAAGTTCACACAATTGCGACGGTTTGGAAAAAAAGTATCGAATTTTTCGTATATTTTCGACATTTTTTCGTTAAAAAAAATGAAGAATAAAAAGAAACTTCCATACCAAGAGAAAGAATGGCGTGAAGAATGTTGTGTCAAGATTTGAGACGGATAGCTTGAAGAAGTTTCCTTTCAGAGTGTACACTAGGGTGGTTAAAAAAAAAACTAATTTTTTTTCGCGGTACTCAACGGTGAATGTTACTACGTTATGAATAATTAATTCATACAAAATTTGAGAGGTCTTAACATTTTTTTACGTAGTGCTCAAACGACTTTTAATTTTCTTTTCTTCGATTTTTCGTCAATTTTTTTTACCCGCCAATAGACATCATAATAATATAATTCAAATAATTTATTCAACATATGTTGAAAGAGATTTTCATTGAACGCTTGAGTTTGATTTTTCTGTAAATATTTTTTTGTTTATCATAATTTTTTGTATACCATTCGAAAAACGATATTTCGAGAAAAACGCACCCGTTCGCGCCAGGTCCCACGCAGCTGGTCGAATCCCTTTTCCCGAGAAAGCCTGTAGCGACCGGAATAATTCGAATTTCGCCCCAAAAATTGAACAGCATGTTTATAACCGTCCACATTATCGGACAATGCAAACAAATCGATTTTCCGAACATTTTACACTGTGATGACCCCTTAACACTCATATGCGGAATGTGAACCAAGAACAGGTGACAAATATAAAAAATCGATGAAATCGCACTCTTTGAAACAAAAAGATTGAATTTCCCGAAAAAATTGCTACATTTTGCAATAAAAAATACTTTTATGAATTTTCGAAAACATTTAGGTTCATGTTTCAGATAATGAGGTTAAAAAGATTTGTACCAAATTTTATCAGAATAGGTATATAGGATAGGAGGTATAGCAGAAGAATCGTGCTATACCTCCGCCATTTTTAAAGATTAATACAAAAATACCATTTAACAGCCAAAAGTGGTACTAAAACATACTCTAAGTCTCAAAAATAGTGAAGAAATCTTTCCGTTTGAAAACAAATAATAAAAATCAGATAAATCAGAAAAAAGTCATTAAAATCAGATTTATACCAAATTTCATCAGAATAGGTATTAATAGGAGGCATAGCAGAAAAATCGTGCTATACCTCCGCCGTTTTCAACGATTAATAAAAAAAAATACCATTTAACAGCCAAAAGTAGTAATAAAACATACCCTAAGTTTCAAAAATAGTGAAGAAATCTTTCCGTTTGAAAACAAATCATAAAAATCAGGTAAAATCAGATAAAATTAGATAAATCTGAAAAAAAAAATCATAAAAATCAGATTTATACCAAATTTCATTAGAATAGGTATTAATAGGAGGCATAGCAGAAAAATCGTGCTATACCTCCGTCGTTTTTAACGATTAATAAAAAAATACCATTTGACAGCCAAAAGTAGTAATAAAACATACCCCAAGTCTCAAAAATAGTGAAGAAATCTTTCCGTTTGAAAACAAATCATAAAAATCAGATTTATACCAAATTTCATCAGAATAGGTATTAATAGGAGGTATAGCAGAAAAATCGCGCTATACCTCCGCCGTTTTCAACGATTAATAAAAAAAAATACCATTTAACAGCCAAAGTAGTAATAAAACATCCCCTAAGTCTAAAAAATAGTGAAGAAATCTTTCCTTTTGAACAAAAGTCATAAAAATCAGCAAATTTTTCCCTCGTCCGTAGGTATCTCCCCCCTTAAGGATATTTTTCAAGCCGCACTTGAGAGTTTGACTCCGAAGTTTTCGGAGGTTCTCTTACGTCGCGTTCTAGCAGGGAAAAAATTAAATCTACCTAATTCACAAACTAAATAGCTCTGATTTCAAGATTTCGTTCCTCGAAACGATGGAGAACTTATTTAAACTTCGGAATCTAACTTTCATTAGATCCGTCTACGTAAAAAAAATGGCTATCCCTTAACACTAATCGTAAATAGGTTCAGCCCTTCAAAAGTTCGCACAAACTCCCGCCACTCTCCAAAATGTCCAACGAAAGAAGAGCAAGATCTGACCTCTCCCTCCGTTTTGTTTGTTTCAGTATCCAGAATTGAACTCGATGATAATGCGTCGTTTTCAGGAGCCTGGCGACGTTGAAAAAGCGTACGAGCTCGTTCACGAGTCGCAGGGTCTCGAGCAAACGCGATTTCTCGCGAGAAAGCACTGCCTCGAGGCAATCCGTCTGGCCCAGTCTTTCGCCGAGAGTCCCTACCAAAAAGGCCTCGTGGTCGTGAGCGACCTGGTGATCAATCGCATGAAGTAGCAGCCTCGGCGCGAGAAAGAAGAAAAACTCGACGCTAAAGCAGATCCGCCCAATGTATAAATAATGCGAAATTCTTCGAGATCACGACCACCCGCGAGAACCGAAAAGCCGAGAAGAAAAAACGAAAACGGAGAAAAAACAAACGAGACAAAGTATGGAAACCGATAGTCGGGGAAATGTAGAAACGTCGCTTCAATTCGGGAATGTTGGATCGATTGTCTTGCGGAAGAGATCACCAGAGTTTATGACCGTACGAGTCGTTAGGGAATTGAGAAGTGAATGAAAACTAGGTGAACGAATGCCAGCTTGATTCTGGGCAAGCGTGCATGGTCGTATGAATGCGTGGGTGTATGTGTGTGCGCACGTGCGATTTTTTGAAAGTCAGCAACGAATGGAAATTCTTCGTCGAGAGAAGAAATATTATTATTTTTTGTTTTGCTACTCAGTTCAATCGTCGCTGACAAAGCAACTCGAGAGATGTCAGCTTTTTTTTTTCTAAGAGAGAAAGAGGGAGAGAAAGATGTCCAATTTCCAAACAGCTGGTTTTTTCTTGTTGAACGATAAAACGCGAGGACAACAAAAAACGGGTATGCAATAGTCCGGTTCTGACGTTTTGAAGATTCGTGGAGCGACAGAGCAATTGTTTCTGTTAGTGACGTTCTGACCGTTAGGGCTCCAACGATTCTACTGTATGAAATGTATAAAAGAATAGTCTTCAACTTCGAACATCGTGTAGAGAATTGTGTATAAGTGGGGAATTCGTTGATGTGAAAAGTCGATTTTTGCTGTATATACCTGAAAATTCATATTTTTAGGGTGTATTTGTAGTAAAAGGGTTTGATATTATTTTCCCAGTTGTTCAAACGTTTGTACAAGCGTCGCGGAATATCACGCCGATTCATGCAAAACCAAAAGTTTACCGCGGACATTCGCGTGAGCGGAAAAGGATGAAATCGAATTTTCTCAATATCGTGCAAACACGAAGATTTCAGATTCCATTCTGGATTCACGTTTTTTTTTTTCAATTGATACCTGACTATTTTTCGTCGTTGCATAATTTTTAGCAACGATTGCCTTTGAAAAAGCGTCGTTAATCTACATTGTCAATATAAAAAAATGCTATTATTCAAAACTCTTTTTCACGAAAATTCGTTTCTCGCTGGACAGTTCATTCGCTTGGTTCTCGTAACTCGGCCATTTCAATTTTCATCACACCGTTTTGCCGAGTTGAATCACGGAGACGAGACGGCGTTTTGAAATTGAAATTTTTAACGCAGTCGCCTTTTGTAGCTTTGTGAAAAAAACGTTGCGCGAAGTTTCACACTCTACTGACGAATTGTCATTCTTCGATCCAGAATTGAAATCTGCATATTGCGTTACCATTTACATTTCTCACTTTACTCTACCGTTATTACATTTTCACCTGCGAACGGGCCGTGGACGATGACTTCCATAAACTGATATTGGAGAATTTAGAATTGCCAATTTCAATACAAAAGTGACTGAAAAATTCGATTTTATGCATCTCCGGAAACAAGTTAATTCCAGACAGATACGATGTAAAACGGCAGTGCAATCTCGCGAGAAAAGAAATACGAAGTAGTAATTGTGACGTCAAATGCTAAAGGGCGATCAGAAATTAACACGACGTAATTATTGTTTAATAATCTCAACCATCGAGTGCCTGGCGCGCTCCCTTTTTGCCTGCTCTTACGTTTATTCTATTTTATTTTGATCTTTTTCGTGAAACGAAAATACCATATCAATGTGGCAAGACATAGGGGAAATAATTTGTCGAGATCGAAACTCTTGCTCTATAATATTGCGACGATTTATTCTTACAGTTATAAGATATGCTATCGTTACCTAATCGTCTGAAGTGTAAATAAAAAAATTACCTTTAGGTTTGCACAAAAAGATATATATATATATATATATATATATATATATATATATATATATATATATATATATATATAATGACCTCCGAGCATAACATACACTCGATCGAAATAGATTGAATGTATTGTTTCAATCATTTTCGCGGGACAATTATTCCGTCGTGTTTCCACGTCGTTTCGGAAATGCTCAGTTTTAGAATGTTAAAGCCCGTTGAGATATTTTCATAACGAAGCAATTATACAAATCGGAGATGGGAATTTGACGAAAAAAACGCCAATTTTAAGTACTTCGTTGCCAAATTGATAAGAAATCAATGTACCCTAAAAAACATCAATACTCGAACTGAAAAAAAAAACACTCCAAGTAACGATAGTTTAAAAAACTTGGCCTCGTTTTTTAAAATTTCTTTATATATATATATATATATATATATATATATATATATATATATATATATATAGGGTGTCCCAGAACTCAACGTCAAGCCGAAACGGGGTGACAGGATTGATTGTAACCATCATGAGAAGAATCAGAAAAAAATCTGGGCATTTAAGAAAAACCTAGAAATTTGGTCAAACTGTAACCATTTTTCGGTTATTGTGGTTAATTTTTATTATTTTTGTTCATTTAAACTTTGGAACCGTAACCCTAAATAACATTTCTAGAATCACAGTAAAAAATAATGACACAATTGCCCCAAGTTTCCTAGAATTAAGACTGTTTTTTCTTAAACTATGAATTTAAAATTTTCAAAATAGATTTTTTTTCTGATTTTTCTCATGATGGTTACAATCAATCCTGTCACCCCGTTTCGGCTTGACGTTGAGTTCTGGGACACCCTGTATATATATAAAAGTTATTTATATAAATAAAGTGTCCGATGTCATTGTCCAGTTGAACACAGATCCCATCTCTGTTACGAATGATGCAAAAAATTTATTCACCTCAACGATGGAGGAATGATGATTGAAAATTGTGCTATCGAGACAAAAATATCGATCTTTACGTTCAAGCGTTACTTTCGCATTGCTATTTTATAACAGCAGTGTGCGGGATTTTCCATTCGAATTGTGACCTGCCTCTGATGATGATGTAAATAGGGCATAATTGTTTGGCGAGCATATGTAATCTTTCTTTTTATCCCTCAATGAATATTAGACGCCAGTTTATTTGCATACAAACGCCCGCTCGTACATTTACGAGATATATATACAATCTGCCAAAGAAGATTCATAACTCTGTGAAAGCAAAAGATCTAAGTTGCCGTCCACGCGCAACGTTCCATTGAGTTTATGAATTTTATTATGTTTTCTTGTTGCCTCCATTATTGTATGCGGCGATGATTAAAAGGCGCTGTTGAAGGAAACGGTTGGGATACAGTATTTTAAAATGAATTTGATGAAAAAAATTTCTTACGATATGTGCCTACCGTTGAATGAATTACGTTATCACTATTTCCAGATTTACCGCTCAAAAAGTTCATTGTTACAGGAATGAATAAATAATAAAATGCATATAAATAATATACGATATAAATACACAGATACGATATATAGTAAATTAATGTAATAACTTATATTCATGACACAAATGTATGTATATAAATATATATATATATATATGTATAGGTGATGTTTTTATTCCCTGGTGATTTCCCTCCATTTGCGATGTATAGAGAAAGCGGCGCAATAAACGGAAAATTGAGGGTTCGAGCTACTGAGAAAATGACGAGCACTCGTTCGTCGCTTGAGGCAACTCGTATTGAAGAGGAAGGACCAATGTGTATAGTAAAACTTTGAACGCGTTTTTCTTGAAACTATGTTTTTTTGCAAGCTTTTATTAATCAGCGTGAATCGATATTTTACCCACTTCCCGACTACTTGGAGCTCTAAAATTTTGTAAACATGCATCTAAATGGTGACAATGCATGATTCAATCAAAAAAACTCCATAAAATTTCCAACTTTTCATGTAAAATTCGCGATATCTAATCATCCATATAAAATCTCACCAACACGTACGAATAAATGTGCAGCCGACTGTGTTTGTATGTGAAACATTTATAGGCAGCAATTAGTCGTAAGTTCAATCCTAATTACAGTCTGTTCATTTTTACAAGCATTCCATGGTCCTAACCTACAAACTCGTAAATTAGTAAACTACTAGTAACAGCTAACTAGTAAAATCAATTAAAGACTAAAAAGTCGATGATAATTTATATGTAAAAAAAATATTTACAAAACAAGCTTTTATGTAATGTACTAAAAAGTAAAAAATAATTTGTTTACCAAGTCACCTACATGTGACTAAATAAAAGCCTGGGGCGCTCAAAATTTAGAGATATAATCTTCAATTTACATAAATGCGTTGACATTTCAACTGTATTGAATTTACTGTAAAACAACCTTAGTTTTCTTGAATAAAAAATCCTGAAACTGAGTATAAACGTGTGATAATAATTTTTCTAATTACTATTGTGCCAAATAAAGTACGGTTAATGAAACTGAATTGATCAAATGTATTGAACATTTAAAAAGTTCAGCGCCCCAAGCTTTTATTAATAGTCACAAATAGGTGACTTCGTAAAAAAAAAATATTTTCTAGTTTTTAGTACATTAAGGGGAGGGTAGGGGTTTCAGCGTGAAAAAAACACTTTTGCGAATTTTGTTCATCTATATGGAGAGAGTAAATTTATTGAAACCTTTTGTACATTGTGAGGTGTCATTTCAAGAACATTCCGTGAAATTTGTACGCGAAAATATCCACAAACAAGCCGGTGCCGCGTTTTTCTCGAAACCACTTTTTCAAAGGCCGTGTTCACTGCCATTTGAAAACTACATGACCGATTTATTTCAAACTTGGTACACACTTTCTACATATAAAATATCTCCCCCAACGGTTAGGTTGAGATTTTTTTTTACATTGAGGGGCTTTTCCACCCCCAAAATGGCGGAATTTTTCGTGAAAAATAGCACTTTTCACTTTACATGACCACCAAAAATTTAGAAATGAAAAAAAAAATTATTAACGACCGTTGGGGGGAGGATTTGATGATACTTTGACTAAATTTGAATGGTACTTGATTTCAGATAATTTCTAGCTGAGATACAGTGAACACCGCAAATCGTGTTTTTCCAAAGGCGTTCGTGGAAAAGCTTTGTCAGCGGCTTGTTTGTGGATATTTTCGCGTACAAATTTCACGGAATGTTCTTGAAATGACACTTAACAATGTACAAAAGGTTTCAATAAATTTACTCTATCCATATAGATGAAAAAAAACTAGCAAAAAAGTGTTTTTTTTTCACGCTGAAACCCCTACCCTTCCCTTAAATAAAAGCTTGTTTTTTTTTAAATATTTTTTAAAACGGTGTACACAATTTCTCGACATCTAATGAACAGATTGACTTGAAATTTCGTACATTTATTCTGTGTAATAGTAGTTCATCATTGACCGACGTTTGTCTTAACATTTTCTTTCCATTAGTTATTAACAATAATTATGTCATTTTTCCTCGAAACATCGAAAATATTTAATTTTTTTTTATTATTGACACACGATAACACAAAAAAGCTCGGGCACGTCTTAGCCAATATTATTTATTGTAAGAAAAAAAACTCATGCGTGTAAAAAGTTCTAAAGATTCCGTAACGACAATAAGAACGGGGTCACCAAATGTTTAAAGAAAATATTAACGACATAACTTAGAAAAATGTGACTAGCGGAAGAGTGTTCGTAGCTGCGACTTTTTAGAGAAAGTGTAAAAATGTCTAAATCTACTAAATTTGTGCGGAATTTTTCATTCCAGTTTATTGTTGGGTATAATAATTGATTGTGACTTATTTTTATTAAGCGGTGCTGTAATTTCCCAATGATTTAAAAGGGCCCTCCTTATGCCCCCACAAAATACGGCCCTTCGCAAAAGGAATATCTTGAGGGTCAAGAATATCTCGACTCGGATATATGAGGCAACTAGAGTGATTTGGTGTATAAATTATTAGATAAAAAAGCTGGTCACCTCCATAAATTGCCATAGAAATGAGACCATTTTTAGAGTCGTGATTTTTCGTTGAAAGTTCGGAAACTTGGCTTGAAATTGTACCAGCATACTGGGATGTATTTGAACTTCATCATAGACGAAAATCAGTTAATTGTTAAAAATTCGGATTTGTGAAAGGAATACCTTTATATCGAGATTCAAAAATAATATCAATGATATTCTGACAATAGCAGTAGCTTTGAAGTTATATATAACTGATTGAGACATCGACCAAAAGCTTTCGGACACTTCCCATTCTTCCGCATTTTTTATTCCAATTCATACACATTTTTTCAAAATTAATCATTCCCTCGAAAAATGACGTGGAGAATTTTTTTAGCGGATGTAACGTGTTCAATCAGAGTTGGGCGTAATTCTATTTATAAATACGAATACGAATTTATTCACATCGTGATTTTCATATGCATATAAATACAAATTTATTCATATTTCACTAATTGTAAATACGAATACAAATACAATTGTATTCACAAATATTCTGAACATACAAATAAATTCACAGAACAAAATGTGAATATTTCCAAAAAATCCTGTGAATTAAAAAAAATTCACATGAAAATCTATCAATGCAAATGTATTTACAAAAAATTGCAAATCCAAAAAAATTCACAAAATAAGTTGTGAATTTTTTCGTATTTAAGACAAATTAAAATGAAATTCACAATGATTATATTAAAATTTACACCAAAAGTGAGTTCGTGCGTATTTTTGCACTTTTTGAAACTTTTTGTGCAAAAATTTCGTTGCCTCAACACAATGTTTTCTCTCAAAATACGTAAGAACTCACATGTGGTGTAAATTTTAATATAATTGTGAATTCGATTTTAATTTTCTTCAACTTGAGAAAATTCACAACTCATTTTGTGAATTTTTTCATATTTATAATGTAATATTTGAAAATCACAACTTTTTTTGCAAAAATTTCTTTGCCTCGATGCAATATTTTCTCTCAAAATACGTAAGAACACACTTTTGGTGTAAATTTTCATCTAATCATTGTGAATTTAATTTTAATTTGTCTTAAATACGAAAAAATTCACAACTTATTTTGTGAATTTTTTTATATTTACAATTTTTTGTGAATATTCACATTTTTTTCGGTGAATTTATATGTATGTTCAGAATATTTATGAATATAATTGTATTTGTATGCATGTATATGAATACAAATAAATTCGTATGCACACGTGTGAATACGAATTTATTTGTATTCGTATTTACAATAAGTGAAGTATAAATAAATTTGTATTTATATTCACATGAAAATCACGATGTGAATAAATTCGTATTCGTATTTATAAATAGAATTATGCCCAACCCTGTGTTCAATAGATGCCCAGGTAGCAATTATCAAAAAGCTGTCCAAAAATCGGATAAAAGGGTGTCAAATGTCCGCCCGGAAGTTATCTTAAAGTCAGCAACCATCCAAAAAGATAACTGTGGACACATGATAACTTATAGGTAACTTCCAAGCGGACATTTGGTACCCATTTGGACAACTAATAGACAACTATTTTGAAATTGCCACCTGGGTGGTAATTTCCCTTCGCGGTCTCGGGAGAGTAATTTGACCCTTAAAATACGGTGAATTATCTGGTCATGTGTCCGTGGCAGCACGGGAAAAAATGAGTTATTTACCTTGGTACACGGTTGTTTCAGGTACAACGAATTGGCGCGAACCGGCTGGCGCGCGCTGGCATATCGCACACCAGGCATCATAGCTCTGAAAACGTTAACTGTCAGTGTTGTGTCTTCCGCCAAATTTTCCGTATCTTTAGACCCGCTATAAAAAAGAAAGAATATTCAATGAGATGGCCAGTTTATTGGATCTGTGTGAACAATATTTCGGGCATCGTGATTTCTACGATGTTCTGAAAATACCAAAGGACGCCAACGAGAAGCAAGGTACGAGCATTTCCAACACATAACCTCAATTCGTTATTTTCAGCAATGCTTGATATTTCAATGAAAACCATTGCAATCCCCGCGAGCATTCCCTATAAAAGAGAAAACTCTGTAATTCCGTACAGTTGAGATTGTTATCAGAAACCGATACTATTCCTACATTGCGCATCTTTTCAATTTACAGTGAAAAAAGCTTACCACAAACTCTCGCTGCTTGTACATCCCGATCGCGTCGAGGAGAGCATAAAAATCGAGGCGACCGAGAAATTCAAAGTTCTCGGTAGAATTCATTCGATTCTCAGCGACAGCGAGAAACGAAAAATTTACGACGAATCCGGACAGTATGACGAAGAAAGCGAGGAAGTCGTCATGCGCAATTGGTCGGATTACTGGCGAACGCTTTTCAAGGAAATCACCGTTCAGGATATAAATAACTATGAAAAGAATTACAAAGGCTCCGACACGGAGATCAAAGATCTCAAGAGAGCTTACATGGATGGTAATTGGAAAATTTGTATTAAATTTACACCTGAAACTTGAGCATTAGTTATTCAAACAAGCTTCGATGAAGAAGTCATATATTGGTGAACAGTATTTGAAGAGCCGGCAGACAAAACCATACTGGTCCACGATATGTCGTTTTTTTTTTCACAACAAATTTTGAAATTTTGAGGTGTTCAGAGTCGTATTTAATTCAAAATATTTCAGGAGCTTACAAAAGTGTGCTTGAAGAAAACGAAAAAAAAAGATTGTCGTAGTGTGGGCAAGTCTGCTTTTGTTCGCCTCCTCCTCATTTTTAGAGTTCCGTCGCCAAAGGGCAAAACGGAGCCCTATTGCTGTCACTCTGCCATCTGTCCGTCTATATGTCATGTGTCCCTAGCTCATAAACGGAATGAGTTACAGACCTAAAACCTGGATATTCATGTGTAGAATATTGACCTAAAATTGAATATTTAATTAGAAATTCAATTCAATTATTTTTCATGGGGGTCCCATAAATGGAAAAAGGAGCAGATAAAAAATGTCTTACCCTGGCATGTGGGGTGTCATTGTCTAGAGCTCATTGAGTAGAGTACAAATATATATTATTTCTTTTTTATCTTAAAAAATAAAGAAATGGGGGTCAAAGTTATCAGTTTCAGATAATTTTTGTCACGGGGTCTGTTTCAAAAACTAAACTAGTTAGGAATTTGGAATTTCTGTATATTATGTACCATATACTATATTTAAACAACAAATACTGAAAACGCCGATTAATAATGTAGTATATATAACAATTTATTGTATTCGTAATACAATAAATTTAGAACGAAAATATATAGATTATTGTTATTTAAACATATACAATACCAAATAACTTATTTTTGGAGGCGGTGCCAGCCAAGAACGAGACATTGACGTCACGGAAGAAACGAGATTGCAAATATAACGGGAGGGTAGGGGTTTCAGCGTGAAAAAAAAACACTTTGTTGCGAATTTTTTTCATCTATGTGGATAGAGTAAATTTATTGAAACCTTTTGTACATTGTTAAGTGTCATTTCAAGAACATTCCGTGAAATTTGTACGCGAAAATATCCACAAACAAGCCGGTGACAAAGCTTTTCCAAGAACGCCTTTGGAAAAACGCGATTTGCGGTGTTCACTGTATCTCAGCTAGAAATTATCTGAAATCAAGTATCATTAAAATTTAGTCAAAGTATTATCAAATCCTCCCCCCAACGGTCTTTGATAATTTTTTTTTCAGTTCTAAATTTTTGGTGGTCATGTAAAGTGAAAAGTGCTATTTCTCACGAAAAATTCCGCCATTTTGGGGGTGGAAAACTCCTTCAATGTAAAAAAAAAATCTCAAACTAACCTTTGGGGGGAGGTATTTTATATGTAGAAAGTGTGCACCAAGATTGAAATAAATCGGTCATGTAGTTTTCAAATGGCAGTGAACACGGACTTTGAAAAAGTGGTTTCGAGAAAAACGCGGCACCGGCTTGTTTGTGGATATTTTCGCGTACAAATTTCAGGGAATGTTCTTGAAATGACACTTAACAATGCACAAAAGGTTTCCATGCATTTACTCTATCCATATAGATGAAAAAAATTCGCAAAAAAGTGTTTTTTTTTTCTTCACGCCGAAACCCCTACCCTCCCCTTAAAAAAGACTGTAAATCGTACATTTAATTTATTTTCCTTCACCTCCTCTTTTTTTGGGAAAAATGTGACAATATTGCCAATTCGCTGGTAGCGACTCCATAAGTAATTTGGTATTGTAAATATTTAAATACCAATAAATTTATATATTTTCATGATCAGCTTACAGCAGGAGTATACAAAGCTTTCTTGAGCTATCATCACCCCATATGGTTTAGTACTACCTAAAAACTAAGACAAAAAAAGCATTACCTAATTAAATATCTGGTTAAAAAAAAGTTAGTTGGTCGTATGTACGTAACCCTAATAGAGCGAAGCCCGACTCGCACTTGTTTGGACTTCATCGCCATCAGACGATCATTTCATCGTGTCCATTCGTATGTTGCAGCTGCAACCGCCCGTCCCATAGATTCTCTTGAAATAATTGGTTTCAGGAAAAAACATAAAAGCGTTTTGTGATTTAACAAAGTTCCCTTTGCCGCACTCTGGACCCATCTCTAAATGTTTAGTGGCAAATATCGATAATTATAGTTGTTGTTGAAACACTATCATTTAAGGTATTCCTTTCGCGTAGGTGATGTAGATGACCCTTCTGAATCGTTGGTTGAATTACAGTGGCGCTTAATAAAAATAAGTCACAATCAATTATCATACCCAACGACAAGCTGGAATAATAAATTTCGCGCAAATTTAGTAGATTTAGACATTTGTACATTTTCTCTGAAACGTTGCAGCTACGAAAATTCTTCTGCTAGTCACAATTTTCTAAGTTTTATCATTAATATTTTCTTTAAACATTCGATGACCCCCTGTTTTTATTGTCGTTACGGAATCTTCAAATGTTTTTACACGCTTGAGCAGTTTATATCAGGCATCTAGAGTTATATAGAGCATAAATAATTAGATAGACATGTAGCCAGCGTGTCATCTCCGTAAAGCGGCGTATAAATGAGACGGCTTTTAGATTCGTAATTTTTCGTTGAAAGTTCGGTAACTTGGTTTGAAATTTTACCAGTATACTGGGATGTAATTTTACTTCGTTATAGACGAAAATCGGTTAATTGTTAAATATTCGGGTTCGTGAAAGAAATACCTTAATGAATGTCCAATTGATCGGGAGTTTTTCATATTCGTTAAGGGGTTAAGCTACTCTGACGACCCGAAAATCAGGGCTATTTGAAAAAACTAATTTCGAAGGAATTAGTAAAATGATTGAAAAATCGTTTAGACATTTATTCGTATGTACATTAAAGTAGTGTATCAAATTTGATGAAAAAATATTAATAATTGCAGAAGTTATGAACAATCTCGTGATGCATCAAGGTGTACTTGATTTTGGCCACCCGGTTGGTCTGAAACAAAAAAAAAAACGACCTTTCTTTCTTAAAATAGAGAATATTGGCTAAGATTTCATCAAGCTTTTTTTGTTATCTCGTTTTAATCATCGAAAGAAGATTTCTTAATTGTTTTCTTCGATTTGTTGAGGTAAATGACATTATTGTTAATAAGTAATGAAAAAAAATGTTAAAAAGCAAGACGTCGGTGAAGACTAAACTACTATTACACTGAACAAGTGTACCAAGGTTCAAGTCAATACGTTTATTAGATATCAAGAAATCGTGTACACCGTTTTGGAAAACATAGTTTCGGGAAAAACGTGTTTAAAGTTGTCATTCTATGTTGTAATTACGTAAGTATTTGGTAAACAGAACCCTTCTTTGATACCGACTTCAGCACGCATTTACCTCCTTCTTTTGTTGAGTTTTTGCGAACACTGCATTGTTAACTCTTTATTAATCCGCAAATATGTACAATAGGGACAATCACAAATAACTATAATTATGCATCGACATCGTGTACAAGCTTGCAATGGAGTGAAGAATTCTTATTTATTTATTTATTATTTGGATTCAATGATCTCTGATAATGCCGAAAGCTAAAAAAATTATAAAAAATTATATCAATTGATTTGAAACTTTCGTACATGACGACACTTTTTGCCCTACAACATTTTCTTAACTTTTTTTACATTTGCACAGTACTATGCATCTACGTTTTTAAGAGCACGATCAATGTATCCTCGTGTTTCAGGTAAAGGAGACATGGACTACATTCTGGAAGCTGTGCCCTTCACCAATTGCGACGAGGAGCCAAGATTGCATGCAATAATAAAGAAACTCATAGAACAAAACGAAGTGCCCGAGTACAAACTTTTCACAATGGAAGATGCTAAAAAGAAGCAGCGCCGAAAACGAAAGGTAAAAAAAAAACTTTCTTTAGTAATCCTAGATAAGGTATCCCATTTGTTTGCCATCTACGAAGCATGCGTAGGAGACTCGTCAGCGTAAACTGCTTTTTATAAACGGTAATAATATAATAATAATATATAAACGGTAATGTAATATTATTTATATCTGAAATCTCATCATTTTTCAATAAGGATTGGAATATTGTATGTTCCTGTTCATTTTTCAAGACTAAAATTGGTTTAAAGGGCCTTAAACAAAAAAACACATGCATTTTTTTTTCAAATATTAAATAATATTTCTTCTCCTAAATTGCCGATTCAAAATTAAACAGTTTTTTAAAGTAAGCAAAGTGTATAATTACAAAAAAAATAGCACCATTCCGTTCACGTGAAAAAGTTTATTTGTGTGGTTACCTCAAAGTGGCCAATTTCTGAAGATGCAGAAATGGAAAAAGAGACGATTAATACTGCAAAAAAATCCTGCACGTATCATGAATATATTTATATTAAAAAATGATATGATTGTTACATACTTTATTGTGACGTTACATATTTTATCGTAATTTTTTTTCATGTCGGAGTAAAAGGATAATTTTTGTGTGAGCGGAAATTTTATTTCGATAAAATGTTTATTTTTGCGAAATAAAAAACGTTCTTACGGTCGACGGTTTATGTTTACATAATAACGAATGTATTTGAGTAGTACAAACACCAAAATTCGAATTGACAAGTTGCGTCGAATTGACATTGACACGAGAGGGCATGTGGGGTCTGCATAGACCCCAAGCGCACGTGCGTTGATTGCCGACACAAAACTAGTGACTTCCCGGTGGTATTGAGCGGGAAGATACCTTTGGGCGAGGAAAAATTGCTGATTTTCATGATTTTTTTTAAAAGGAAAGATTTCTTCACCATTTTTGAGACTTAGAGTTTGTTTTATTACTACTGTTGGCTGTTACATGGTATTTTTTTTAATTAATCTTTAAAAATAGCGATGGTATAGCGCGACCTTTTAAACAGGTTGCGGCGAATGTTGTCAGACGACGTGACGCGTACCGTCGGCGGGATTAATCTGAAAAAAAAAACCAACGAAGAGTTTTCTTTCATTAACACTCATGCGCAGAATATGAACCAAGAAAAAGTGAAAAATGTTGAAAATCGATAAAATGGTACGCTTTGAAACAAAAAAAAATTGAATTTCCTGGAAAAAAATGGCTACATTTTGCAACGAAAAGCTTTTTTTTTTCTTTTCAAAAACATTTATCGTTATGTTTTAAACAATAAGGTTAGAAAGATTTATACCAAATATCATTAGAATCGCTCGATTAGTTTTTTAGCCATGCGTCACGTCAATTTTGAAAATGCAGTTTAGAAGACCGTGCCATGCCTCCGCCATTTTAAAAGATTGAGAACAAAAAAATACCATGTAACAGCCAAAAGTAGTAATAGAACATACCCTAAGTCTCATAAATGGTAAAGGAATCTTTCCTTTAAAAAAAAAGTCTTAAAAATTAGCAATTTTTTCCTGGCCGAAACGCCCCCATTAATGATTGAAGTCCTCTTTCACAAATGTAAGTTAAATTGTCTAAAGAGTGCAGCTTTAAAAACACCGTCCGCCTTTCCACGGGCGCGTTTCAAAATTGGTATGAGTTCTGTATGAAGCCCACATGCTCCGGAAGTTGAGACAAAAATAACACACTACTCGTCGTTAGCAGATTTCCGTAGGCATTATTAAACAATTACAGTAAATGAAATTTCACTACAAAACAGATGTGGTTGAAGTTTGCACCGTTGGAATGCAACGAAGATTCTTTTTTATTTTTGATTCATTTATTTTTATTAGCATTCAACAATTTTTTTCGTGGATCACGGTCGTTGATCTCCAATACAAATACGAAAAGAACGTTCAAGTGACCTTGGTAGCCTAGGTCAGCCAAAAAATGTGAGCAATTTAAAAAGGTAAATTCCGTTGCGTTCCAACGATGCAAACTTCATCGTAAAAAAAACATAGTATTGAAGTTTGCATCGTTGGAGTGCAACGAAAATAATTTTTTTTCGTATTCTCGTTTTTTTAGCACATTTAGGCTACGCCCCAGTCAGCAAAACATTCTTGAGAGTCCTTGTTGAAAATTTGTAAACAGATGCTAAAAAAGTGTCTGGATTAAAATAAGAATAAAATTCTTTTTTAAATCGAGAGGGATGTTCGTTGCCTTCCAACGATGCAAACTTGGACATTATTCAAACACATAATGAATAAATAAAATGCCAGTTTCGTATCTCACAACTTGTAGACACCCAGACCACTTATTCGGGGAAAAATTTATAATTTTCGTAAGATCGGTATTTTCGTAACATCGAATCGAGTTTTATGAAATTTAACGAAGCCTTCCTAATGGTTCAAATAATAGTCCATTTCTGGATTCTATTCATAATATTTGGACGGTAAAAAAGTTATGCAAATTGCATTACATTCAGAGTGTAATGCAATTACTTTTTTTGCTTACTGTCTTCGCCTATTTGGTCAATTTGTCTACAGAATTTCAGATCGATAGATTAAGGCGCGATGTACATTTAAAAGAACAAAAATTAAGCAAATTTCAGGGATTTTTTAAACGAAGAAATAATTATTCTACACTTTTCAAACTGTAGATATACTTTAGTGTAGAATGATTATTTCTTATAAAGTGTAGAATAATTATTTCTTCGTTTAAAAATCCCTGAAATTTGCTTAATTTTTTCTCTTCTAAATGTACATCCCGCCTTAATCTATACTTAAATATAGATTTCTGAAGAGGACCCGAACCAAAGGGCCGAAACGTAAACATCCTGTATTTCCATTGCCGACTTTGGAATAACCTTGACTGGCCGGATCGAAGCCGAATCCTCAAAGACTATCTTGTCATCCACACGGCCGCACACATCTCTGATTCACTTAAATATACTATTAACATAGTATATTTAAGTATACAAAACAATTTAAAAAAAATTCATTATAAATTAGCACACGAATAGTTTCTATTTGACAGTAATTTAAATGCAGAAAATGCAAATTTAAGGAAATGGCACGCATTTACAAAAAAATCAGCATTTCACGTATTATTTTTGTAAAATTTCTATTGAAAAGGGAATGTTTTTTCTTCTAATTTTTAAGAAACAATAATCGAGTAGAAAGCAGCAATCTTTCCACCAAGTTCCGACTCAATCGTCTTAATAGTTTTTGAGTAATCGTGCACGCCAATTTCGAAAATGCAGTTTTGAGAAAAAAACATGTTTGAAGTTTACGCCCGCTTCGAATCTGAGCGGCGAGGCACAGCGTTGACGGGCTGTAACGTATGAAGTTTTTCGTATTTTGCTTTGAAACTTTGGGAAAATATTCTAGAAAAATAATAGATCTATTAATTTAGAAATAGTCTACAAAAAAAGAGTTTTTTATCGCTGTAAATGTATATTCCGCCTTAGGCAATTTTGTAATTTAGCATTTTAATTTTCGCAGGAACATAATATGTATTTGTAAATTTCCTTATACATAAAACAAAAACACTGAAAAACAAAAATCTTTTGCGGGTTCCCGTCTTCGCGGATTGTACGATGTTGAAGTTTGCATCGTTGGAATGCAGCGAAAACTGTTCTCCATTTTTTATTTCCTCATTTTCACCGTCAGTCAAAACCTTCTCCACATTTAGGCCGAAGATCTCTAATTAGGATGCCGAAAAACGTTCAACTGATTTTGGAGTGCTAAAAGTGCCAAACGAAATTAGGCTACGAAATTTCCGTTGCGTTCCAACGATGCAAACTTCAACATCATATTGTACAACCAGCACATTCCCAGTCGTTTACATTCCTCATTAGTTTTTAATGAGTCGTTAACAAAATTCTCCCGAATCATTGTGAATTCAATGGTTTTTGACATTTTGACTTTCCCTACTGTAACTTTTCTGTCAATCGCGTTCTCTCCCACAATTTTCCGAAAATTAGCTAGACTTAGTGTTGAAATAATAAAGATATTAGCCATTGTTATTACCATTACCTGTAATGTTGACTTAAAACTATTATCCAATCGCAATATCTCCATAAAAGCTTGAGCATCTCTCTCTTTCGTTCCTCGTCTTTTTTTTATCTCGCTCTCGTTATCGTAGGAAAAACATTTCGCTATAAAAACCCAGAAGATGTCACTGTCAACTTGTTGTCGTGAGTTCTCTATTTTCGCAGCGGTATAGGCTCGCTACGAATTAGACGAAAGAAGAGAGGGGTAAAGAGAAGCGGAGAGAGAGAGAACTAGAGAAGAGAGGGAGTAAATAAAAAACTGGGCATCCCGCTGTCTCGATTCAGTCTGCCGTAGCGATTAGTTCGTAAAAGACTTATCACTTTGATTGATCTTCCAATAAAACTCGTGAAGTTTGTGCCTGCAGTCATCCTCGGATTATCATGCTTGAAAATCTCCTATAAATTAGTTTCAAATCCCTCAAAAAAACGACTACCCAGTGGACGCGAAAAATCGCAAGAACCAAGTTTATATCTTCTCCACAACTGGAGAACTCCGACTCACGACGACCCGATAAGTGCATCGATACGCGATGTTTCTCGCGTACTAATTACTCGGTGCTCGACCAAGGATTTTCCCAGCGGGAAAAAACCTCTAAAATCCTATCAACCACCAAAAGTGGCAAATGTGAACTTCGCAGCTACGTGCATAAATTCATAAAATCGTGAGCTCGCTCACGGATTGTGTCGGAGCCGTTTATCAACCAAGGGAAATCCCTCAAACATGAAGACCTCCCTATTTCACGAAAAATTAGTAAAAATGGATCTAGCGATACTGACATTTCTTTTGCTAAGTCTAACCCTGATATCCGGTGTGGCGAGCGTATGCGTTCACGTTCCGAACGAAGACATGATAGAGTACTCTTGCACAGGTGGTTCACCGTCCGATCTCTACGCGATACCCGAGAGAACGGAAAAAATGCGTATCGCCAACATGACGCTTGGCCGCGTGACGAGCCAGACGTTTTCCCGATACGGTGAAAATCTCTGGGTCCTAACTTGTACATATTGCGGTATAACGGAAATCGAGCCTGACGCCTTCGGAGATCTCGTGAATCTTCAACAATTGCGTCTCGACAATAATTATCTGAGAGACGTGAAAGCCGCTTGGTTCGTCGGTATGAAGTATCTCACGTATTTGGATCTGAATTACAACGAGATCGAGGTTATCGAGGAGGGTGTTTACGACAATCTACCGAGTCTCGTCGATCTTCGTATATCGGGCAATCGCTTGGAGTGCTTGAACATCGACGCAATGTCGAATATGGCCGATCTGAGACGGATATTTTTGGGCAAAAATCCGTACTTCAAGTGCCCGAACGCGGTGTCGAGATTTTTGGAAAGTCGAGAGATTGCGTTCGAAAGAGATCCCGATTGGGCGCGAATGCCACACGATCTCGTGGCACCTCCGGGACGAACGAGCGATTGGAGACATCAGCCGTCCAATCCAGCCTCGACTCCCTCGTATCACGAGAAATTAGTGGCGAGAACGACCACGGAAGACTTCTATGACTACAGCGATTACGAAGGAGCGTCAGCCGAATCAAGCCCGGAAGTTCCAGTGGCTTTCACCGTTTCAACTTCCTTGCAAACTCCCTACGCGAGAAACTGGCCAACTTCGGAGCCACAAAATCCCGACCAAGGTAATTGGACACCTTCGATGTCAAGTTCAGCTGCTACCTGGCCAACGGCTTCTTCGGAGCCGTCCTACGCCACGAAAGATTCTTCCACTCCGGCGCCCATCTATCGTCCCGACGTCGATAGACCAATGTGGCAGGAATCCTCGCCTTCCGGTTATGGACAAACGACTGGCAAACCGGAAGTAATCGTCACGTCTATAGGCCTCGCGAACAACGGTCGCCTAACCTACGGCAATGCGAACTCTTACGTGGATTCTGGAGACGTGCCAGTTACGTACGTGCCTGACGACAATTTATCGCCACCGCACGTCGAATGGACTGGCACTTCGGAAGAGGTCGTCGCGGAGATCGGGCATCCAAATATTCACGATAACGGCGCCAGTGAACGAACCTACGCATCTTCCACGGACCCTTATCCGCGCAACGTTCATTCACCCGCTGGACGACCGTCGTACCTTCCCGATGATTCTTCGCGAAATCTCGAGGATTTCCCGCAGCCGGAGACGCGCGAGGAAATCCAACAGGTTCAAGAACCCAGCGTCGTTACCATCGTCACACAGACGAAGGGAACCACCGACAAACCTTTGCCGGAATGCGCCAATAGCTCGGCCATCAACGCCGAAGCTGCTCTCGCCATTGTCACGATCGGACTCGCTTTTCGGCCGCTCCTCGAGCTTTTCAACAATTAAGGGACAAAGAGAGAGAGAGCGGGATGTCGATAGAGAACGGAGTTTCGGACCGCCGCGAAGTTACGCGAGGCGAGAGATCGTTGCGGGCGAATCAATTGAGTATAAGATTTTACTCGGGACTCGGGAAATTTCGGGTATAAAATCATGTGCGAATTTAATAATTTTTTTTTCGTACGAAAAAGTGATTTACTCGTGAAATTAAGGGGTTAGGCCACTGTAACGGTCCAAAAAAAAAGGTTTTTTTCACGAATTTTTTGCTTCCAAAATTGAAGGTAATTGAAAAAAAACTTTTAAGGGTGTTATCGGGCATACATTAAACTTTATTATCAAATTTTTTTACAGCAAAAAAAAAACAAAATGGCGGTTCCACAGCTATCTTCCCGGGGCATGTTTTGCTTGCAGGGCTCCGCGGCACGCAGCACCACTGGTGCACTTTTGAATCTAGAACAAAAAAAAACCATCAATCTAGAGGGTTATAGCTAGAGAATGTCGATCGGATTTTAAAAAGTATCAATTTTTGTGGATTTGGCGTGCGTTTGAAAAAAAAAAATTGATTTTTGACGAAAAAAACGGCTAGTTTTTTGTTAATAAAAAATCAATAAATAAAGTTATTGAAAATCCCGATCGACATTCTCAAGATAATGTTAATGTTCACATCTGGTCAAAATTTCAAGTAAAAAAAATGAAAATTGTTCGAGTGATGCTGCGTGCCATTTTGAAAAACCGTATTTCGAGAAAAACGCGTTTAAAGTTTTGCGAATAGCTCTATTTCCTAAGGAAAAAACTATTGCGAATTGCTCTATTTCCTAAGGAAAAAAATTTTTTCTCGCACGGGACCTTTTTTTCCTTATTCTAGAGGGTTTAAACTATTTTTGAAGCCAATAAAAAAAAATCGATTTTTCAAAAAATTTACAGTGGCCTTACCCCTTAAGTTATACGCAGTTGCAAGGCCAAAAAGGCGTTTTTTCACGAATTTTTTTCTGGGAAAGGATTTCATTTGGGCAAAACGAAAAGTATTGGGCAGTGCAGTGGCATCTTTTAGCTTTAGATTGGCATTTTTTATTTTCAAAAATATTCATCAACATTGCTCCTGTAGGAAGTCTCCTGGAGGTCCCCGAAAAAAAGTGTCCGGCGGCGAGCAAAGTATCTCCGGTTTGGATTATCTGAAATGAAAAAACCAAAAAGATTCTTTCAGGGGATAGATGAATCCAGGTATTGGTCGAAGGAATAGTCGAAATTTTAATTTTTGACTAAATGGTGGCTCCGGAAGGAAACAATTTCGATTTTCGACCAAATTTTTTTCGTTAAATCGTTGAAAAAAATGGAAATAATTATCGGATATCTTATTCCTTCGATCAATACCTGAAGAATATATCCGACAAGGTTGTGTTAAAATTGCAGACCGATCGGTTGAGCCGTTTTTGAGAAATCGTGCTCACCGACTATGAAAACACGGTTTGGAGAAAAACGCGTTTGAAGTTTCATCAGTCGTTTATACATATTTAAGATTTAAAATATAAATATGTGTGCATTTCCGAGAATATTCGCTGGATCGATTTGAAATTTTCAGGGCATATACTCACATATTTGTACATTCTGAAAATGCAATTAAAAAAAAATTGATTTTTTAAATTTTCTAACTGCGTATAACCCGTTAATTACACATCTATTTAGTATGAATATCAAGCTGTTGGAAAATATATATATTTTTTTTTTCGATGTACGAAAGGGCCGACTACTAATATTTTCTTTTGTTATCTTTTTTTTTAGGCGCTCCGCGGCGTGACATTTAGCATCCACAATTTTCTACCTAGAACAAAAAACAAAAATTCTCGTCAATCTACATTAGAATACCTAGAGAAGTACGTATAGAATTTAAAAAATATTGTTTTATTCAAAAGTTGTAGGTATTTGAACATAAAAAAAGAATTTTCAGTGAAAAATTTCGTTACAACTGCTCATAAAATGAAAGATTTCGATTAATCAGAATTTCCGTACGTACTTCTCTGCGAGATACAATTGGGAACGTAACTTTTTAATTTGAAGTAGATCGAGTGAAAATTGTTGAAGTTATTTGTCACGCCAATTGGAAAAAAGCTGTTTCAAGAAGTATCGAATAGTCGGCCATTTTGTACATCGAAAAAAAAATATATATATACATTTTATAACAGCTTGATATTCATATTAAATAGATGTGTAATTAATTTTACGAGTGAATGACTTTTTCAGACGAAAAAAAATTGTTAAATTCGCACATGATTTTATACGCGTTACTGTCGCCTAAGGCCTTAAGGAGTTTCGCGACAAACGACGAAATCTTACCATTTGCTTCAAATTTATACAGTAAACTCTTTGTCATGTGCTGAATGCACTCTCCGAATTTTAATTCTATCGTTTCCAACGTTTCTATAAAATTTACGTTTGAAAAACACTTTTCAACATAGAGCCTATGATCTGATAACATAAGGTAAATAAGGATAGATAAGGATGAAGGTAAATAAGGATAGATACGGATGATCTGATAACATAAGGTAGATAAGGATAAATAAGGAATATGCTATCAGATCATTATAACACTGATGACAAAATTGTCATGTACTGAGTGATTTGACGGTTTTGCATAATATTTTTAACATTTTTTCACACTTTTTCATGCGTTAAACTGTCATTCAGCGATACGCGTAGGCATCTCCCTATGTTAAAACCTGTTTTTTAAATTATACATTTTATAGAAACAGTGTAGATCGTTTTAAAATTTCGAGGGAACATTCAGTCAATGACAACGAATTTACTGTATAAATTTTCATCAACTGGTAATATTTTGTCAATTGTCCGAAACTTCTTAATTTGGATGTAATTTTTCGTAGGCTCGTGAGTGCAGGCGAACTTGCTTTACGCGTAGGGAAGTAGACACAGAAACGCGGGTTTAGATACCAGTGCGACGAGTTTTGACGCTTCGCGCACGGACAGGCCTTCTGAAGAGACTACATCTACCTAGATGCCCGAAAAAAAAGTCAAATTCCGATTTTTTTTTCTCGGAAACGGTTGGTGGCAAAAATGCGTATTTTTTTAATCCAAAGGTACATATATTGAGAGCCTTAAAAAAACACCAAAAATACAGTAAAACAATGAAAACATGGTCGCAGATGATGACATTTTTTTCGCGACGTTTGGCCGTGGACACTTTCCAGCTCAAACGGTCCATCCGAAATCTGAAAACCAAACGGGTTATTCAAGTCAACAATAAATACGAGTCGTTGACGATCGTCGATTATCAAAATTATTTTTTTTTAACAATGTGCCGACGAATTGAAACTCGAGCATGCAAAATCTATTAAAACAGTCATCATTTTTACGTGACTATTAAAAAATGAAGATCGATTTTCAAAAAGTGAGATCGTCAACGACCTTTAAATGTTTCTCATTGGATCTCCTGTGAATTTGGAAACAATCCATGCGGTGGTTCTCGAGATATCATGTCCACCGACTTCGAAAACGGTGTAGCTCGTTCAAATTTGGGAATATTTCAATGAATTTTTTCAGGGAACATAGCTACGAGGCGATACTATGGAATAAAAATATTTTTGGAAAATACAATTTTTTCACGCCTCAGGTAGATGTAGCCCGTTAAGGGACATCGTAAGTTTACCGCCAAGATGACTCGGACTGCAAAGGGTTGAATTTTGGAAAAAAAAAACATTCTTTTTGCTTTTATCGATCGTTCGGACGGTTATAGATTATAATATTCTTCATCGTATTATTATTTGTCTTTTTTTATTTGACGGAAAAACTATATTTTCGAAAAAAGTACAATTCAGCGGTGTCATTTCGCAATAAGTGACTATGATATTTTTATTCAATGACAAACGCAGCCGGAACAGTGCAGGTCGCTGCTCATTAGCATCGATTAATACAGCTGGGTTTGCGGGAACGATTTGAAAAAATGTAACACTCACCTCGCCTAGCACTACTCGGCCATGAACTTTCGCAATTACTTTTACATCGAAACGACGAATGTGACGAAACTCCGAACAAACTTTTCAATCGGAGTCGTAAGCAAAAAAAAAAATCGTTCCATCCTTCACCGAAAAGAATTTCAATCGAAATCTGAAAGATGATTGAATATGTAGTTGAAGTTTGCATCGTTGGGCTGCAATAGAAAGTCGTTTTTTATTTATTCATTTTTTCATTTTTATTACCATCTAAACCTTTTCTTACCGAGTTTAGGTAACGGAGACTCAATAAGGATCTTAAAAATCGTTCCAGCGATTTTTCTAGCCTTAATGTGCCAAATTGAAAAAAAAAACCGATTTTTTTTTTATTTTCGTTGTATCCCAACGATGCAAACTTCAATACCATCATTTAGTAGCAATCTCTCATTTTTTCCCGTCGTTATTTAATGGATCATCACAGTGTAACGGGTCGAAAAAAGCGGATTTTTTTCTCCATGGTTAAAATATGCTAATCAGTCTGACTTTTTTATGTCAAATCAAAGCACTCATAAAGAACAGTAAATAATTTTCTTAACGTTTATTTTGATTTTTTTGACATTTTCTTTAACGGTTGAAAATGTCTTCGAAAAAAATGCGTCCTCACGATGTACACGTCGTAAATATTATATGAAGCAAAATTTGTAAAAAGATTATTAATCAGTATGAAAGCCGCTTTCTATGGAGGTTTTTTTGAATCAAAATAGACCTAATGGCGACGGTTTGAAAAAAAGTATCGAATTTAGCCTATTTTTTCGAGTTTTCCGTTAAAAAAAATATGAAGATTAAAAAAAGCTTCCATAGCAAGATAAAGAACGACGTGAAAAATGTTGTGTCAAAATTTGAGACGGATAGCTTGAAAACTCTTCCTTTGAGAGTATACATCGTTTTGAAAAACGAAATTCCGTGAAAAACGCGCTTAAAATTTCGAGTGCGGAATTTTCGTATAAAATGTCTACTTACGATCAATCAGCGATGCCCGGTCGATGTTTATTACCGTCTATGATATCGGACAATGCAAAAGAAAGTCGATTTTTTGAAAATTTTACACAATGATGATCCCTTAAAACGCGGTATTGTGCGGTGCGTTCGAAGCTTGCGACTCGGCGAAACCTTGTAGCCTAATACTTCAGCGTACCTTTAAGAACGTCTATAAAAAAAGACTAATTGACAAACGCAATCTGCGGATGATCGGAGAAAGAGCGGGAGAGAAAGAAAAGAGATCCACGACGCGAATGTCGTGAACGGATCATCAAGAAGCAACGAGCGAACGACGATCGAATCGAGCAATCGAGTTGGGTTCATCGAATTACAAAGTTGAAGAATTATTGGAGAAAATAATTGCGTACGTATAACGTCAATTGTACCCCTGCTTATTCCACTTCCCTACGTCTTGATTCAAACTGCAGGATCCATGGAAATTACCAGATATTTTAGACATTCCAAAGATATCCGGAGGAAACCAATCTCCTATTTATTCTTTCGCACCAAACAACGATCGAAAAATCGATTTATTTTTTTTTCTTCTAACGATAGAACTATATATGTAGAATATTTTCCCAAAATTTCAAAGCGAAATTCGAAAAACTCCAAACGCGTTTTTCTCAAAACTGCATTATCGAAATTGGCGTGCAGGATTACTCAAAAACCATTAAGCCGATTGAGTTGAAACTTGGTAGAAATATTGATAATATTGGTACCTTCTACTTGACGAGAATTGTTTTTGAGAAATTGAAAAAAAAAAAAAAACTTTTTTAATCCACATTTTACAGAAATGTTGCGTGGAATGTTGATTTTTTTTGTAAATGCGTACCACTTTCCTAAATTTGCAATTTCTTCATTTTAATTATCGTCACAGAGAAACAATACATGTTCTAACTGAAAAAATATTTGAACTTTTTTGCAAATTAAAGTCTACGGGAAGCTAGAGTGCACGCTGATTCGCAACTCCCGCGGCGACCTTGCTGTAACATTCTGCCACAGGTCCGTCATTTTGATGATGAATGCATTAAAAAAAATGTTTTTTATACTTAAATATACTATTGAGGGGCTATGTCAGTCCGAACGCTGAAAATTTGGGTGATTTTCGGGAAATTTTGGAAAAAAAGTACTCAATTAAATGTTTCGGAAAATTAAGAATACATTTGGCTATATTTGACCTATATTACATAATTTTTTCATAGAAAAACATTGAGATCCAAGCGACTTACGCGCTGCTTTTGGAGGCGTCAAAAAAAGTCCCTCCACTGCTGACATGATTCCGGCCGATTGAGTAGCTAAAACCGAAAAAGGAAAAAATGTCGTTAAACTGCAAGGTATTTCCTGTACAATGACGTAGGATTTTCGAAAAATATCAAAATCTAACAAAATGGCGTAGTTATGAAAAAATGTCTGTTTTCTTGCCTATAAAATGGTCGTTTTTTTCAATGCCAAATCGTCAATTTTCATCCAATCAAAAATATCCTACGTCATTGTAGATCAAATATATTCAAGAGTACTCAGTTCAAATTTCAAGTCAATCGGATAATTGCTCTTTGAGTTACAACGTCAGCAAACTTGAAAAATCCCATTTCGAGAAAAACGCGCTTAAAGATTTAACTATCGATTTTTGCAAGATAAAATAATATTTACCATAAAAACTGATAATCAGCTATACCTGGCCCATACAATGGACCCTCCTCTTCGGGAGGACCCTCCCATCGATTTTTTGAAATTGTCACACTGGTACAGCCCCTTAAAGTATATCTAAAGTTTGATGATTCTAGAACAATTATTTCTTATTTTTAAAAATCCCTCAATATTGCTTATTTTTTTCCTGTATAAATGTACATCGCGCCTTAATTATCTCTCCGGCGGATATGTTCATCAAACTTTCCCTGCCCTCGGTAGACATTTGTAGATGGCGAAATGAAAATCGGAAAACTGGAATGACATGACAAAGAATATTTGTTGGAAAGAATTGATTTGGCCCGAATGAGGTAGCTCGATCTATGAACGAGGTTGCCTCTTTGATAGATAGCCGATTACGTTATAGGGGGCACGTGTTCGAGGCACTCATTGACCTTTTCACGTCGAATCCTAACTGGAATAGTACGATAACAATAGTAATTGGGATTAACGAGGAACGAGGGTCACATTACATCCGGAGTGGTAATGAAATAATTACCGATGCACTACAAAACGATATATATATATATATATATATATATATATATATATATATATATATATATATATATATATATATATATATATGTACGCGTGTGATAATAAACCAACGGCTTCGAGCGGAACGATTATGCAACAACGTAGCAAGACAGACCTTTTAATGTTTCATCTCGTGCGAGAATATATCTTGCTTCAGCTGTTAATCTGTCCGTGATAGATTGACGCCTTTAATGGCTGAGTATCTATTAATAATTCATCATAACTTTACTTTCGTGCCAATCACGCGAAGACCGTTTCAGCCGGCAAACACGATGCGCACACGCTAACGTTTGCCGGTCACGAAATTCTTTAATGCCAATTCTTGAATGGGAATCTTGAAATTCGCGGGAAATTGCAAAATTCGCCTGGAAATAAGTCCTCCAAATTTGCATGAGCGTTGATGCGCTTGGTTTTGAAATGACGACTAGTCGCATTGACTTTTCGTGCGTGACAGGCATCGAGTTCGAAACTGGCACACGAGAACTGGAGACGATCATTGTCGAATCTATCCCCCTTTGAATTTATTTCGCCTCGAGAAATAACGAGAGATATTCGTACTTGTGTCTACATATGTATAAGCGCAAATTTGTAGATACGTATGCACGACGACCTTCAATCTGTGAATTCCACAATTGACCATTAGATGCAATAACGAATGGTTCGACCGTGTTGCATTGGTTCTCCGTGTGGTACCCCATTACAACATTTCAACCGTGTTATACGCGCACAATTTTCCACATGAAGCCCTCATGGACCAACGTCCTTCGCAACGAGTCGTCAGTCGCCAGCCTGTTGATTGAACAAACGTTCGAACAATCGAGGGAGAGATGCATTGTTTTTCTCTTTTCTTGATTCTCTCATTCCTTTGATTTGCTTGTTGATCACTCAACGATCACTTTTCATTTCCTAAATCCGGAAGGTTTTTATCTTCTGCGATTTCCACAGTTCGGTGAATGAACGGAAAAATTTTCGATATTTTTTTATAAGGGGTTAGGCTACTGTGACGACCCGAAAATCAGGATTATTTGGAGCAATTGATTTTGAAGGAATGAGTAAGGTGATTGAAAAATCGTTTCGACGTTGATTTTTCTGTACATTGACAAAGTTGTGTACCAAATTTCATAAAAAGATATTCATAATTACCCCGTCGTTGTCACACTGGGTCAAATTGACCCATTGTGACAAGCCTATCAGTCCGATGACCATGAACAAATTTATGAACGTACTTTAAGGATGTATGGCAGCTACTGCAGAGTCGTTACAGAACTGATTATGCAATTTGCAAAAATCGCATTTAAAGACTAAATAAAATAATTGTAATATTCATTAAAGCTAAAAAGGAGATTTACCACAGCTCAAAGTAAAACATGCGGTACAGAAAGAAGAATTTTCAATTTTTAACTGCAAATTTAGTTGTTGATTTGATGTATGTTTTCCCTGACGTTGTCGTGGTTACGACATACGAGCTAAAGAAATACGAAAACGGTCCCATTTAACTCGCAATATCTCGCAAAATATATGGGCACATGTCGATTTTTTATTTTTACCGTATCATGCATATTACAGCGATACCGCACAAAAGTTTTTTTTACAAAAGAGTACTCCGGAAATACCTTTTTTGCCAATGTAAAGGGAATTTTGGACGTACAGTCCTATGTTCCCCGTGTTAAATGACCCAACTTTGAATTCGTTTATTTCAGCATTCACGTGGGCAAATTTTGTTTTTTTAATCTCAAAAAGTTCTCGATATTTTCCTTTACAATATCAGTGAGTTTCAATTCGAACAGTAGTAAATGACTTAGTTGCCATACATCCTTAAATATTGCATAATATGTGCCAAAAAATATGTCAAAAATCATATGGCAACATGCAAAAAATATTGTACAGAGAGAGTAGCAAAAAAAAAATTGGCAACGTTGGGTCGTTTAGACCCACAGTGACCACGAAGGGTTAAAGAAGTTATAAACAATCTCGTGAAGGACCTTCGAACGTGAGGGGCTCAACGGCGTACTTGATTTTGGCCATCGGGTTTATCTGAAACAAAAAAAAAAACAGTTTTTTTTTCGTAAAGTAAATTATCTTGGCTTCAATTTTCAATTTCGATAATCTTCACTAATTAAATTTAAGAAAAATGCCTATTCATTTTTTCGAGGATAAATGACATCATTATTGTTAATAACTGATGGAAGAAAATGTTAAGAAGAAAAACGTCGGGCAAGATTAAACTGAATAAGTGTACCAAATTTCAAGTCCATCCGTTCATTGAATGCCGAGAAATCACGACACCGTGTGGAAAAAACACAGTTTCGAGAAAAATACGTTTAACCACTTGCCGCACCATTAGCTCGACGAAATCCGGGCCCAAGCGGTCGAAGACGACGAAATTTATTATATTTTATAATAGATGATAAATAACAATTTCAAATATTCAGTGCACGAGTTTGACTCGTGTTGTTTACGTTTGGCCCAATCTTCGTTCCACGAGTCTGACTCGTGATATTCATGTTTGGCACAAAATTTGTAACACGAATTAGACTCGTCAAAGTGCGGCAAGTGGTTAACCCTACGTTGATACATCGCGTCATTTTGGCCCGGATGAATTTTCATTAAAAGGCTCACTTTTCCAAAATTGTAAATTTTCATAAATATTTTTAAACGATTTAATTTTATATTCTCCGAATTTTAATTATGCTGACATATTAAGAAATGTTTAAAGTGTATCCCTGGCGTTTTTCAATAAGAACCGACCAAAGCGTTGTTAATGGTCGGTGGATAATGTACTATCCGGGTCAAAATGACCCAGTGTGTGAAAATCGTGGCCAAATATAAATATGTCAACAAAGGGTTAAGAGGCTACAATCTACCTAAAGGCGCGAAAAAAATTGCCAAATTTCAATCTCTTTTTCTGGGAAACGGTTGGTGAAAAAGAAACGCATTTTTTAAACACAAATTTACAATTGTTCAGGGCCAGCAGACGATGAAATTTTCTTTTCGCGACATTTGGCGGTGGACACTGTCTAGCTTAAACGGTCCATCTTAAATCTAAAAACCAAATGGGCTATTCAATTTAACAATCAATACAAGTCGTTGACGATCGTCGATTTTTTAAATAATTTTTTACCAACGTGGCGACGAATTTAAACTCGAGCACACAAAATCTATGAAAAAAGTCGTAATTTCTCCGCAACTCTTAAAAAATGAAGATCGATTTTTGAAAAGTGAGATCGTCAACGACCTTTAAATGTTTCTCATCGTATCTCCTGTGAATTTCGAAACAATCAACCAAGTGGTTCTCGGGATATCATGTCCACCGACTTTGAAAAGTGTTTCGAGAAAAACGCGTTTAAAGATTGAAGCATGGTGCTGCTACCGCTCGCCCGGCCGTAGCAGTTAGAAGCTATAGCTCATCCGATTTCAGAAATATTTCAATGAAATTTCCAGGAAATATATCTAAAAGATACTATCCAATACAAATATTTATGGAAAATGCAATTTTTTTACCCACCTAGATAGATGTAGCCCTTGAAGGGAAGGTTCTGCCTTGTTGGGCCAAAAAATGTTACATTTTTCACCAATTTTTTATGCGATAAGTATTAAATATAGATTTAAGTATTGAACATCAAATATTATTTAAAGTTTAACAAAACATGGTGGTGGGAGTGGGAGGAGCCACGTATGTCGGTGCGCGGGTGATGACATTCTTCGCTTGCGGAAGTCCTAAGTCCCGGACAGGTGATCTGAAGCAAAAAATCAAACATTTTTACTTTGCACAATATTGTGTATAAGTTGACCTATAATCAAGAAGAAACATTTAAAAATAAAAAAAATGTGAGCGATCGGAAGGAAGTTTGTTTTTTTTTTCAAAATTTTCGCAATTTTTCGCTCCCTATTTTTTAATTTTTTAATTTTTCTTCTTGATTCTAGGTCAACTTATACACAATATTGTACGAAGCAAAAATATGTTTGATTTTTTTGCTTCAGATTACCAGTCCGGGACATAGGACTTCCGCAAGCGAAGAATGTCATCGCCCGCGCACCGACATACGTGGCTACTCCCACTCACACCACCATGTTTTGTCAAACTTTAAAAAATATTTTGATGTTCAATAAAGACCGCTAAGTCAACATACGAAATATCAACATTCTACATTCAATACTTTTCGCATAAAAAAATTGTGAAAAATCGAACAGTTTTTGGCCCAACAAGGCAGAACCTTCCCTAAAGTCTTACCAGTAGTTCTATCATTGCAACCATAAGTTTACCTTCAATCTGTGATTCCTGCCCCACATGTTGGACCTTTCTCTTCAATTTGAGTTGCCTCGAGCGACGAACGATTTTATGACATTTTACCCCGATTTTATCACAGTACCCTAACCCCTTAAGGGGCTATACCAGTGTGAACGCTAAAAATATGGGTGATATTCGGCAATTTTTTGGAAGAAAAGTACTCAATTAAATATTTCGGAAAATTAAGAATATATTTGGCTATATTTAACCTATATTACATAATTTTTTCATACAAAAATATTGAGATCCAAGCGACTTATGCGCTGCCTTCGGAGGCGCCAAAAAAAAGTTCCTCCACTGCTGACATGATTCCGGCCGATTGAGTAGCTGAAACCGAAAAAGGATAAAATGTCGTTAAACTGGAAGGTATTTCCGGTACCACGACGTAGGATTTTCGACAAAATATCAAAATCTAACAAAATGGCGTAGTTATGAAAAAAGTATGTTTTCTTGCCTATAAAATGGTCGTTTCTTTCAACGCCAAATCGTCAATTTTCAACCAATAAAAAATATCCTACGTCATTGTAGATTAAATATATTCAAGAGTACTCAGTTCAAATTTCAAGTCAATCGGATAATTGCTCTTTGAGTTACAATGTCATCAAATTTGAAAAATCTCATTTCGAGAAAACCGCGTTTAAAGATTTAACTATCGATTTTTGCAAGATAAAATGATAAAGATATGGCCTTGAAATTTGTACAGGATATTCATGAAAGTATCAACTGTCGAAAAAGGCAAAAAAATCGATTTTTGAAAGTGTCACACTGGTATAACCCCTTAATGATGATTATTATTGCGGTGTAAATTAATGTTCTCACCAACTCCTGTGCAGCTATGTTCAAAGTGAAACGTTTCGCGAACTGATCTCGCCATAAATTATTAAGGTCTTTTTCTCAATGACCAATCGTAACGAAATATTCGATGTTAATATTTATTCTGGAACAGTCGAATACTAAGATGTTTAATAGCACCATTACAATTACTACGACTGATAATATGTTTTGTGTGACTCGATACACTGTTCCAGTTTTATCTCAATCACGTTCTTGAGCTCCGTTGATAGTTCCAACGTCTCCTCTGGCTTCCGTCAATCGCTACTTCTTACATTCGTCTCGTCATAATTTATCGCGACGACTCGATTAATACCGATGATAATAATAAAGAGACCTATATATCTCTAGAGCCGTATCCTCTCGCATCCAGTCGGTTACATCGCTATATGCGACGAGATCGAGATCTGAATTCCTCAACGATGATAGATACTCTTGTGCAATCCATGTGTTTGCTCTGAGATACCTAGTCCGACGCGATTCCCTCTGATTTCCGGAGCTTCTCGAGCCAGATGCGCGAAGATACACGGAGTTCAAATTTACCCAAGTTGTCACCGGTCCACGAGGAGATCTACTCCGATTTTCTTAAACGGACCAAGGTCGTTCGGCAACATAAGCTTTTCGCGGAACAGCGCCGCGTTAACTGTCCAACAAGAGCTTTTCTCTAGACTATTCTTGTCGCACGCGTGTCCATCTATATGCTTTTGCTGTTCGACTCAACATCTCCTGTTCGTTCCTTCAACGATAAACAGCCACGGACAGAGGGGCAGTGTCGGTTGGAAATGTTCCCTGCTTCTGGCTCCTAGGAGGGAGAAAGAAGAGCTCTCTCTCTCTCTCTCTCTCTCTCTTTCTCTTTCCGTTTGTTTATTTGGGAATGTGCCAAGATCACGAAACATTGTGGCCACAGAAACGCGAACAATTTTCATTAAGTATCGACCCTTCTTGACAATGAATCCGTTGATTCTGCAGGATAAGTGTCTTTTCATGGTTCAATAGTGGGCTCGATGAAAGCTTCTTGGCACTCCCGGAAACGTCAATCGAAGAGAGAATTCCACATATTTTACTAGCTTTTATTTAACTTGACTTTCTGTGAGATGCAAAACAGAATATCGATATTTCACCAACTTCCTGACTACTTAGAGCTCTGAAATTTTGCAAACATGCCTTCAAAAGGTGACAATGCAGGATTCAACTTAAAAAAAAATATCCATAAAATTTTCAACTTTTCATGTAAAATTAGCGATATCTAATCATCCATATAAAATGTCACTAACACATACAAACAAATCCGTAGCCAACTGTGTTTGTACGTGAAAAGTTTACATGCAGCAATTAGTCGTAAGTTCAATCCCAATTACAGTCTGTTATTTTTTACAAGCATTCCGTATTCCTAACGTACAAACTCGTAAACTAGTAAACTACTAGTAACAACTAACTAGTAAAGTCCATTAAGTACTAAAAAGTAGACAATAATTTATACGTAAAAAAAATATTTAAAGAAGCAAGTTTTTATTTAAGGCGGGATATACATTTAGACAGGAAGAAAATAAGCAATGTTGAGGGATTTTTTAAACTAAGAAAAAATTATTCTACAATTATCAAACTTTAGGTATACTTCAATGGTATATTTAAGTATACAGAACAATTTTTTAAAATTAATCCATCTTAAAAATGGCGAAGCTGTGGCAGAGTGTTACAGCAAGGTCGCCGCGGGAGTTGCGAATCGGCGTGCAGTCTAGCTTCCCGTAGACTTTGATTTGCAAAAAAGGTCAATCATTTTTTCAGTTAGAACATGTATAGTTTCTATGTGACGGTAATTAAAATGAAGAAAATGCAAATTTAAGAAAATGGGACGCATTTGCAAAAAAATGAACATTTCACGCAACATTTCTGTAAAATGTGGATTAAAAAAGTAGTTTCTTTCCAATTTTTCAAAAACAATTTTCGTCAAGTAGAAGGTACCAATATTATCAATATTTCTACCAAGTTTCAATTCAATCGGCTTAATAGTTTTTGAGTAATCCTGCACGCCAATTTCGATAATGCAGTTTTGAGAAAAACGCATTTGAAGTTCACGCCCGCTCCGTATCCGAGCGGTGAGGCATAGCGTTGACGGGCTGTAACGTTTGAAGTTTTTAGAATTTCCCTTTGAAACTTTAGGAAAATATTCTACATATATAGTTCTATCATTTAAAGAAAAAAAAAGAAACCGATTTTTTGATCGTTGTAAATGTATATTCCGCCTTAATGTACTAAAAAGTAGAAAATAATTTTTTTACCAACCCACCTATATGTGACTATAAATGAAAGCTTAGGGCGCTCAAAATTTAGACATATAATCTTTAATTTACATAAAACCGTTAACCTATCAACTGTATGTAATTGACTGTAAAACAACCTTAGATTTCTTAAACAAAAATCCCGAATCTGAGTATAAACGTGTGATAATAATTTTTCTAATCACTATTGTGCCAAATTAAATTCGGTTAATGAAACTGAATTGATCAAATTTATGAAACATTTAAAAAGTTGAGCGCCCCAAGCTTTTATTTATAGTCACACATAGGTGACTTGGTAAAAAAAATTCTACTTTATAGTATATTTAATAAACGCTTGTTTTTTTTTTAAATATTTGTTTACATATAAATTTTTCATTTACACATAGGTGACTGTGTGACTAGGTCGGAAGCAAATAAAAAAGCAGAGTCAACAAACAGAATAATAATTTTATCGTTCTGTTTTGAATTTTATGAATAAAAATTTTGCGTACTTACAGATGTTTGTACATTTTTCCATACAATCGAAATTCATTGTGAAAAAAATATTACAATGATACTCGTGTAATCATTCACAAAAATGATTAATCAGCTAGTCCATTGTCGAGGGAATATAGGGAAAAATTCAGATTTTTAAAATTTTTTCGCTACTAAATACTCTACCAATTTATTGCAGTTATTGATAGTAATTATTCCCGGGCTATGTGACGGCTTTCGAAAAATTAGCGAAATTCAGTAAAACTGGTAAATCATTTGCCATGCAGGTCCTCGTACTTTTAACTATCATTAGAGCATGTGGTGAATTCACAACAAATTATTGTCCTCAAGTATATTGCAGTTTATACCCATTTTTTTCTCAATAAGCACTCGTTTGATGAATCCTCAAGAACGAGGTTTTCGTAAGACAGTTGTCGCAATACTTTTGAATCATGCGATCGTCTATTTTGAAGCCTCCATATGTTGAGCGTCTAACAAAGTGTTTATGTCATTGACGAAAATAAAAGCCGGCTAATATTGGACTAACCGCTCCATATTATTCGCGTCAATCGTCTGCAAGATCAATGAACCGTGGGAATTTTGGAATTCACTCAGCCCATTGGCTTTCCTTGGTGCATTATTCATTTCGTTGCTACATAGATCTTAATAGTTTCAGTCGACAGTGCCGAGGGAATACTCTAGACCCTAAGCATGTTCATATTTCACTTGATCCCAATTTGAATCGAAAAAGTTCATTGAAGCAAAATGCGGGCCGTCACTCAAATATTATAAAAAAGGGGTACTTAGAAAATCCGTACACTCCGGAGAGTGATGACTAATGGTGTCGAAGGTTGCATCGTTGAAATGCAACGAAAATTCTTGATCTTTTCATTTCTTTATTTCTATGATTAAATAAAATCTTTTTTTTGCAGCATTTGGTTATCATTTTTTAATAAGAATTCTCAAAAAAGTTCCAGTGAATTACGTAGCCTAAATGCGGCGAAAAAAAACGGGAATAGGAAGAAAAAAAAAACAATTTTCATTACATTCCAAAGATGCAAACTTTAACACCATGATGACTAATATCATTATCTGAAACTTGTATGAAATTTGTCATTTTTATAGATTCAGAGGTAAATATTCGGAAGTGTCATTCCCGCTAAAAAGAAGATATATTTTTTTTCTCAATTCTTTATGATTATAAAACGTAATATTAAGTTACATTTTAACGGCGCATAATGTTTGGATTTGTTTGGGTTTTGAAAATCTTGAATCTTGAAAAAAAGTTCGAAAGATCGACGAATAAAAATCTTTAAAAAAATATTTATTGACATTGTTTTTGTTGATGCGCTGCCATAATAATATTAAATATGATGTTTTTTAACTGTAAGAAACCACACAAAAAATCAGCTCGGGTCTGACAGGAGTGACACTTCCGAATATTTACCGATTCAGAAAATTAGTTAATAGTTATAGATTAGTATAAAAAATGTTGACCTGAAAATTAGCCATTGAATAAGTTGATATAAGATCGGAACATTTTAGAAGTTCGCCAAATCCATATATCAACTGAGAAAAAAAATGATTTGATAATCACAAAATGCAATGCAGGATGGACAATGTCCGCAGAAGTGCTTTGTAGACGGTGATCGTGATCGTTGATGCAAATTATGTATCGTGTCGTCACGGAGGAGTTGAGAGTTCATGAAAAAAAAAAACGTCACACATATCGGACGCCTGAACGTCTCGCCAATCTGGGAGTTCCGTTATGCAATGCGACTAACATTAGGCTGCTGTAACTGAGGACGCTTGCCAGGAATTATAAATACCGGTATTCGCGGGTGCTCAGAAGCTTTTCAGTGGGACACCCAAAAGACGGTAGAAATGGAGCGAATTCAAGGGATGTTTGCAGAATAAATCAAAAGCGATCTAGTGCTATTTACCCATCCTAAAAATATTTACGGAAGAGTCTCTGACGGCGTCATTTGAAACCTCATGTTGATATTTCAAATTCGTTCAGCAATTTTTTTCGTAACAAATCGATTGAAAAATATGTCCGAGATTTTGTGATATGTATACGAATTTTTATTCTCCATCTAAATATCTCTGATCGAGTATTTATGAATAAAATATTGTAGAATTCAAAGGGGAAAAAATATGATAATCACAGCTTTGCCATCGGAGGCGTCGATATCGAATGACGGTTACATTTCGTATTTTTAAGTCAACCATATTTTTTTTAAACAAAAATGTGGTCTAATGTAGGACAAGTCGGGCGATGTAAAATTCTTTTCGACTTGGAAATGGTTGGAGATGGAGCGCTGGAAAACGGTTCTCATTGCTAGCCATTCACTACCTGCATTATCACCATGATGTTGAAGTTTGTTTTTCCGAATCATTAACTTGTCATCATACAAATTTTTTTTGGCACTTGTGGGCTATGAGAATCTCTGAATCTTATTTTTCGAAGTTCTACAACCAAAATTTGCCAAAAAGTGGGTGATGACGAAAATACAGATTAAATTAAAGAATTTTCATTGCGTTTTGACGATGCAAACTTCAAGACTATTTGGCATTGCAGTGCCAGACTGATACAGCGTCCACAAACGTCATGCTTTTGATAAAAATGTCTATTCAAATATTTTGCTATACTAAAAAGGATTCCACTGCTAATATATATATATATATATATTAGGGTGGTTAAAAGAAACATTTTTTTTGGCGGTACTCAACAGAAAATGTTACTACGTTATGAAAAAGTAATTCATACAAAATTTGAGAGGTCTAAACATTTTTTAGGTAGTGCTCAAACGACGTAAAATTTTTTTTTTCGATTTTTTGTCAATTTTTTGTTCCCGTCAATAGACATCATAATAATATAATTTTCTCAAAACTTTTTATACTCTGTAGCATTTTCTAAATTAACATAAACAGGTCGTTTTCATTGTAAGTAATTTTAATAAAAATAATAATTCCAAACGATGTTTAAAAAAATATGTATTCTGGATCACCGTATGCGATTGTTGAAAAACTTACGTAATTACTCCGAAGATCAAGCTGAATAATACTCTTTTCACAAAAAGGATGGGTTTTTCTGTGCTCGCTCGCAACTTGCAGCAGATATTGTTTTTGGTCTTCGTTTTTCGTAATCAAACCGTTGCAATATTTCATCAAAGAAACGGCTCGCTCAGCTATGTCGTTCACAACTTGCATGTCTTTAAAAGTAATCAAGCACGTATTATAATCCTGATTAAAGTCCCAAAGTGAAGGATTCAAGTCCAAAAAACTGCACGGGAGCTCAAATCGTTCGAATAAACTTTTTCACATTTTTATTCTTACTGTGACGTACCTCAATACAGCAACTACTGGAAACAGTCAAATGAATCGCAAAAAGAACTCACGGGCAGTCAGAGAAACAAAGGTGCAGTAGCGTCAACAGCGCCGCGGTTTGTAACTCTCGAATCGTATGACTTTGTTTACTTACTCCAAAACAACATATTACTCCAAAAAAACACGCATACTTGTTAGATGTTCAGTGATGCAAACAGCGTGTTCTTGTTCATTAAGTGGTTGATATCATTTTCACAACCGAATTACATATATTGATTTTTAATCTGCAAATACAAATTGTTCATGGTAAAAAAAAATATTTAAATAAATATTGTGTATTGTTACAGAAAAAATTAATACTCCGATAATCATGAAAAAGGTGTTTGAGCACTAACGAAAAAATTGTTTAAAACCCTCAAATTTTGCAAAACATTCTTTTTCTTAACATAATTCAATTTTCCGTTGAGAAAAAAAAATTAACCACCCTATATATCTGATAAATAAAAAATACAACATTCAGAGATTATTGTTTTTCTTCATATGAGTTCCAAATTATGTGACGTTAAAGTGTTCAACGTTGAAATGCAACAAAAATGATGTTTTTTTCATTTCGCAAATTTCCTTTTGCAGATTTAAGGTAGTTCCTCTGCGAAAATCTCAACCGAAAGTTTACATACCATGTTCGTGTTTAAAAGATTGATAATTGGTTTAATTAGTAATAAATAAAATTAAAAAGTACGCAATATTGACTCGGTACTAGTAGATAATACGATGGATATCATTTATTGCCGTAAAATATATTTTATATTGTGTTTTTGATCTACCATTGTCAGTAAACTTTTTGCCGGGACTGTCGAGGCTTTGCCCCAATTGTTTTTTTTTCGAGGCTTTGCCAGGCTTTGCCCCAAAATTGTGAGGGCTTTTCATGTTTATATCTTGGAAACCAGATGGTGAATCATTCTCATTTTTTTTCACATTATTCGTAATATCTTACTCTAGCTTATCCTCGTTTTTTATCAATTTCTTAATTTTAGTTTTGACGGTAAAATTAATGATGCTCTGTTTGCCCATCATAACGCATTTGTTACGTGTAAACCAAGCCAACTTTAAGTGTAAATATCTCAGGTTTGGGGTGGTCAAACTTATTCAAATTGCACAGATGTTTGGATAATGTATTAAATAACATATATGTCAAATTTCAACCATTTCTTAATTCAACTCTTCTGTGGAGGTACTACCTTAAGCTACGAAAAACACGCGATCATTTTTCAGGATTCTTATTTTGCGATCTACAACAAATCTGCAAAATATGATTTTGGATGATAATGAAAGAAATTTAAAAGAATTTTCGTTGCATTCCAACGATGCAAACTTCGACCCCATCAAATTATTGTCTCATTACGTTTGAAACTCTCATACGTGAGGGCAAAAAAAACAATAAATAAGTGAACAATGTGCAAAAAAAGATAAATAAGTAAGTGAACAATGGGTTTACCTCGTGTGGAAGAATGATGTAATCATCAAGTGGTAGGAATAAATTGTAAAAGAGATAGAATGATCAAACATAAAGGACATTGCGTATATTTGAGTTGAACGCAGTTCCCGCACGATGTTTCTCGTCATACAATTATACGTCCTACAGCTAAACGATAATCATCCGAGTCGTCCAATTTTATACCGACGCTTCCATCATCCATTCGTTCAAGTTGCTCTGCATAGTATTAAGATTTGTTCGAGAGTAGACGGTGTTACTCGCGCGGGCGGAAGCAAATTTTTACCTCCCCTTCATTTGTAGCATGGTTAGGCACGTTTAAATGTTTCATAATCTCAAGAATGAACGCGTGGCATGTTTCTGGAGATAGAACTTTTTTACGCGTCGAATGCCTTTTACGCTATTCGACTGTCCTCAAGTAGACGTAATCGTGTTTTAAAAATAACGTATATGGAGTACAACTGGTGCACCCTTTATGAGGAACTTTTGCCATCATCCATGGACAAACGTGCTTTCCGAGCCCCCGCTCGGATACCTACTCGATTTCATTTATACGTGCAGCTCCTTTGCGTGGGATAGCGGAAAGATCAACGAGAATAGATCGCGTGACTAAGGCTTCTCGAGAGCATCACGATTGACTGATTTACGTCCAAACGAACCGGTTGCGGTTTGATCTAGACCTCTATCAATCAGGCGTACTACGCTAAAGGATATATGTGGAAAAATACGGTTACTCCTGAAACGCTTTCATCTCATCTTCATTTTTTTTTAGCAACGAAATCTTCCATCAGCAAGTGAAGGTACCTGGTGTACTGGCTTGAAGTTCATCTTAGTACCGTAGTTCATTTTCAGAAACTGTTTTCGTTGCACTTATCGGGTTATACCCGGCGGCCGGGAAAAAAGAGAATTTTTTGTGATTTTTTGCTGGGAAATCGTGTGCAGGTTGAACATTTTTTTTTACATCGCAGAGTATGGTTTTAAGTATTTTTTACGAATTTTGTATTGAAAAAATCATATGATTTTTCTATTGAAACAATCATATGGTTTTTGTATTGGAAAAATCGTATGATTTTTGTACTGAAAAAATCGTATGATTTTTGTATTGAAAAAAACGTATGATTTTTGTATTAAAAAAATCGTATGATTTTTGTATTGAAAAAATCGTATGATTTTTGGATCGAAAAAATCATATGATTGAGTTTTTGCATGAAATTATGCAGTGCTTGGACGAAGGATTTAATAAAATATTAATTTTTGAAAAATTGCCGCAGTCCAAAGTGAAGGTATCGATTTTCGGTGAAAAAAGAAACGTTCTATTTTCGTTGATGAAAAAAACTAGGCATTCAAAAAAATATTTCTCCGGTCAAGTACTGCTTTTTGATGTGTCAAAGAAGCTCGTAAAACTTGAAGTTGATCGGTGCAGTGATTTTTGAGATATCGTGGTCACCGATATTGAAAAAGTGATTTTGAACCACTTCGGAAAAAAGCTTCTTTGAGAATTTTTTGCGGATACTAATAAAGCAATGTAAATAAAGTTTGGGGGGTTCATTTTACATATCTGTAGGTACTCAAATCGATTTTTGTTTTCCAACAAAATACAAAATGCCGGCCCAGTTGCCGGTGGAAAGAGAACACCTTTTTTCGGCCCCCCGAGGGCGGACTCCTTGGAGTCGCACATGAGCACCTAGAACGAAAAATAATAATTTTTTTCGTCATTTACATGTGTCTCTCTAGCGAAGTACACACGATTATTACAAAATATTGATTTTCGCATATTTGGCGCTATTTAGACAAAAGTCGCATTTTCGCCTAAAAAACGGCCTGAATTCGTTTATAAAAACTGTAATTGTTAATCGATCGTAAAAATCGTGTGTACTTCGCTAGCAAATGTTGCTAAGAAGCTACAGTCGAAATTTGAACTAAATCTGTTGAAAATTGTAGGATCTACGAGTCCGTCTGAGTTTGAAAACACGATTTCAAGAAAAACGCGTATAAAGTTTTAAAACCATTTTTCTTCGGCCCATATAGTTTTTGGGATTTTTGTACATATCAACCATATCATTCTTGGGATGTTTATACATCATTTATACCGATATAAAAAACGATTTTTTTTCGAAAGTATCTAAGGTTTTAAAGTTCGCCGGTTCGTTGACCCTACCTATAAATGCCCATAACTCCTTCAATTTTGAATGGACCGTCTTGCTATTTTAAGAGATTATTTTTTAAATGTTATTTTTTGAGGAGCCGCCGAAAACCAAAAACCGACATTTTAAAAAACTTCTAGGCGTAAGCCCTTAAATTGATATTCATTCATTTCAGTTTGCGTAACAATTTTTTTAACGACCACATTCTGTTTTATCTTGTTCATTCTACGTTTTGTGCGTCTACCTAAAAGCAACAGGATCGTTTCAGTGATGTTAATAAAATAGCCTATGTAACATTAAAGTATAACGTACACTATGTAAATTTCAAATGAAGATCCATTGAAAATTGTTAAAGTTTCCCCATACTGCTTAACGCGTTCTTCGATATATCCGTTTCGCAAATAAGTTTTATGAAAGACTAGCTTATCCGTAGCTTTGGGTTACGATGATGCTATTGCGCAATGAATGAGGGTTATTATTTTCACAGTGGGCCAAAGAAGCTGAGGAGGCAGAGAGGCTGGAAAAAATGATGAAGATTGAGAACGAAGAGAACGCCGCCAAGAATGACCTCGCTCTGGCGATACAAAATCGTAACAAGGCCCGTGCTGATCAGGCTAACAACTTCTTCGATTCGTTGATCGATAAGTACGCGAAAAAAGCTGAGAAGAAATCAACTAAGAAGACTCCCACCAGCGCGAAGAAAACCAAAAAGAAGGCACAGAACAGAGACTCATAAATCAAATTAAAGAAAAAACGATCTTCCTGTGACACCTATAAAACACGGATTCGCAGACATCGTGTAACAAATTGTTTCGATCCGAGTGAATTTTTTTCTATCGCACACTCGGAAGATATCCTTTCGATTTATCGTACACCTAATTTCTACAAATAAATTGTTGTGTTTAGATTTTCTAACATCTCGCTCATTTCTTCATTTCCTATTCCCTTCCCTCATTTACTTAATATAACTATTCGTATTTCCCGTAATCCAAAACAACCTGAGATAAAAAGTAACCAATTTTTAAATTAGGCTGGTCATTCTACCGAATGAATGCAGCTGAATCTTTTTTCGGACTGAAGATAAAATTTTTGGGAAATTCTATTTTACTAGCTGATGGTAAGTTACCGACGTTCAAGAAATTCTCCTAGAGCGACTTCACCAATCGACCAACTGACGGTAAGTTACCGACTGCCGGTAAAGACGGTATTTTTCGTAATAAATTTCGCCCTCAGTAGGTAATTTTTTGTCAGTTGATGGTAACTTATCGACTTTACCTGAATGTTTCGAGCACTTTTTGAAAATCAGGCAAGGGTACGGCGCATATATAGAAAATGTTTCCAAATAAAATGAATCGAGATATTGAGATCGACGCATATCGGAAAATAAAAAAACGATTGCAACACGATTGGTGTATTAATATACTATTTAGAATACAAACATATAATGATGGTTCTTAAAGACGTCATACGTCGATATTGTGAAGGAAAAGAGACACCATAAATAGTAGATGACAAAGTAAAGATAACATAAAGCGAAAATCTAACGAACGGTCTAATGAAATTGATAAGAGGTTTTCTCTCGGACTCTCTACTTGGATTGCAAACGGGAAAATGACTGTACATTAATAAAGCTGGAATCCATAATTACCATATGGAATTACTTTGATAGTTTTTGAATATCAATAAGGGTGAAGAGACTGATAAATGAAGCAAAGATACAAACTGAAGGACCAAAAAGTATTAGCTAAGTATATTGGCACCTTTTTAGTATTAGTATATAGACCTTTTAGAACTTTTAGAATTAGTATATAAACCTTCCACGTACATAATTCATTGGACGTAAGGTAAATCATACAATAAAATGCAAATACTCCACAAGAGTATAAAAAGTGATATACAATCTCACATTCATTTTCGAGGTTATTAAATACATCGTACGTACGCTGTTCAATAAGTTTATATTTGTATGTATAAAATTTCAACAATAAAAGTATATATCTGTTATTTAATTTTTTATCGCAGATTCCATTGTACGGGATCTTCCCCCTCTTACGTCCCCACGATATTCCACTTCTCATCTCTCCAAATCTACGATTCAACAATAAAATTATTTTTTAAATAATAGTACTTCTGGACTGCCTCACCACCTGATCCCAAGCGCTTATGTGTGTCAATTTCCTCGACCTTGTCTGCTGGTGTCGCGGGAATTGATCATAACAGACTGACCACCATCTCACAGGGTAACGGGTCGATAACTAACTGATTTTCGAGATTTTTTTCGATGGTTCAAATACGCTAATCAGCCTGAGTTTTTTAAATGTCAAATCAAAGCACTCATGAAGAACAGAAAATAAACTTTTAAATGTTTATTTTTATTTTTTCGAATTTTTTTTAACGGTTGAAAATGTCTTCGAAAAAAGGAGTCCTCACGGTGTACACGGTTGTGGCCGTGAATATTATCTGAAACAAGATTTTTAAAAAGATTATCAATCAGTATGAAAGCCGCTATCTTGCTGTGGAAGTTTTTTTAAAATATTGACAAAACGGCGGCTGTTTGAAAAAAGTATCGAATTTAGCGTATTTTGCGACAGCTTTGCGTTTAAAAAAAATGAAGATTAGAAAAAAAGCATCCGTAGCAAGATAAATAATGGCGTGAAGAATATTGTGATAAAATTCGAGACGGATAACTTGAAAATTATTCCTTCGAGAGTGTACAGCGTTTTGAAAAACAACATTTCGAGAAAAACACGTTTAAAGTTTCGAGTACGGAATTTTCATATAAATTGTTTTATTACGATCAATCGGTAACGTCTATACTATCGGATAATGCAAAAAAATCGATTTTTTGAAAATTTTACATCTTGATAATCCCATAATGTGTTGGCCTACGCGATGGTAGTATTTGACGTCAGGTATGTAGAAAAGTCCATGCTTGTCTCCGCCTTTCGTTTCCGGTCCATTTGACGGGTGAGTTCGCTGATAAACATTGCGTTTCCGCTTTTGCTATACATTTGTTCATTTCTAACTCGGGAAATGGAAAACCGAAACAAGTCCAATGAGACGGCAGAACAATGTCAGAGTTTCGATCCCTAAGCTGACGATATGACCAAATTTGTACGGATTTCTGATATTGACTTACCAGTGATTGCAATTGAGACTTACTTATAGAGGAAGCTTCGTTTACAAAAAAAAACCCAAACTTATCAATATCGTCAGATTTGACAGTAAAATAAATTAATACAGAAGCAATGTGAAGCAATGTGAAGCAATCTGCAAATTTCTACATTCACTTTTCTTAGGGTAGTCTCGCGCTATTGAAATCCAGGCCACATTGGCGAGACGAAAATTCGAAAAACGACCCAGCGGTTAATTGTAAGACTTTACAATGATGGGAGACAGAATTAAACCACTAAGCAATGGCTGACGGATTCACGTACACTGAGATAAAGATCCATGGTGCTTAGAAAAAATACACGTGGTAAAACGTACTGCAGTAAAAGTAACAATAGCCTGTTGTCAGGCTAACCATAGTATAGTCGCCTGCTACTGTGAAACGGCGTTAAATTGACATTAAGGGTAACTTTGACATTTTTGGGGCTACTTTAAGGTAATACGTGCAGGAACCTCCTCATTAGAAAAAAAATTGATTTTTTTGTATGCTGTAGTAGAGACATAAAAAATGACGTGCGCGAAAACTCTGCAGGCTTTACCGGCTAAATACAATAGTAATTAATTCACGAAATCAATGCATTTAACCCGCACCATATAGGGAATCCGTGCGAATGGAACTTTGGAACGGAAATTGTAATAGTTCCTGATTAGATCAGAGCTATTAGGTGTACAACTTAGTGCGGTCCGTTTTCAAAAGATGGCTCTAGGTGCTATAAATGGTCGACGGCAACAGCTGATTTTTGCTGTATCATGAAGTATCAACATCTCTTAACCAAGTATCGTTTACAGCCCTTTGAGTTTTGCGCATCAAGTCTAATTTTTAATGCGGTGAAAATGTCGAATTTCGTCCCAAATAAGCACCATTTGTGGGAAGTGTTGATTTTCTGTTTCAATTGGAAGAAAAGTGCAGCTGAAGCCCACCGAATGCTTGTGGAAGTTTATGGTGTACAGCCACAGGCAACAATTGATCCGTTTAAAGCGAGTTATAGCCGAAAAACGTCCAGAATATGCGACTAGACACGAGTCCATAATCTTTTAACATGACAACGCTCGGCCTCACGTTGCTATTGTGGTTAAAAACTATTTGGAAAACAGCGGGTGGGAAATTCTGGCTCACCCGTCTTATAGCCCAGACCTTGCCCCTTCCGATTACCATTTGTTTCGATCGATGCAGAACGCTTTGACTGGAATACGCTTCACGTCACAACAGGGTATCAAAAATTGGCTCGATTCATTCTTGGCTTCAAAAGATGAACGCTTCTTCCGCGACGGAATTCATAAATTACCAGAAAGATGGGGAAAAGTAGTGGCTAGCGGTGGACAATATTTTGGTTAATGTATTAAGGCGTTACCCCCACTTGTAGCGCAAAAAAGGCCTTTTTCATGAATTTTTTTAAAGAAAACTACAAAACTTTTTTAATCGATCAATATACCATCTTAAAGAACACATCTTGAAGAACTTTCAGTAATTTTTTTATTGAAAAATATTACATTGTTTAGTGGCAAATGGCCGTCAATGAAATAATGTTTTTATATACACGGTTTGTGGTGACCAACATTGCGGCGAAGTGGATCATCTGAAAAAAAAAATGCGGAAGGATTTAGTCAAATATAAGTATAAACTAGTCTTTAATCGAAGGATTTTAAAAAATATTCATTTTTCACAAAATGGCGGACAGTCAAAGTTAATGGTTCGATTTTAACGAAAAAAACGGCCGTTTTTTGGCTATAAAACGGCCATTTTTTCGAAAAAAAATCGAACGATTAAAGACTACATTTTTATGTATTAAATAAGCCTGCAAAATTTCAAGAAGATCGGTTCATTAGTGTTCGAGTAATCTTGGTCACCGACTTCAGAAATGCCATTTTGAGAAAAACGCGCCAGACGGCGCGTCAGACGGCAGACTAGCCGGTCGTTTACACAACGGATTCTTCTCTTTCAACGCTCATATCTCAGTCAATTTTGTTCGGATCGACTTGAAATTTTCAGGACGTATTCTCAGATACTTATACTTCAAAAAGATGCAATAAAAAATCGATTTTTTCAAAATCGCAAGTGGGGGTTACCCCTTAATTCATTTTATCATTCAAATAAGTGCGTATTTTAAGCGAAAAAATGGACCGAATTAAGTTCTACACCCAATATGAGAAAAGCGACGAATAACAAGAAAACTGTCGCGGTAACGTATGTTCCATAAAAAATATAGGTTACGGGACATTTCGAGCAGATATCATCGATTCAATTGACTCATTTTTGCGTTCGCCAGTCGCGTCTGCCATCTCTCTTGTTACAATATGCACATTACACATAAACTACAACACGCGATTACACATACGGTAAACAAACACACACTTGACATGTATCGAAAGCAGCTGGATACAGCGTTGCCACGAATATTGCTAGAATTATGAAATGGCGGCCTGTGAAAACTCAAGTCAAATCTGATTGCGATTTTACTTCACATACCCAGCTATAATACAAACAGTTATCACATGCACTTCTCAAATAATGATTTTCTGCATCATGTTTATTATTATACCCAAATACATTATATTTTGATTTTTTCAGATTCGATAATTTATAGATTTTCTGTTGACTAGTCAATCCCCTACTACTACCTTAACAGAGCGCCAAAATACAATTTAAATGTGTGGGCATTTAAATGTGTTTAAATTTGTTGTTCAAGTTTATGACAATGTTGTTAAAGTTGATTGTAATGTTGCTCAAATTGACCTCAATGATAACTATAAGACTGATTAAGTGCCTACAATAGTACCCTAGGTACTTGATATTTTTATGTAAAATGTTTCCTCAAAAGTATTACAATTTTAATGTAAAAAATCGTCGTTTTTCATTCAATTCCATGTATAATGCATAAAATATGAAATTTTTTTAAATCAAAATGATTTCTAAGTAAACATTAATCTTTGACATAAGGCAGTAGTCTGGTCTAGAAATTTGACAAAATCGATTTTTTTTCTTCATTTTACTATTCCTTAGACCTTTCTTAATACGCTCGTGAAAACCGTTTATTGATATTTCAAAAATTAGCAGAATAATAGAAATTATAAGCAAGCCGCGCGCTCAGGTAGCGCGGTCGGGAAAAGAAATAAGACTACAAAGAAAAAAAAATATAAACACTACATGAAAATATTTAAAATATTTTTTTTTATGTAGATAAATTCTCAAAGGAACAATAAATACATATGTAAAATTTCATCAAGACAACTTCAACGGTTTAAAAGTTATTCCAACCCAAAAATGACGTCACAAATCTCGCTCTAGACCAGACTACTGCCATAAGTTGCATTTCAAGGCCTTGTCAAAGGAACGCCACACTCGAGGTGACTTTGATACTTAAAAAAATATTCATATAAAATTGTGGGGTTTGGGAGGGCTTGAGTTTCTTATGCATTTGATAACCAAAGGATACATTGTTCTATTGGAGCAAAAAAGTTGGAATTTAGGATGTTTGAAAAAGTTACCTACAAAAAACTTTCAAAACCTGTTCAAACTAACCCTATTTTACGGTATATTGTGAATAATCTACCAAAGAATTACAGTTTTAATATGCTATCCTTTACCGTGGGTGCTTGTTGTACATACCGTCGATTTTTCTCTCAGTGAGGGTTAGACTCTGTGTGTAATGGTTCAACCCCAATGTTGTATAGGATATTGTGAGTCTCGTGTTACGTCTGGTCTGATCGAGCGGCAACACACCACATACATCGGGTGACACGTCCGAAACGTCGAAGGTCCCGATCTTCTCCAATATATAGTGGCCGAAAATAGTTTCTCTGCATATAGAAACCATCCCACGTAAAATTACGACTCTTTTAAAAAGAAAGATTTTTTTCACATTTCCGATACATACAGGATGAATTAAGGAGGGAGATACTTTTAGGCGAGGAAAAAATGGCTGATTTTTATGATTTTTTCAAAAGGAAAGATTTCTTCACCATTTTTGAGACTTTGGGGTATGTTTTATTACTGCTTTTGGCTATTACATGGTATTTTTTAATTAATCTTTAACAATGGCGGAGGTATGACATGGTCTTCTAAACGGATTGCGGCGGATGTTGTCAGACGGCGTGACACTTAGCGTTGGCGGGATTTATCTAAAAAAAACCAACAAAGAGTTTTCTTTCATGATCATTCGTACGCAGAATATGAACCAAGAAAAAGTGAGAAATGTTGTAAATCGATGAAATGGTACACGTTTAAACAAAAAGATTGAATTTTCCGAAAAAATGACTACATTTTGCAATACAAAAATACTTTTTTTCATTTTCAAAAACGTTTAGGGTCATGTTTTAGACAATGAGGTTAAAAAGATTTATACGAAATTTCATTAGAATCGGTTGATTAGCTTTCAGCTATACGCCACGTCAGTTTTGAAAATGCAGTTTAGAAGATCGTGCCGTACCTACGCCATTTTGAAAGATTAATTTAAAAAATACCATGTAACAGCCATGGAAAAGTAGTAATAAAACACCCTAAGTCTCAAAAATGGTGAAGCAGAAGTGACACTGCAATTAAATTCAATTCAACTTTGATGTACTCTTCAATTTAATAATATTAATACAGTTAGGAACATATTTTATTATATTTCTGTTCATTATACATTTTATTTGTTATATTCGTTTAAGAATATATTATTTATAATATAAGAATTTCGTTTAAGAATTTATTTCGAAAAAAAATCTTAACGAATTGCACCGATTCCGCGAGTAATCTAGGTCGGACATCGTCCCAATGAGGTAATGGAGCAAAGCGACACATGGCCCGATTCCCGGGGGAATCCCTACAAATAGTGGGACGCCAGGCGCCTAATGACTAATCATTACGGTGTAGCCCTTCTGTCAACGTACGCTTCTTCACCTGTCATGGTTCTTGCTTCTTCGAGCTGATCCTCTCGTTATATTTTATTTGTGATTCACCCTCGATGAATCACCACTTCATTCCGCATTGACCTTCATCCCGTACTGAAGGTATTTTTAAAAAAATACGTCAATTAAGAGTACGTTTATTTTGATTCTCTTGATTTATGCGCTAAGGTTTTCGGCACATTGTTTTGTATATACGTGTACAGCTGAAAAATCGTTTAAATTTATGTTTCATACAAGTCTCCTGTACAGAACGCTCGATCACATTAGTTTTTTTTTTAATACGTTTCACCACTATTATTCATTAGTCCTTAGTTCGTGTTGATGAATAACGTAAATTTCGATGACGTCAATCTGGGCTTGGAATCTCAGGAGTCGGAAATCGGGGAATTTTCGGCACAGGCTTTTCGGAACGATCTTTCAATCGACTTAGGGATCACGCACGCGAGTATGTGTCAGTTACGTGACTCAGAAGCACTATCCACTTTTTGTACTAGCAACCAGTATAAATCGATTGATAAATGGAGCAGTAATTTTTCTACATCTAGACGAACGGTACACCGAACCGCCCAATCGATCGATCGAACCAAAAAAATTAATGAAATCTAAAAAGTCATGTATGCAGTAAGCCCGCATTAGACGGTCCAAAAAATCCTTTTTTTGTTGCTTAAATCGATAGATAAACTATCTCAGAATATATTTACAAAGTTACAGAGGCAAATTGTAATTATTTTCGAAAATACAAGGCGAAAAGCAGAGGAGCGATTGATATTTGATGTTGATATTTCCTCCTATTGAAAACTTTGAAGCGCGCTTTCTCCAGTTTCATTTTCACGATTTTTTCAAATTGGCGGGCGTGATAGCAAAAAAACTAAACGACCTACTGAATCAAAGTTTATTTTCTTCAGTATGAAAATCCCCTCTAAGTGAATTAAAAAAGTCGTGGAAAAAGTATTTCTAAATAATTTTTATAGCACGGTAAAGTCTTTTCTTTAAAAACAATTTTTTTTCGAACTTGAGAAAAGTTATAATTTCACGATTTTTTCCGCTTTTTCTTAATGCACCCAGAAGAAAAATATATGACAATTGAACATCTTATTGGTTTTTTTTGCTTCAGTCACATGGAATAAGCTGATAAATCTGCAGTCATTTATTGTTTCATGTTGAACATTTTTTTATACATTTCAAATATACATGAAAATATATAAGGAGTACAACTTTGCAGTGACCGTTTTTTTCAAAAGTTTAAGGCTTTATTATAAAAAAGTGGCTACATATTTTTTAATCAAAGTACTGCCCGTCGCTAGCTACGACCTCGGCCCATCTTTCAGGTAGCATTCGAATCCCGCGTCGATAAAAGTCTTGGTCCTTGGAGGCAATCCAGGAATCGACCCAATTTTTGACTTCTTCGTAAGTACCGAAGTGCTGGTCAGCCAAATCATGTGCCATTGACCGGAACAAGTGATAGTCGGAAGGGGCAATGTCTGGAGAGTACGGCGGGTGGGATAAAACCTCCCATTTCAGCGTTTCCAAGTACTTTTTCACGACATTTGCAACATGGGGTCGGGCATTGTCATGCTGCAGTATCACCTTGTCATGTCTTTCGTTGAATTGTGGCCGTTTCTCTTTGAGTGCCTTACTCAAGCGCATCAACTGACGTCGGTAGAGTTCCCCTGTGATGGTTTCGGATGGTTCGAGCAGCTCATAGTACACAACGCCCAGCTGGTCCCACCAGATACACAGCATCACTTTGGATCCGTGAATATTCGGTTTGGGCGTCGATGACGGAATATGACCAGGCAGTCCCCATGATTTTCGGCGTTTAGCATTATCGTAGTGAACCCACTTTTCATCTCCAGTCACAATCCGGTGCAAAAATCCCTTCCTTTGTTGTCTTTAGAGCAGTTGTTCACAGGTGAAAAATCGGCGCTCGATGTCTCTCGGCTTCAACTCATGCGGGACCCAGTTTCCTTGCTTTTGGATCATACCCATATCCCGGAGACGTTTTGAAACTGCTTGCTGGGTTACTCCTAACGTCTCGGCGAGTTCCTCTTGAGTTTGGCACGAATCCTGGTCCAGCAAGGTCTCCAATTCTGCGTCTTCAAAAACTTTCTGCCTTCCGCCACCATGCTTGTTCTCGACCTCAAAATCTCCACTTTTGAAGCGTTGAAACCACCGCCGACACGTTTTCTCACTAATAGAATCCTCCCCGTAAGCATCTACAAGCAAACAGTGGGCCTAAGGCGCAGATTTCTTGATGTTGAAAAAGTAAATCATAAACTCCCGCAAATGCTGAGAATTCGGTTCGTAGGTTGCCATGTTTGAGTGCCTATAACTTTATAATGCATACACGTATCCGTTAGCTTTTTTAAATTGGCAGAGCCTCTAGTTTAAAATGCCACTTTTTTATTGAGCTAGGGCCACTACTTCGGCCGCAGTGGCTCTCTAAGTAAAACGGTCACTGCAAAGTTGTACTCCTAATACCTCAATGTTTACTGGGCTCACTTGTTTTTTCCCTACTAAAAAAATTCCCGAAAAAACGCTTTTTTGGACCTTATAATTCAGGCTCCCGCCTTCAGGCGGGACAATACTGTAACGAGTTAAAAAAATCGATTTCTTCGCATTTTCTTAAAGTATCCATATTTAATAATATGTGAAAAAATGTCAAGTTCAAAAATTGGAAATTGACCAAGTAATAAACGATTTAGTGAAAGCAGGTAGGGCAAGGATTCACGTTTACTACAACTGTCAATTGCTTTTTTTTTCGTAATGACTTTTCTCGACCTGGCCGAAATCTTAACTCTAGCTATAATTGTACGATTTTTAATTTAAAAAAAACCAAAACTTTCGTAATTGCAGTAACTATCGTCTTATGAAGCCGTTTCTTTTTTTAATTTAGGGGAAGTAGGGGCAAGATGAGAACGTTAAGGTCATGTTCAAATGAAACAATATAAATGAATCGTCAACTTTAATTATTCTTTTAAACTAATAAACATTTATTCATCTTTTTATTTGAATAACAAAAAAATCAGTCTATCTGATTGGTGACATCATTTTTTATTTTTTTATTTTTATACTTTCATTGTGTTTACTTACCTGTCTCTCATAAATATCAGCAACTCAAGCGAACTGAAACGATGGTCAACTTTACCAAAAGCTAAATAATTTTGTCAAAAAAAGTCGATATTAATATTAACTCCAGACGCGTGCTTTCGTCACGGTTGATACTTTCACACTGATTAACTTCTCCGCCACCCCTTCAAACGCCAGCGGGAGCGCTGTGCTCGCACACACTGTTTACCGAAACTTTAACTTTTAGTAGCTAGGCTTGTGGTTAATATTACTCCGCATTTTCGTTTTGCCCCTAGTTCCCTGACTATCTACTATAAGCCCCCGAATAAAAGTAAAAGTTTCGCCAAAATCACTTTTTTTGAATATTCGCCATTTTGTGATTTTTTTGCGACAAAACGGGTACCTACAACGAGAACTACATTTATATAGATTATAAAAAAAAATATTTTTATTTTTCAGACTAACCAGTGTCAAGTTATCGATCGGGCTATAGGACCACATTTGTAATACAGAAGCTCTATTATTAGGCCTCAATAATTAACGTCGTCTATTTTTAATTTTGTTAAATATTAATTTACGCGAAATAAATTCAATGTATGCTTAACAATCATACCTTTTTTCGAAATCCCAAATAAACAATCTAGTAAACAAAAAAAAATCTGAAAAACGACATTTTTCGGCCTGTCGCATTGAGCCCTCCCTTAATCAGATTATAAAAAACATTATTTTTATTTTTCAGACTTCAGACATCCATTGCCAAGTTATCGATCTGGCTATAGGACCACTTTTTTAATACAGAGGTTTTATTATTAGACCTCAATAATTAACGTCGTCTGTTTTCAATTTGCTTAAACAAAAATTCACAAAAAATCGGAAAACGACATTTTTCCGAATGTCGTTTTTCTAATTAAGGAATTGAGGAAGGGCATTGATTGGTGCCCTTCCTCAATATGATTGACTTGAATATATTTACTCTGCGATGACGTAGGATATTTTTGATTGGATGAAAATTGACGATTTGGCATTGAAAAAAACGACCATTTTATAGGCAAGAAAACAGACTTTTTTCACAACTACGCCATTTTGTTAGATTTTGATATTTTTCGTAAATCCTACGTCATTGTACAGGAAATACCTTCCAGTTTAGCGACATTTTTTCCTTTTTCGGTTTCAGCTACTCAATCGGCCGGAATCATGTCAGCAGTGGAGGAACTTTTTTTTGGCGCCTCCGAAGGCAGCGCACAAGTCGCGTGGATCTCAATATTTTTCTATAAAAAAATTACGTAATATAGGTCAAATATAGCCAAATATATTCTTAATTTTCCGAAACATTTAATTGAGTACTTTTCTTCCAAAAAAATCCCGAAAATCACCCAAATTTTCAGCGTTCACACTGGTATAGCCCCTTAATTAGCTCCGTTTTTCCAGCACGCTCAAGACAGGTACGCAAAATAAACGCTGTACACTAAAGTGGCTCAGCAAAGTGTAAACCACCATCATTTTTATCCGTTACGACATGTGTATGTAATGAGAGAAGTACTGTTCACCGCGAGTTTACAAAAGAGAAATGACGCACTCGGTGCGAAACGAGAGAAAGAGCGAGGGAGGGAGGGTAAGCGAAACGCCGGTGCAACAATATTTTTTTCCCCGCCAAGCCAATTCAAACAGCGATTAGATCGTCGCTTCGACGGGAGCAACGCTCAGTCATACCTTTATTTTTTATTTTTTTTTATTCGATCGTTGTTTCTTTTTTCGCGCTTTTATTTCTTTTTTTCTCGAGACTCGGACGTATCCTTCGCGCCAACCCACTATCGATCAAGTTTCCTGACCGCATTTGACTCCCATGCGACGAGAAACGACTCCGAGCGTTACGAGACGATGAGAAGTCGCGCAAATTTTGCCGCCCACACATCGCCCCGCTCGATACCTCTCGCGGAGAAACACTTTTTTTCTTCGATTTTTGGAAGCGTTTCTCACGCGATATGGATCTCCAGACGGGTCGGCTACGAAAAGGTGTAACATTTCTTGTATCTTCCTTTGTGCAATATTTAATATTACCACGGTATACGTTATTGTTATTGTTATTATTATTATTATTATTCTGTTATTTTTGCACGACTACCATATCGTTGAACATTCAGATAGGTTTCTAGATAATGCTTTTAGCAGCCCAGGCTGTCAAGGCCGCTTTTGTCAATAAATCAAATAAATAAATGCTTGTAATCAAGTGATAATTACGTCATCTGAAAAATCGATCTACGCTTTGCGTTTCGAAATATGCTCGGGAGCTTCACTTTTTATTCTATAACCAGTTTAATGTTTAACAGTATCGATATTTTTCCCATTTCGTCAATCTCGCTTCAAACAACACAAATGGAGGATCGATCCGCCTTTCGATATTTTTATTACAAATGTCCACACCAAGTTTCCAATTGACAAAGTTCCGGTGGTTCCTGCAATATCATATTTTTAACAATGTACACACGTGAGGTTTTTTTAAGACGTTGAAAAATATAAAAACCTAAATATTACACCAGTCAACATTTGTGTTTGATTCATATTTTGATTGCTGTCCAGTTTTTTCTTTTTTTTATATGTAACTTCATAAGTGAAGTTTAAAGAAAAAAATTAATTTGCTGTCAGCGTTCAGGTAAATTAAATTTCATGTATATAGAGTTTTAGGCGTACTTGAAACGAAAAATGAATAGTTTTGTGATTAAAATCACTTTCCCGAATTAACCTCTAAATATGACAGCCCACCAATCTTTTGACTTTTTCATACCGTTCTTGCTTTCTCAAGCGAATGGATAAACACTTGACGTTGAACAAGTCATGTATTTACCACGAAAGCATATGGTAAATCGAATTATCAAAATTTATCCTGACCAGGAAAACAAAATAGGGTCGATGCCAAGTTTGATTGTTTTCCGACATGAAAAATTAGAATATAGAGATACTAGGGAGATTGGAGCGGTCCAGTTAGGTCAAATGACAGCTATGATTTTTTTTAATGAACTTGAAAAAATGCATACGAGATATAGATTTTTTCTGTAGATGCTAATTTTTTATAAAATAAATAATTAAAGAGAAAAATCATGCATTTTAATATTTTTATTACGGTAATAAGAAAAACCTTTCTGTGAACGTCTTGCCCATCTTAACGCAGGGAAAATTACAGACATTAAACTATTCTTTATCTCTGGTGTTTTTTTGTTTAAAAAATTCCAAAAATTCGTAAACGTTCAGTACAGTCTAGACAATAACTTATATTTTTTTTGTAATCTTGGATTGTGGTTAACCCTCCAACCTCCTTAACCGAAACTCGATTTTTTTCTCCTGGACCATTGGTATAGATGAATAAAGTGCAAAATTCCGAACGAGAGGGTGACGTACACGTTACGATAATTCCCTCACCAGCATTTCTGAAATCGACCATTGCCTCTCAAAATGTGATCGAAAGATTTTGGAACGGTGGCTTACCTACCTTTGTACTTTCATCATTGGTGGAATAGAAAACCGATCAAACTCACATAGCGTTCCATGCCCAGTGCCTCATTCCCAATAAGACAATTCAACCACTGTAGAGTGGTCGAAGAAGTTCACATTTAAAACCACCTAAAAATTGAAGCTACATCATTTGAAATATCTTCGTTAAACCCTTCCAGGTCACACCCTCGGCCTGTAACTTAATTGGTCATATGGGGTCTGCGTGACCCCAGCCATGTTTAAACGATTGCCACGTTGATTCTATTGTTCCGAATGGCTTATAAAAATTCAGGGTGATTGTTTGAACCTTCTAGAATGTGGCATTGTCAGTATAATATTGTAATCGACTTTTACAATGGCGGAAAAAAATCAGGAAGGGATCAATGCGTGAAAAGTCATTTTTTACTTAAAAAATCACAACTTGCAGTTTCCAATAAAACAATAATTGGGGGTGATATTCTTAAGATATGATAGTTTAAGGAAAAAAAAGCTCCATAATGGGCGTTTCAAAAGAGATGTTTATTTGGACATTTGAAGAGGGCCCATTCCGGACTAAAAAAAACAATAATCGTGAAAAACGAGCAACTTATTCGCAACAGGGGCTCGAAAAATGATGAGATCATAGTGTTAAAACAATATATATGAAAGATATAAAAAAATTTATACTAAAAAATAGAAAATATTAAAAAATCGTAGATAAATCAAGTGTCCTCCCCCCCCCCCCCCCCCACAGTCGACGCAAATGTGCTTGTCGCACATTCTAAATCATTTTATGGTTTTCCAGGTAGTATCGTAATGAGTTTTAAATGACGTAGACGGACGTCGCAAAGAATTCGCATTTCGGAGTAATTCATATAAACTTGATAGAAAAAAATGCCCGTTCTCATATTCACATTCACATTACGTAGATTGATCCGACGCAGAAAAAAACCCACTTTTTACGAAAAAAAATATACATGCAGGTCACATAGGGGTCAAAACGACCCCAGCGCCCGCCTGATTTTTTTATCGCCCGAATCTGATCGGTACTTATAAAGGACACTTCGTAGCACCCTTACACGGCATGCCAGCCTCCTTGGCTGTCTGCATCTTGCAGTAATTTTGGTTCAAAATCGCACGTGGGGTCCCCTAGACCCCATGTGACCGCGGAGGATCAGGATTCAGTACGAAAATGGTTGACCGATGATATTCCGAATCAGCTGTCTTTGAGTTCGATGCCGAGATCTCGCCAACACTGTGTTATACTTATGTGGCAATTGCCATATACTTTAACACCCTCTCGATGATTTTCAGCATATTACGCGATGCAAAGACACGGTCTTCGTGTTTGCACCCCGGCCGAGTCTTCTGGAGATTGGAAGGATGCTAAGTGATGCGCATACATGGATGAGTGTACGAAGAATATGAGGAAGAGGCGAAAGAAGAAGGAGAGGAGGAAGGTAAGGAGGACGGAGAATGTTAAAAGAGGGACAAGACGAATGGCGAAGTGGATGGCTCCACGGAGCGTCCTGCCAAGAGGCACCAGGACCAAGGAGGAAGACAGAGAGGAAGAGAATTGGAAGAGAGGAATGGAGCAGCGTATGGTAGCGTGTATTACACGTACGCGTATACAGCGTAGTACATGCACATACACCTTTTGCACATACGCAGTTTATTATGTATGTATATATCTTTATATTTATATGTATATCGAAAATACGATGAAAAGAAAGGGCGCGCGAGTGAGAAAGCGATCTATTGAGAGCTGCGGAGGGACGCGATGGCTGGAGGGGAGAGCGACATTCCAGAAAGCGGCGGCGGTGGCTACGGCGGCGGAGGAGGTATACTCTCGTGGGAAACGAAAGAGTGAGACGAGAGGTAACGTCGTTGAGAGCAAAAGCTCGAAGGTCGAAGTAAGACGGAGCGAGGCGGTTGCGCGGTTATTGAGGAAAGACCGCGAGTACCGCAACGTTCTCACAATCAGAACCGTGCGACAAGATCACGCTGGCTTTTTCGCGTTTCTTCCCAATCCTTCGTACGTTTTTCTGGTATGCTAAAATTTCGACTATCGCGAATCGTTGGCGGAAAATTCTTCGGTAACAATCGCCCGAATGACAATTTCTCTAATACAATTTGCCGAAAGCAATTTCCCAACATTTATCACGTTTATCGAACGAACAGTTTCTCGTACACAATTTGCCGAATGAACAATTTCTCACATACAATATCCCGATTGGACAATATTTTTTGTTTGGGTTTGTTTGGGTTAAGTATTAATATAATTTTTTTTAGAGATTAAAAAATTAATTAATTTTAAAAAGGAAAAAGAAAAAAACGGAGTCAGAACCCATCACGTCCACGTCGCTGATTTTGGGTTATGCTAAGTGTGGGAATTTTTTTTTTTTGGCGCCTGCTAATGCCGAAATCAATGACAGGAAAATTAAGGTTAAAAAAATAACCGAGAAAATTGGTTTCCCGAAAAAATCGTCGAAATTATTTGTTCGGGAAAGGTTTCATTCGAGGAATTGTTCATTCGGGAAATTGTCCATTTGGGGAAGTGTCTATTCGAGAAATTGTTTATTCGGTAAATTGTTTTCGGGGCATTGTTATTTCGGGAAACTGTATTTGAGAAATTGTTTATTCGGGCAATTGGGGGCCGAGTTGAAATTCCGAACTTTGAAAGATCAGAACGCTCAAAACTACGAAAGAATTGCACTCGAAAGACCAAAACTCCGAAAATCTGAACACCGTCAAAATAATTCGGCTATGGAATTTTGAAAACTTTCTACATTTTCATTAAAACAACGAGTTATTGAAAAAAAAAAACATTTTATTAAGAAATGATTTTACCTCAATTTTGAAATTTGTCTAGACAATGTTATACGTTCTACATAATTTATCGTCAACTGTGTAGTCTTTCGCTGGCATGATCTTTACGAAACTTGTAATTTACGAACATTAAAATTAGGAATTTCAAACCGGCGGTACATTCAAAGTTCGGAATTTCAACCCGGCCCCGGCAATTGTCATCGAGAAATTGTCATTTGGGCAATTGTTTTTCTACAAACTTTCCGCAAAGCATCGCGTATACATAAAGACGCATGAGGATTTGGCTCCAATTTGGATCGTCGTATTTTTCGGTACGGTCTTATGTACCTTTGAAAACAATACATCCTTTTCATATTAGCTTAAGTGATGGCTAAAAGTTCGAAGAATGATGTGGCCCGAAGAAAAAAGGCTTTGAAACTTTGAACGCGTTTTTCTTGAAAGCACGATTTCAAAATCGGGCGGACTCGTAGCTCCTACAATGTTCAACCGATTGACTCTGAATTTCAACTGTGGCCTCTTAGATACATTTTCTAGAGAAGTACACACGATTTTTAAGATCGATTAACACTTACGGTTTTTATAAACAAACTAAGGACGCTTTTTCACTTGAAAATGCGATTTTTTTTTCAATATGGTGCCAAGTTTGAAAAAATCAATATTTCGTAATAATCGAGTGTACTTCGCTAGCAAAACTCATGTAGATTTCGAAAAAAAAAACTCAAAATTATAGGTGCTCATGTGCGTCTCCAATGACTCCGCCCGTGGAGAGTCTAAAAAAGGGATCCTGTTTTTACCGGCCTCCGAACCGCCATTTTGTATTTTTTGGCAAGTGAAACATCGATTTAAATACCTACAGGATTGTAAAACAAACCCTCCAAACCTCTTTTTGATTGCTTTGTTAGTATTTCCGAAAAAAAACCCAAAAAGCCTTGTTTTCCGACGGTCCAAAGGTATCGATAAGCTTTACGCGGATCTGCTCGCTTGAAGAATCTTTATTCGCAATTTCGATCGGTCGACGTTTGATTTTCAGCGCGACCCAATTTTTATTGGAATGATGTACCCTCGTTTTAATTTGCATCCTTAAGGCGGAATATACATTTAGACGGGAATAAAATTAAGGGGTTACCCCCACTTGTGATTTTGAAAAAATCGTTTTTTTTTTATTGCATTTTTATGAAGTATAAGTATCCGGGCCCATACTTCTGTATGGGCCCGGAATAGATGACTCTATATAAGTTTACAAAAAAAATATTTTCTTCGTGTAAACTGAAATTGAAACTTTAAACGCGTTTTTCTCAAAATGGCATTTCTGAAGTCGGTGATCAAGATTACTCGAACACTAATGAACCGATCTTCTTGAAATTTTGCAGGCTTATTTAATACATAAAAATGTAGGCTTTAATCGTTCGATTTTTTTTTCGAAAAAAATGGCCGTTTTATAGCCAAAAAACAGCCGTTTTTTTTTTCGTTAAAATCGAACCATTAACTTTGACTGTCCGCCATTTTGTGAAAAATGAATATTTTTTAAAATCCTTCGATTAAAGACTAGTTTATACTTATATTTGACTAAATCCATCCGCATTTTTTTTCAGATGATCCACTTCGCCGCAATGTTGGTCACCGCAAACCGTGTATATAAAAACATTATTTCATTGACGGCCATTGCCACTAAACAATGTAATATTTTTCAATAAAAAAATTACTGTAAGTTCTTCAAGATGTGTTCTTTAAGATGGTATATTGATCGATTAAAAAAGTTTTGTAGTTTTCTTTTTAAAAATGCATGAAAAAGGCCTTTTTTGCGCTACAAGTGGGGGTAACGCCTTAAAGAATTTTGATAGATTTTTTTAACTAAGAAATAATTATTCTCCATTTATCAAACTGTAGGTATACGCTAACAGTATATTTAAGTATACAAAACAGTTTAAAAAACTCTTTAATTACAAAAATAGCGGAGCTGTGGCAGAGTGTTACAGCAAGGTTGCCGCGTAAGTTGCGAGTGCAGTCTAGTTTCCCCTAGATTTTGATTCGCAAGAAATTTAATAAAAAATTCAGTCAGAACACGTATAGTTTCTATTTGACAGTAACTAAAATAAAGGAAATGGAAATTTAAGAGAATGGCACGTATTTACAAAAAAAAATCAACATTCCACGGAAAAATGTCTGCAAAATTTGTATTAAAAAAGTCGTTTTTTTCTAACTTTTCAGAAATAATTTCCGTCAAATAGAAGGTAGCAATATTATAAATATTTCTACCAAGTTTCACCTCAATCGGCTTAATAGTTTTCGAGTAATCCTGCACGCCAATTTCGAAAATGCAGTTTTGAGACGCTCGCTTTGAGTCCTAGTGGTGACGCACAGCGTTGACGGGCTGTAAAGTTTGAAGTTTTTCGAAATCCGCTTTGAACGTTTGAAGTTCTATCGTTTAAAGAAAAAAAAAGAAATCGATTTTTTGATCGTTGCAAATGTATATCCCGCCTTAACGAATGCATCAGTCGTCAATTTGCGGGAAAGGAGTAAATACGCTTCTCTTCGAGAGGGTACACTTCGTTGTGACGCCAACGAGATTTTTAATGCGGAACTGAATGTTTTATTCTCGTGAAAAAAAAGTTGTGTTCTTTTGGAGCGCTGTGAAAAAAAAGGCGCTGAGGCCAAATCGAAGGGTCAACATACTCGGAGGAATGTTTCGGACAAGTTATCGTTAGAGATGGTTCACACTACTGGACACAAATAAAGTATCGGGCTCTGTTTCAGTTTTAATTCCCCTTCCTTTTTTTCCCCTCAACTGCTAACCATTCGTATGAATGAGATGACCGTAAATTTCAGGTATCTCTCTCGCAATCGCCCGTCAGGTGGTATATCTTTCACTTTCCCAAACGGAGCTTAACACAAGCTCCGGGACCGAGTCTAATTTCGGAACTATTCAATCATCACTTTCTTATTCGAAACATCGCACAGGTTGCGAAATTTCAAATAGGCAATAAAAGGTGGTCCAAATTAACACCACCTTCCATATACCATATATTCTACTAGCACAATCGACAAGTGTACCGCGAACAATTTTCGTAAATTGTCGATTTGACCCACGTTATTACCACGTTTTTATGAACTCGCTTTGCTTGTTGTCTTCTTGTCTATTCGGTACAAATATTGCATTCGATTTTAAACTAACTTCCGGATGAGCTAGAGACTTGGAATTTTGAACATAGCTCAGATCTGGATGACAGACAAATAAACAGATAAGCAAGTCTGTCACCGAGAGATAAAAAGAGCAAAAAATTGTGACAAAAAATAAAGAAATAAAAAATATAGTTTAGTGAAAGAGAATCTTAAAAAAAATAATAATATAAAGTATAGTAAATAGCGTATTAATGACGATTTCTACGATGGTCAAAGAAACAGCCCCCCAACGCAAGCGACATCTAGAGAAGGAGAAGCAAAATTTCGAACACACACACACACACACACACACACACACACACAAGACTAAAAAGCAGAAAATAAAATTATTAAAAAAAATTTTAACCACATTTTTAAAACGGACTAAAAAGTATAAAATAATTTGTCCTAGCCCCATACAGATTTATCAACCCAATACAGATTCCTAACCGCATCCAGATTGTCCTGAAAATTTGTAATTGTGAATTTTTAATAGCTACGAAAATACTTGTAAGATTTGAAACGAAAAACGTGGGGTGCATGCATGGATAATAGTAAGGAGTGTACGGAGTAGTAGAAAACTTATACAACAGTTCATATCATTTGCAGTGTAATAAAATTGTTAGTGACTTAGGTGAACTATTCATGAATCAATGATCAATTACATGCGGCCTACATTTTTCGTTTTAAATCTCACAAGTATTTTCATAGATATTAAAAATTCACAATCACAAATTTATAAATATGTATGGGGCTAGGATAAATTATTTTATACTTTTTAGACCGTTTTAAACACGTGGTTACATTTTTTCTTTAATTATAATAATTTTTTCTCCCATATTTATGGAAACGAATCATATTCGTGGGAGTAACAAATATCGTAAATTGATCAGTGAATGGACGTAAGCTGATTTATATTAAAAATAAGTAAAGAATACGAACTGTCGATAAAAACTTGAACCACTATAATTTAGCAAAAAAAATCACAGGTGTCGTTAAAGCCGATTTTTCAGTTTCATATCGAATTTTGACGGGACACGGAATTTTTCTAGTTTATGGTACTTGCACGCCATGCAACTTAGTTTCGATAGGACTGTGCACATGCGGTGTTCTAAATGCAAAAACAATGGTTTTAATGAGTTTTGAGAGTAAGTATTACTTTCATTGCATTCAATCTTCGATTTTTTGCAAAATTTTAAAATAAATTCTCAAGAATAAGTCAGAATGAGACATGTTTATTCACTGGTGCTGTATTCTGACCTCTCTCCAGTGAATGGACATATGGGCTCTGTTCTGATAATTCTCAAAGCAGAGTAAAGAATTTAGCTCGTCTCCTGAAAATTGCAAAATTAATCACTGTTAGGAGACGACAATATACATCTCATTAAATGTTGTCGTAAAATCATTTCATTCGTATTTTAATTTTTACACAATTATATTCTATAATTATATATTAATTATATTATATTCTATTTCTCTGTCGCAAGAAACTTTGGTAGTTCTTTGAGAATGTCACGTCAAGATGAAAAACAGCTTTTTTTCATGAATTTTTTAATATGCCTATAAAAACGAGAATTTTGTATGAATCCTAAAAATCATTTGTGCTTTTTTAGAGAATCTATCGAAGAAGCTATAGTAAAAATTTCAAGTCGATCGGCTGAAAGCTGTCCGAAATATGCGTCCTCCCGATTTAAAAAACTTGGTTTCGAGAAAAACGCGTTAAAAGTTTTAAGACTGATTTAGGAGCTATCGTCCACACGACGGAATTTAAGCTCTCATTTTAATTTCGCGTATACCTGCGAAGGTGATACTAGGTCTGCACTTCTTAGGTCGTTGTTTGTACAACGACTGGACTAAAACACTCCAAATTGCTACTTTCACCGTCTAGGCTGTTTCGTGCGTTTCGGAGCGCTCCAATGCGCTCCGGAAAATGAGCTCTAAAAAGTTTTTCAAATTTTTGTCTCCCATAATTTATTTTGTTTATCATTTTTATGATGATACATAATTTGGGTCAATAAAAAAAAACGTTCAAAATGTTCTACTCGGATGTAACGTCTCAATTCGATTATCATTGTTATTATTATTATCGTGTTACCGATACTTACTCAGCGAATGGCCTCTGTACCGCGCGCTGTGATACAGTAGAGCGTCGATTATCCGAACGTCAGTGATCCGAAACGTCAATAATCCTAATGGCAATGTGGGTTTTCCAAAATGTCAATTATCTGAACAATAATTTTGTTCATCCGAATGCTCAGTAATTCGAACTATTACGCCTTATATATCGTTGCAAGATGTATACAGTGTTGTACGTCCCCTTCACTTTCTCGGTTTGCGCTCGCGCGAATTATGCTTTCCGCTAGCAGCCGAGATTTGGCAGCGAAGAAACGAGCTTCCGTTGTGAAGCAGAAGAAAATCGTCGCCTTTTTCAAAAATAAATAGATAAGAACTCAAAGATGTACGATCGTTGATTACTTTTTAATACATATTTAAGGGGCTATACTAGTGTGAACGCTGAAAATTTGGGTCATTTTCGGGAATTTTTTGGAAGAAAAGTACTCATTTAAATGTTTCGGAAAATTAAGAATATATTTGGCTATATTTGACCTATATTACATAATTTTTTCATAAAAAAATATTGAGATCCAAGCGACTTATGCGCTGCTTTCGGAGGCGCGAAAAAAAAGTTCCTCCACTGCTGACACGATTCCGGCCGATTGAGTAGCTGAAACCGAAAAAGGAAAAAATGTCGTTAAACTGGAAGGTATTTCCTGTACAATGACGTAAGATTTTCGAAAAATATCAAAATCTAACAAAACGGCACAGTTATGAAAAAATGTCTGTTTTCTTGCCTATAAAATGGTCGTTTTTTTCAATGCCAAATCGTCAATTTTCATCCAATCAAAAATATCCTACGTCATTGTAGAGTAAATATATTCAAGAGTACTCAGATCAAATTTCAAGTCAATCGGATAATTGCTCTTTGAGTTACAATGTCAGCAAATTTGAAAAATTTCATTTCGAGAAAAACGCGTTTAAAGATTTACCTATCGATTTTTGCAAGATAAAATGATATTGATATAAATGATATAAATAATAATGATATCCTTGAAAATATAAACTGTCGAAAAGGGCAAAAAAAATCGATTTTTTGAAAGTGTCACACTGGTATAGCCCCTTAACTTCGTTCTATATCATTAAATGATACACTGGTTATTTGCAATTCACCAAAAATGTACTTGTATTATCAACAAATTAATATTCATTGTATTTTTAAATATACATATTTTATCATATTGAAAGAATCAACGTTTTTTTCGCCCACGGAATATTGCTGTTCGGTTATCCGAATTTTCCATTATCCGAAAGGCGCCCGGTCCCAATTGATTCGGATAATCGACGCTCTCCGTACTACCATTTCATCATAACCATAACCACTTGGGTACGAGGTTTGGTAACCAAAAAATTGGCAAAATCGGTTTTCTATCGCTACAGATATGCAACCGCAGTGTCAATGTTTTCCAAAACCAGCGCGATCAAAAATCAATTAATCGATCCACGAATCGCTGGACCTGAACAACATGAAACGGCAATTAAAAAATCCTCACCAAATGGTCAACATTTCACCACGATCTACACGCGAATTGGAAACGTCACTTTAGCTCATTCCAGCTGATAAATCTCCAAAGTACCCAAAGTGTAAAAATAGCAAGCAGTAAATGTCAAGATATACTCAAGATGTATCAAGAAAGCCTCGTTCATGATTGTTTAAAGGGAATCGCGAAAAAGTCATTAAAGTGGCAGGTGATTCCAGGCGTGCAATTTCGTCACTGATAAGCTCACTTTATGGCGGTGGTATCGTACCGAGGGTTCGGGAGAGCGCAAGTAAAATACAAGGAAACGAATGCTAGGAGTTTCCTCTTGAAGCGAGTCGAGTGAGAAAGCGAGAAAGAGAGAGGATCCGGGGTTTGGGGGGTGTAGACATGAAAAGGGTTGAGGCAACAAGAGCGATATCGTAGCAGAGGTTTATATGAGGGCCGACGATCAGGACAGGGAGAGATTATCAATTACGACTCTGAGAAACCCGAAATGCGTTTTAAAGTCAGCGACTTTACGACTTTCACGCTAAGATCGTACAATTAATCCGACACGTCATTAGCCACGGTCCCACGCGCGTGACGCATTCGTGTGTACGCGGAGAACGGGCTCTCTCTCTCTCTCTCTCTTTCTCTCTCTCTTTCTCTCTCTCGCTTTGTGAGTCCCATGGATGCTGACTTACCTGGATGCTGTGCCTTTCATTCCCTCTCTTTCTTCTCTCTTACCTTTTCCTCCTGCTTCTCTCCTTCTTCCATCTCTGTCTCTCTTGTCTCGCTTTCTTCCTCTCTCTTCCTCTCTCTTGGCTGTCCGACCCCCTTTTATTTACCGTCTTCGGGGATCCCTACTGTGGATTTCATCGGTCTCCGAGTTGCATGTGTACGTGTGTGTGTGTGCAGCGAGGGCGCTACGATCGCACCGCGGTGGCTACCATCGGGGGCCTCATATTATCCGCTGATATAGCGTCACGTCCCAATGTATCGTGGGTAGAGCGGGGACCGCGTGTAATTCGAGTGTCAACTTATAACCCGTACGATAGAAAGAAGGGGTTGAGGAGAGAGAGAGAGAGAGAGAGAGAGAGAGAGAGAGAGAGAGAGAGGTTGCGGCCACGAGAATTGCATCCTTATCGCTCCCGCGTGGCCAGACTCCTTCAACCCTTTTGGAACTTTGTGAATAAAACTGAGAGGCGTTTCTTCTCACGCCAACGAACCAACACCGCATTGACGTGAAGACATGACAGCTGAGATTAATAAAAATGTAGCGTAATCAATCACCAACCCAAACATTTTCATTTTATGAGCAGTTTTATACGAAATTTTTCACTGAAAATTCATTCAAATACCTACAACTTTTGAATAAAACAATATTTTTTAAATTCCGTACGTACTTCTCTAGGTATTCTAATGTAGATTGACGAGAATTTTTGTCTTTTGATCTAGGTAAAAAATTGTGGATGCTAAATGTCACGCCGTGGAGCGCCTAAAAAAAGATAACAAAAGAAAATATTAGTAGGCGGCCATTTTGTACATCGAAAAAAATATATATATATATATTTTCTAACAGCTTGATATTCATACTAAATAGATGTGTTATTAATTTTACGAGTGAATCACTTTTTCATACGAAAAAAATTGTTAAATTCGCACATGATTTTATACCCGTTACTGTGGCCTAACCCCTTAAGTCACAACCTGCGTTTTTTGTATTCCAAAAATAAACGCCAAATGAAGAAAAAAAGTAATTGGCAGTCCACCGTGAAATCATTGCGCAATCTATAGAATCATAGTTGTCCGCCCAGTATGTGACGTGACTACTGCAATATGTTGGAGCGCTAAGAATAAAGCGCATTTTTATTACACATTCATGAACACGATGCAACTGTGCTTCGAAAAGTCATTCGATGTGTGGTAGATATTGATGGGATAGCATTATCGAAAAACTAGCATTTTTGAAAAACCAAATTTCCAAACAAACATCGATATCTCCACCGTCTTCTCGTCATCCCTGATACCCATTTCTCCCTTCTTCTCCATTCTTGGGATGTCTCAAAATGACCTGACATTTTAGTTGCTTAATGAAACGTATTATGTATTTGAGAAGTACGAATATTTTTTATTTTAATACGAGGTGCAAGCATGGAGGTTATGTGTGGAACACAATATCCTATAAATGGCCGCCTCCTCCCTGTTTGCAAACGTTCACTCTTTTGACGAAGTTTTCAATCACGTTTTGGCATAATTGCGGACTGATGTCATTATGGGGTTAGGCCACTCTAGAGGCCGAAAAAATAGGCTTTTTGGGGATTTTATTTTCAGAAAAACTACAAAATAAATTGTGATTACAAAAAAGGTGTTAATCATACGTATCAGTGACGGTATACAATAATTTTTTTGAAGCGATTAATTTCAACATGGCGGCTGTGCAGCGTTTTTGCAATGACGTCTCCGTTTTCCAGGGTCCACGGCCGGACAAACAGCTCCTGTAATTTTTGAATTATAATGAGCCAATGAATTTCTTTCGATTATATATAATAACTGCTATAGAAGTACGTACGATTTTTTCGATATATTGATTTTTGGCCAAATGGCGCACTTCTAAAGTGGAAAGTGAATAATTTGCCTAAAAATCAGATGATCTAAAGTCAGATAATTGTTAATAACAAATAAACTATTCAATATTAAAAAAATCCTACGTACTTCCATAGACAATGTATTTTTCAAGATATATTCAACATTTCAAGTAAATCGGTTGAAAATTGTCTGAGTTATGTTTCCGGCCAACTTAAAAAATGCAGTTTTAAGATAAACCCTGCACAGTCGCCATTTTGAAATTAATCGCTTCAAAAAAATTATTGTATACAGTCACTGATATGTATCATAAACACCTTTTGTTGTGATCTCGATTTATTTTGTAGTTTTTCTAAAAAAATGCCCAAAAAGCCTATCTTTTCGGTCTCTAGAGTGGCTTAAGGCCTTGACGGTGTGTCCAATTGCATCCTTGAGCTCCGGAATGGTACGTGGATCATTGGCATACGCTTTTCCTTTCAGAAAACCCCAAAGAAAGAAGTCCAATGGCGTCACATCGCACGATCTTGGTGGCCGATTCACATCGCCGCAGCGCGAGATAACACGACCATGAAACTTCGTCTGCAACAACTATGCAGTAACAATGCAGCAAAAAACAATTTCAATGCGTTGCTCGATCGTGTAATTCTCCATGACTAAACCTCAATACTTCCTGACGCCAGTAGTCAAAGATTAGTACACTATGTTCACCACCAAAGAAATGGCTCGTCATTCAAAATGTCAGGTCATTTTGAGACAGCCTTTAGTTTACTATTCCATGCATATCTCAAGGATCCTCGGCACCGGAATCGACCCTGACGGAACACCTTGTATAGAACGCAGAAACGATTGCGTCGGTGAAGAGAAGTTGCAGAACAGAGTGAGAGAGAGAGAGAGAGAGAGAGAGAGAGAGAGAGAGAGAGAGAGAGAGAGAGAGAGGGAGAGAGAGAGAGGGAGGAAGAGGTAGAAAGAGAGCAAGAGAGACAGAAGGAGAGTGAGAGGGGTATGGAGCCCTTGGCACCGTCCGTGCCGAGAGAGATGAGAAAGAGAGAAGACGAAGAAGAAGGTGGAGAGTTAATTGAATCCGAGCAGCGTATAAGTGGAATGGCCTATTCCTTCGTACCTCTCTGACCGACTCTCTCGATCTCTCTCTACTTCTTTCTCTCCTTCGTTGATACGGCTCGCGCCCCCTTTTCTCTTGTGTAAAGGTCTCTCAGCGCGTCCGCCCTCGGAGTCGGTGCACACAGCGAGGCCCATCGGGAGAAAGAGAGAGAAAGAGGCTCCCCTCTGGTTCCTCCATGCCCTCTTCGAGATCCCTCTATGGACCGCGCGCGTATACGCTGCTCTAGAGAAGCAGCGACGTCGGGTTCACGGCAAAGGATCATGGCAGTTGGGCTCTCTTGCTCTCCCTCTCATTCCCTCGCTATGAACGCAAGCGAAACGTGCAGAAACCATAGTAAAGAAGCATTCCTTTGTCTTTGAACGGGCGCGCTTGCGTCAACCCGATACACGGAGGACCTAGATCATATGTTCGGCTGCGTGGAATCCGTGTGCGAGGTAAGCCCCAATTCCTGCATGTACCTATGCAGGGCCGATCCTGGAGATTAGGATTCTCGAGATAATCCTGCCTGAGGAGTATCGTGGTCGTAGTTGTCAGGACTCATAGGAATGGACCGATGTGAACGAGTCGTCAGAAGACACTGCTCCATCTGATCCGTTCACTCGTGTTGTAGGTGTATTCATCCCCATGACAATCGCGAGGCCATCTGGTTGTGCTCACGAGGAACATCACTTTGGTGTCCACCTTCGGTTTTATTGAAACTCATGTTTATGGTAGAGCATCAGAAGCTATTAGATACGTGTGTTTTGTCGGTGGAAAAACGGCCTAAAGGGGTGGCAGCAGCCCTCAGAGGTGCTGTCAAAAAATCAGCACGTCACGGGGTGATTTGGCAGGTGCAGGTGAGCAGTCCTCCGATTTCAGTGGAACAGAAACGAAAGTTCCTTTAAACCTATACCAGTGCGACACTTTCGAAAAATCGATTTTTCGTTGTGCCTTTTTCGACAGTTTATACTTTCAAGAATATCAGTATCATTTATATCAATATCATTTATATCAATATCATTTTATCTTGCAAAAATCGATAGTTCAATCTTTAAACGCGTTTATCTCGAAATGAGATTTTTCAAATTTGCTGACATTGTAACTCAAAGAGTAATTATCCGATTGACTTGAAATTTGAACTGAGTACTCTTGAATATATTTACTCTACAATGACGTAGGATATTTTTGATTGGATGAAAATTGACGATTTGGCATTGAAAAAAACGACCATTTTATAGGCAAGAAAACAGACTTTTTTTCATAACTACGCCATTTTGTTAGATTTTGATATTTTTCGAAAATCCTACGTCATTGTACAGGAAACACGTTCCAGTTTAACGACATTTTTTCCTTTTTCGGTTTCAGCTACTCAATCGGCCGGAATCGTGTCAGCAGTGGAAGAACTTTTTTTTTGGCGCCTCCGAAAGCAGCGCATAAGTCGCTTGGATCTCAATATTTTTCTATGAAAAAATTATGTAATATAGGTCAAATATAGCCAAATATATTTTTAATTTTCCGAAACATTCAATTGAGTACTTTTCTTCCAAAAAATGCCCGAAAATCACCCAAATTTTCAGCGTTCACACTGGTGGCCCCTTAATACAAAACGATCAGAAATCCACTGTGGGGACGTTGAAAAAAACACAAATGAAGGGATGAACCAGATTTTTATTTTTATTTTTCTCGACACCATACTCCCACAATATCTCCCACCATACATTTAAAAGGGGTACATTAATGTGAACGTAACAGGTAACACTTTGGAGGGGATACAAAATTGAAGTTTTCGTATTTTTGCATTTTTGCCGGGTAGCAAACTTAAGGGTGTAAACCACATTCGAATCATTTTTGAGGATTTTTTATAAAAATTGAGGGTTTTGGGCGAAATTAATGGTGAATTCTTATTGAGGGGGTGAAAATACATCGATATGGACTCGTAAAAAAGGTATTGAAAATCCACATTTTTCGCCCATTGAGGCCAAAAATAAGTGGCTTCACTGAATCGTCAATCATTTATTTTTTGGTTCGATTTGGAAGTTCGTCTATGCTCATTCTCTTAGTTATCGTTTGCTCTTCAACATGTCCTTTGATTTATTGAGTTTCGATTGTTCGATTTTTTGCAGTATTTGAAAGATGGAGCAGCAATTTTCGCCAAATTTTACGTACCATACATACTTGCCTCTTTTTCGACCATTTTTCAAATGCACGTTTCGGGAAAACTAAATTAATTATCGGGATCGTCCGAGCGGCATTCTCTAAGTCTACCAAAATCCTTCGCAAGCCCATCCCCCATCTCTTGAAGTTTATGTTGCATAAATAGGACCGAAGCTACGGCTGTTTAAAGTTTTGGAATTTTTACAGTAAAATTACAGTTAAAAATACAGTACTGGAAAAGTGGCCAGAAGGGATGAATTTTTTTTCGACATTTAAACGATTTTAAAGGTCAAATGCTCAGAATTACGCCGGCCAAACGTGAAACACGTTCTTCTATACACATTCGACAATTTTTAATAGACATTGAGGGTTGTGGGAGAAATAAATGATGAGTTCGTATTCAGGTAATAAAAAAACATCGATAAGGACTTATAAAAAAGGTCTTGACAATACAAATTTCTTTCGGACAAGGCAGCAACCAAAGTGATGTTCGAGTCAGATGCATCTGCATGGTTGCACCCAACTACGCCCCCGCAACTGTATTCCGGCTAGAAATATCATGTAAAAAATTTCCCAGAGGCAAAATATAAAAGATTCTCCCAAGCAAAAATATTCCTTCGAAAAATAACGATTCGCAAGGATGATCTCAGAAAGAAATAAGGTAAGTGTTTTTCCTGGAAATACTTCAATAAGGAAATAAGACAGGTAAAATAGAAGCAATCAAATAATAAACCCATCCATGCTGCGTATTCTTGTCAATAAAAAAAATAGAGATGTTCCAACAACGATTACATTCGGGGAGAGCATCTCTTCTCATACCCAAACCTAAACAAATGTAACTATAAATCTCCAACGATACTATATCACGACAACACATTATTGCGAGATCGCAAGCAACCATTAAGGCGTTACCCCCACTTGTAGCGCAAAAAAGGCCTTTTTCATGAATTTTTTTAAAGAAAACTACAAAACTGTTTTAATCGATCAATATACCATCTTAAAGAACACATCTTGAAGAACTTTCAGTAATTTTTTTATTGAAAAATATTACATTGTTTAGTGGCAAATGGCCGTCAATGAAATAATGTTTTTATATACACGGTTTGCGGTGGCCAACATTGCGGCGAAGTGGATCATCTGAAAAAAAAAATTCGGATGGATTTAGTCAAATATAAGTATAAACTAGTCTTTAATCGAAGGATTTTAAAAAATATTCATTTTTCACAAAATGGCGGACAGTCAAAGTTAATGGTTCGATTTTAACGAAAAAAAAACGGCCATTTTTTGGCTATAAAACGGCCATTTTTTTCGAAAAAAAAAATCGAACGATTAAAGACTACATTTTTATGTATTAAATAAGCCTGCAAAATTTCAAGAAGATCGGTTCATTAGTGTTCGAGTAATCTTGGTCACCGACTTCAGAAATGCCATTTTGAGAAAAACGCGTTTGAAGTTTCAATTTCAGTTTACACGAAGAAATTTTTTTTTTTGTAGACTTACATAGAGCCATCTATTCCGGGTCCATACAGAAGTATGGGCCCGGATACTTATACTTCAAAAAAATGCAATCAAAAAAATCGATTTTTTCAAAATCGCAAGTGGGGGTAACCCCTTAAAGGACATCATGAAGAATATTTGGCAAACGCAACATTTTTTCGATGAGCCATTTTGTGGCCCTGTTTTTGGGATCTTTTGGCGATCCACAGCCTCCACGTCTAAAATAGAATTGCCTTACTTCTCTCACTCAATCTTTGTAATTTCAGCAAGCCCATACGGTTACTTGACGCAGTCTCTTCGAGAGTCCCCGTCCATTCAGAAGACAACTACCAAAGTACATGACTTCCAGTTAAGTGAAAAGTCTTTTAAAAGAATTTCATTGAAATTTACTGGACCCAAAGCCCGGTAATACGTTGACACGGTTTGCGATGATTGAGCAGACGGATAAATCAAGGGCTTTGCTGAAAAAGAAAACCCCGCCCGAGCGGATCTCGAATATGTAACAGGCGGAACTAGCAAACTGCATGCTTCGCTGCGTACTCCTCTTTCCCTCCCCGCTTGCTTGACTTAGGTACCTCAGTTAGTAGATGGACCGAAGAAATATATCGCCGGGTTGGATAAGCCAATCCAATCCATTAGGTCCTCCTCCCCCCTGCCACGATACTTTGTTACACAAGCATCGAACAGCCTGTTCACCATGCTGCTTCATTTCCCTATTCCAATACCTACCATACTCCTCCTGTACCTCCCAATTCCGCTCTAAGCTCCCCTGACTCCAACCTTCAACTAGTAAGCACTTCAGCCACTGAAGCCCGAAATCCCGTCATTTCCAAATTCCCAATAGTCTCAAAAGCGAGTGTTGGCAAAACAGCTGAGTAACTCAACTTTCACGCACCTCATCACCTGCACATCGGACCGTGGGTCCTGATCGTCTCGACACTAAACGCGATCGGAGATTTCGATAGACAGCGTATAAACCGTCTACGTGAATTACCTTCAATCGAAACGGTCACGGGTACATTCGAGAGGAATAACGATAAAGGACTCTTCTCGAGGAATAAAGAATATGCGAAACCAAGAGACGAGGCGATGTGGAATATATGCGTCTAGAGAGTATGAAGACGACATAGTATATATGACTGGACCTATGCACATGCAGAGAAGAGCACGACGTATAGAGACAGAGGGAGAAAAAGAGACAGACAGACAGACGGACCCTCGCTTCCTCTTTACCTCTCTCGGTGCCTCTCGGCCGTTCTTCTCCTTTTCCGAGGGCATAACCGCGAGAGGGCAAAACCAGTTCGCTGCTTCTGGTGGTGTGGTGCTATGCCGGTGAGTAAACAAAAAACGAAAGATTTGAGTCGAACGAACGCGCGAGGATACCTTCGTCGCTTGCTACACGCTCTATATATGCTATATATATATATATATATATATATATATATATATATATATATATATATATACACCTACATATACGGACATACACGTATTCTACGAGAGGGAACGAGAGAGACGGAGAACTGATCGCCTCCATACTACGCTATATGCATTCCGTCTTGGCAAGGAGAAGAAGGCCTCAGCGAGCCCGCATATACACGGGTTCTCTCGGTCTTTCGGTTCTGCAAGAGAATCCAAGAGCCGTGCGGCCTGCTGGACCGCTATGCCGTTGCTCCTGCTTGTGGTGCTTCTGCTTTATTGCTAATTCGAAGACTTTCGCTCCGGCAGAAATGAAACTTTATCGTCTGCTTGCCCGGGGGCAACCGGATTGGGGAGGGAGCATCGCACAGCGTTAAATGCCCACCGGGCAGCCGATAGAACTCGCCACCTCGTTCCTTCTCGTACGTATAGGGGATTAGCCTGGACCATTGTCTCAAATTATGACTGGGGCTAGGAACTTTAATATTTGAATATTTAGATGAAACATATTTTAGGAGTATCCCTTAAGGAGTATGTAGACAAATCGTACTACGGTAATCAGGAGGATACATGTATCAACGTAGATTAGTACGAATATGTAGTGGAGTATAGTAAATTTGGAGAAGAACTACTTGAAGATTGGACTCCATTTGAGACTACTGGAAAAAGAGGCGGGAAAGACTGGCCAACATCGTAATATCCAATGACCGAATCGTTTTGTGGCAATACAAGGATCACAGATGTAATATCAGTATGATGGGTTTGTATGGAGGCATGCCACGAGATGGCAGTTTTCAGATTGGTCGCGTTGGATCGAATTCTGACGTCTTTTGGATGATACATCTCCTTCAATATTAATCGTCAACTGATCGTTTCGCCGAGTTTGGAATGCTCTGCTATACTTCGGATCGCAACAGGCCATGAGGCTGAAGTAGCGCACCTGTTTAGTGGAACAAGAATGCTTTCAGGGGGAATAAGGGAACATTGATAGTAAGCGGGACGTATGCATTGCAATGGCGGGGGTCTTTAGAGTAGATAGGTGCATCCAGTGCCCGTGCAGAAATTTGTTGGGGAGTCTGTACATTGCGGAAAAAACCAATTGAATCAAAAAAATATATTGGTTGATTCAAATGAATGTCTGATCGTGGAGTGCCACCGGTATATGAGATTGTTACAATACTATAAAATATTGGAAAATATGATTGATTCGAATAACACATTCATTTATTTCGAAATCTCTTCTGTTCTCTAAATATCTACATCATCCTTCAAATAAAATTATATTATATTGACATCATTCTGTATACAATCCGTAGATGTATGGATGAAATAATTAGACGGTTGCTACAACCTTTTTTATATCGTACAAAAATATAATCAATAGAATGAATGATTTCTTTACTACATCGAAACGAATATGCCATGAGAAGTAAATTTTTCAATTTGTTTTAAATCTTAAATAAAAAGTGAGCACTGGAATGATCATCCACGATAATAGTGGAGAGAATATCAGATATCCAATGGAATATCCATGGAGAGAATATCAGATATTCAACTGATAAGAACAGATACTACACTTTGATCTTAGCCACAGGCCAAGAAGCGATACTCTTTAGAGTTTCTCCGGCGTTTAAGTAGATTTTCGGTTCGCGTTACGCTTACGAGAAACGAGCGCGCGTGCGGCTTCCAGCGGTTACTCCGAGAACTACGGGTTTCCTCACACCTATAATTTCGGTAGCGCTCGGCCATAGTTTGGTTGAATTTTTTCAACCAAGCGCGCAAGAAACAAATTTTATTTTCGCATAATTTTTTGACCAATTTAGACATTTGCTTAATATTTTTCAATTAAAATAAAATATTAATATTTTAATGAATAATGTACTTGAAAATCAATATCGGATATGTTGAAAAAAAAAAAATAACATATTTACTGAATAGAAATTTTATCTGAATCAAACGAGCGAAATTTATTTTTTATTGTGTACTCGAATCAACAATATTCATGTTATGATGAATTGAAACGCTTTTTTGTTCGTTGCAGAAAATGCATTCAAAACCATATAATTTGTTCGCGATAATTTTTCTGATAGTTTCAATTATATATTGTTCTCGGCTAACAATGTATCTTTTGAATGAAAAAAAAACTTTCAATTTTATCATGTTATTAAAGTCAATAGCTTTTTGTTTGGACTAATAAATCCGATTATCTACACCAACAATTTTACAATCGAATCAACGAAATTTCATTCAATAACACGAATGATATTGGATCAATGATTTTTTTTCTCAGTGTAGATCCTACCACATCCCTATAGGGATTCGATAGGCACGCTGCATGTAGGGAGTCCACATTGGAATTCAAGTGGGTGCCGCGCTATTTCCCGCTTGACGTCGTTTGAGAATTTGTAGTTCAAAATTGTAAACCAGAATTCGTTGGCTCTCCCATCAAAAATATGCTTTCGTGATCCCGTGCACAAATCTGTTGGGGAGTCCCAAGTACACCCACATCGTTATGTGTATTTTTCAGAGCCACTGCACATAGGGAGTCCTCATTGGGATCCAATTGGATTCTGCACTGTTCCCTGATAAACGCCGTTTGAGAATTCCCACCACGTTCGATTCGAAAATATGTGGAAAGTCAGGAGAAAAAACTTGCGTGCTGAAACGTAACCTACAGTACGTGAGCGTGTTCGTGTGTAATGAAATTATGCCAAAGTGCAGTAAAATAAACAACAAATGATAATCAAAGCGGATTGTCAGTGATGTGATTCAAATCGATTTATAAGATATACTTTTTTGAGCGATTTATTAAGATAAGTATACTTTTTTTAAGATAAGATTTATCCTTTTTTAAGATCCACCAATTTTGCATATCTATATATATTGTTTAGTAAATTCAACTTACAGAATCGTATTGGATTCTGTTCGAGAATTTGGCAATCGTCTGGGATTCAAATTGGATTCGTAGATTGAGGAATCCCGATTAGGATCCAATGCACGAGCGTGACGTTTTCGTATAGGGATTGAAGGGATCTTCTCACTTTAGACGCTAAAAAAGGCTATTTTCATAACATTTTTGCATAGGTTTATGTTATAGATATTGATATAAAAGTTGTTACACTTAATAAATACACTTTCGAAATACATTTAAAAAAATTTTGTTACGTATTTATGTACCCCAAACAAACTTCAAACGCGTTTTTTTTCGAAACAACGTTTCTCGACGGCTTGTTGATAAAATCTTCGAAACTACTGAACCGATCCTGATGAAAATTGAACCACATATTCTTTACAACTATAGATATAGCGCATATCAAGGATTTTTTTAAATTTTGATATTTACCATTTTTGTTGCCAAAAACGGTGAAAAAACCCTTTTGTTGTTTTTTCGAAAAATGTCCGCTATTTGGTTATTTTTGCGTATATAAAAAATCGTATGATATGCGCTATAGCCATTAACATACTGAATCTAAAACCGTTTGATTTTTTTGTTTCGGATTATCCGTCTCAGAGATTTCATCAACAGCACGGACCTACAATTTTTAGGACATTTTTTGAACTACCATTTTCGTCTATAAATAGAGACTTAAAAAAATAATTTTTTTATGTATTAAAAAAGTGTATTTATTAAGTCTAACAACTTTTATATCAAAATTTATAATATAAACCTATCAAAAAAATTCACGAAAATAGCCTTCTTAGCGTCTAAAGTGAGAAGACTTCAAGGCGACGACCCATTGGGCCTCTATCAGGGAGTAGAGACAAGTATCGGAATCCAATTGGATTCCCACGGCAATTTTTGCACGTGTCGCATGGTCTGGAAGAAAAGGTTTTACCTTTCGCGACCTCGCAAGTCTTCCTTCCAAGCAAACTTTCCGAGAGCCACACAGTCGTAGCAACAACCGCCCAACAATACTATTTTTACTTTGTTTGTTTGGGTTTGTTTGGGTTTGTTTGGGACTATCATTATTATTTTCCAGTTTCAGCAGATTATGAAATAAGTTTTACTGCGATGATGATAATGATGATGATGATGATGAAGCCGATTTTTTTCTCTTTCATTCGTCAAATATCGCGTGGGCGTCCATTTCCGAACACACAAACGATGATTTTTAGTCCTGATGAGGTGGAGAGTGAGAAAGATAGACAGGGACGTGGAGAAAGAGAGTCAGAGAAGGCGAAGGCAAAGAAACGCCTATGCTGTATGCTTCAAAAGCAGGAAAGAAAGAAAATAAATAACGTTGGCCAACGCAAAGTACAAAAGCGCCGACTTTTCGTTGCGAGAGAACCAGGCGAAGAAGGCTCCAGATTCCCGGTGAGACCTCGGCGTCTTTTCGGTCTACATACACACACACACACACACACACGTGTATGTGTGCCTGTGGGTGTGTGTACCGTATATACAGATAGCCCCAGCGGGTGGCGAGTTAAGATCCCGACATCGAGCACAAGGGAACTTAAGTGTCCCGGAGAGCTCATTACTTGTCGCAAGTATGTAATGACGCCCGGGTACGACACGCAATAAAATTGTCGGATAGTCGCGAGCCCGCGGTTAGCCGCGCGTTTTACGCGTCGATTAAGTCCCGCGATGGATCGTAGTCAACCCTCTCCGGTCCCCCAATCTCACTTTTTTCACCGTCCCGAGACGTTCTCGCGATGATTACTGCCCGACAAGTCACAAAAAAGGAAATTCACATGCGCGTATAAATGCAGCTGGTTGAGTAAAAAAGTCTTATCTGTAGATATGACCGGCGAATGCGTCGGTTATCGTCGATTAAAAGTTGGAGTGTAAAAGCTCGGCAACGAGTAGGGGGAAGTCCCCCAGTTGCGGACACCTAAGCTTTTCGGACAATAAAAAAAAACAGCTTCGAGAAATGTAAATTTTTGTTTGAAGCACTTACGTCATCAAAGTTTAAAACCAAAGTAAATTAACAAAAATGCAACCTCTGCATAAACACAATTAAAAACTTTATTCAAACTTTGGTACAAAAAATTGTCGTCACTGCAAGTGGCACCTAGTACTGGACAGACTTAACTTCGAGCCCCCTGCCCCGGACATCTTCAGAACATTGTGCATCAATCGCATGAGTAAGTTTTCGAACATTTAGGGATGTCTGCAAATTCTTCATAAACCCATCCACGGCAGCTGGCGCACTGCATCTAGACTTTTTCGTGGTCCTCCAGGCACCCTACGCAAGTAGTTTTTGTATTCGATATTTGAGTTAACGGTTGCTTTTTCTTCGCTTTAGCTCCACCTTTTCCTTTGGCCTTTACGCCTTTGGTTTTTTCCATTTTCTTCTATCGCTGTTTTAAACTTCTTTCCAATTCCTTTCTACTTGTTCTTAACGTTCTTTTTATTCTCTTTTTTTCGACAACAATTTTGCACACTGATGAAGTCAGAATTTCACTTCTTTCGGTTTTTCTCTTCCTAGCAACTGATCGTTTTTTTGCAGCATCTGGCAGTGGCGACAAATTATGGAGAATCTGCACACCACCCGAAGCAAAGCTAGTCCACGGTTTAATAACGATGTTTTGTCACGTAGAGTGCTTTTCGGAACGTCGTAGTGCAGCGAGGCTTCTCTGAAACTCAGCAAATTTTGTTGGTCCATTGTCCTTTCTTTTTCTTCTCTTCCATTTTGATTTCGCTGCACTCTTCTATCCTGTAAAACCTCGTACAACAGTTATAATCAAAAGTATAAATGCTTACGAGAAAAGAACAGTATGTTTACTGTTCGGCGTTGAGGGACCACTTTGTGTCCGGTACCAGGGGACCGAGAATCTTCAAAATTGCGTGTTCCATACCAAAACTCCTTGGGAAACGAAGAAAAACTTTCACAAACTTCGAATATTTATAAAACACGACGTATAATAACCATCGACATGAACACTTAAACACAGAAACTTAGCAGTAACACTCACCTCGATCTTACCCGACGCAGTGTATTTCCGCCAAACTCAGCAATCAATCGCTCCCACTTTGGCCCCGCGCGTCAGTGGCAAACCGCGTCCCGCGATTGTGTATCGCTACGCTCCCCCGCATCCCGTTCATGGTTTTTTTTTACGCGAACGCGCTACGACATTGTCGTGATAGCACGAGTGTCCGACACTAGGTGCCGTCCGGCGTTGCGGGACTTCCCCCTACAACGCGAATAATTAACGAAAGAGAAAAAACAAAGAGATGCGATAAGAGTCGATAACGCGAGGTCCGCCAAGAACCTGACGGCTGCAGGAACGCAGGAAAAGCCGAGAGAGTGCAACACGCTGAGTGTCGTTTCACCGGTAAAGATTGAACAAGGTGTCGGTATAAGAGCGTCCGCAGAGACCTGCCCCTAATTGACAAATTGGAATCTTATTAGAAGCCCGATGATGCCGTGGGGTGTTGCCCCACCCCTAGATACTCGTTTCTCCAGTCCTCTCTTTCTCTCTCCTCATCTTTCGAGCTCGTGTGAAACGACGGAAGTCAAGACCACCCTCTCACTCCTTATGCCTAACCGTCACGAACGTCTGGTACCGAAGAGAGCGAGCGAAGGCGCAATGGAGAGCGGCGAGGCAGAGGAAGAGAGACGGGACCGGGAAAGTGGAACGAGGAAGGCACGAGGTGGCTCTCGGCGAAGAGTGAACAAAAAAAGAGCCTCCAAAAAAAGGATCCAATGGGTTGGGAGAGAGGAGGACGGTGAGACATAATACGAGGATGCCCTGACACTAACAGGTTGTAGAGCGCGCGCTCGAACTTATTCCGAACGCGCGCGAGAGAATAAGAGAGAAGGAGAGAGAGAGAGAGAGAGAGAGAGAGAGAGAGAGAGAGAGAGAGAGAAGTTCTCTTCCAACGCCGCTGGCTGCTGGATCCCGGCTACCTTCGTGCCGTATATGCCGAGCTCTCGTTGTGGTGGCGGTAGCCCAGGGGCCCACGTTGGACAGAGGCAGCCTGCGTGTGTATACGCGAGAACGAGCGTAAGAGTGGGGAGAGAACTGAGAGTTACAGAAGAAGGTCCTCGGCTATCCCGAGGCCCAGGGCCCCGAAGTGAGCCCCGTCCCGGTTCCCCCAGAAACGAGCCGCGCTCTCACCCGGGACCCTGGTGCGCCACGAAATGCCCACCCAGGAAGAGTTCGCGCGTGCGCCTCTCTGTGTGGCCCAGTCGATGCATGACCACCGGAGTGAGAGCCCGAGCCGCGAACGGGTGCCACCGAGGACTCACGAGAATTCCCGAACGGGACGTGTGTGCCTGACCACCCGGTAGAGCGCGCGCGTGCCGCTTCCTGTGTGGTCCGAATCGGGACTTGGAGCCTCCGCTCTACAACGTGCGTGCCTAACCGCGTTCCCCATGCATCAGAAGACCTCTTCGAGTTCCCCCCTCTTCTTTCACCTTTCTTCCTCCCTGTACCTTCGTCTTTCGCGGCTTCTTCCCCTTCCTCGTCCTCGCTTTCAGGAGACTCCGAGCGGAAGGGATCCGGGGAGGGGGGAGCCTCGATGGGCATCACTGGAGGGGGAAGCTGAAGAGTGGGAGGCGAAAAAAGGAAATGTGCTTCGCCACTGAGTGGACTTCTGGCGCTGCTGCTGTTGAAAGTATATGGGGCCTTGCAGCTCAAACGGACAGCTACGCGACGCTCGATCTCGGCTTTTTTACACCATTTTTCGTACTCTTCGGATAAAGCTGTTTCTCAGCTGCGTTTCGATAATGATTTGTTTCAAGGGATTAGGCCACTCTAGAGGCCGAAAAATTGGTTTTTGGGGGATTTTTTTCTTTATAAAATCTACAAAGTAAATCGAGATTACAAAAAGAGTGTTTATCATACATATCAGTGACTGTGTACAATAATTTTTTTGAAGCGATTCATTTCAAAATGGCGGCTGTGCAACGGTTTTGCGATGACGTCTCCGTTTTTCCAGGGTCCACGGCCGGACAAACAGCTCCTGTAATTTTTTTATTATAATGAGCCGATGAATTTTCTTCGATTATATGCAATAACTGCTATAGAAGCACGTAGGATTTTTTCCATATATTGATTTTTTGCCAAATGGCGCACTTCTAAAGTGGAAAGTGAAAAAATGGCCTAAAGAATCAAATAATCTAAAGTCAGATAATTGTTAATAACAAATAAACTATGCAATATAAAAAAATCCTACGTACTTCCATAGACTATGTATTTTTCAAGATATATTCAACATTTCAAGTGAATCGGTTGAAAATTGTCTGAGTTATGTTTCCGGCCAACTTAAAAAATGCAGTTTTGAGATAAACGCTGCACAGCCGCCATTTTGAAATTAA
>OX101786.1:30124850-30174482 GCA_944452715.1 Ophion slaviceki | reverse complement strand
GAGAGGAAGATGGGAGGGAATGAAGATTCTTTTCTGTTAGTATCTTTCGGTTCTCTCGCTTCCCTATCGTTCAGGACGAGCACGTGCTAACTTACGAGCTACGGATCGGTGCCGGTGTACACCCAGAAACATCGCTAAGGATTTCTCCCTTGCGCAGTCCCCGTCGCTCTCTCTCTCTCTCTCTCTCTCTCTCTCTCTCTCTCTCTCATCTCCCTCTCGCTATATCTCCGTCCTGTTCTTTTTTTAGTGGTTCTTGATGCTGGACCGGACCTTCTTGACTTTTGGAAGGGGCTTCTCTCTCTCTTCCTCTCTCTCTCTCTCGCTCTCTCTCTCCTCTCTCTCTCTCTCTCTCTCTCTCTCTTCCTTTTTTTCAACTTCGTATATATACGAATACCAGACTATATATGTGTAGTCTACCATACTTATACCCTGTTTTTTTTTTTCATTTTTTTCCATCACGCATCCCGCCCGGCTTATTAATCCGAGCCGTGTCGAGGGCGGTCAGCCCATAGTTAGGGGAAAGGAGGGAGGATGGGTGATGATTCTCGCGCGAAAATTACGTCGAGGTGTGTAAGTGATGGAAAACGAGACGGTTGCAGAGGGAACGCAACGCGATCGTAATCATTCGAGGATTCGACATCAGACATCCGAAAGACTATAGTTCGTATACTTGCTCGTATATCTCATATTACCATGGAAAGGTATCACTTTTGAAGAATTTCGTTCCAAGCGATAATCACATGCCAGATGAAGAAATGAATATGGGAATAAATTCAATCGTCATTCGTCGAATCAGCTGTCTACGGACATTTTGTCAAATTTCACAACAGAACTCGTACGATGAACGTGGCGCAAACGAAACGAAAATATCGAAGTTGCCAAAGGGTATTCAATTTTTTTACGAGACTGGCGCGAATAATCGGATAACGATATTCGCGATAAACGAGGCGTTTTTGCGCCAAACGATACCCACACACGCACGCACGCGCGCGCACACACACACACACACACACACACACACACACACACACACACACACACACACACGCACGCACGCACGCGCACACACACACACACACACACACACACACACACACACACACACACACACACACACACACACACACACATATATATATATATATAAGAGGGAAAGAGACGAGACGATGAGAGAAAAAAGGGCTGCGGGGCTGGTGGAGGGCGCGATGATTGGCCCAGGCCATAAACAGTATTTTCGCGTGTAAAATGTAAATGGCCCGGCTCTTCTTGCGCGCCAGCGAGAAACTACACACGCCAACATACACACACCCTAACGCGTAAATACGGCACGTTCACCAAGTGGCTATGGTTGCTGCTGAGAGAGAGAGAGAGAGAGAGAGAGAGAGAGAGAGAGAGAGAGAGAGGAAGAGAGAGAGAGAGAGAGAGAGAGAGAGAGAGAGAGAGAGAGAGGAGAGAGAGAGAGAGAGAGAGAGAGAGAGGAGAGAGAGAGAGAGAGAGAGAGAGAGAGAGAGAGAGAGAGAGAGAGAGAGAGAGAGAGAGAGAGAGAGAGAGAGAGAGAGAGAGAGAGAGAGAGAGAGAGAGAGAGAGAGAGAGAGAGAGAGAGAGAGAGAGAGAGAGAGAGAGAGAGGAGAGGAGAGAGAGAGAGAGAGAGAGAGAGAGAGAGAGAGAGAGAGAGAGAGAGAGAGAGAGAGAGAGAGAGGAGAGAGAGAGAGAGAGAGAGAGAGAGAGGAGAGAGAGAGGAGAGAGAGAGAGAGAGAGGAGAGAGAGAGAGAGAGAGAGAGTCCGATCGAGAAGCGAAGAACGAGCGAGGGAAGTCTCGAAAGTTCAAAGAGCCGCCAGTTGTTAAAGTGCCTTCCTCTTCATCTCTTGTAGCTGGCCGAAGAAACGGGAGAGGACCTCACCGAATCGTCGTCCTCCTCGTCTTCAGAGAACGAGAGGAACGCTCGAAAGCGCCGACGAGAGCGCATACAAGCGAGATCGGCAAACGAAACTTGCAGAAAAAAATCGGAAAGGCACTTACGGCCATCGCTGTTTTCTTTCTACAAAATTCGACGTTCCTCGTCGAATATTTGATTTGCGATTTCTCAAATATTTTGCCATTATCGACAAGAGACGAGTTCTTAAGAACGTATGCCGTGTTTTAAAAAGATTTTGCGAAAGTCCTTGTACGTTGGCCGAACTTCAGGTGACTTGGTGAATATTTTAAACTTTTCGATATGCCAATTTTCTCGCGTGGGGTTAGCATCTGCGTACGAAATTTCAATACGGAAGTCCACTCGAAGATGCATTGTCCATTGCATTATTCAGAAAAACACGATCCGATTTTTGTAATACATTTCCATTATCGTTGTTTGTTCGAAAAAAACACCTTCACGCGCTATCAAACTGTGCAGTTTGATCCGAGGTTGTTGTATCGAAAAAGAAGTCGAACGAGCTGACTACCACCGTAGAGTCTTCATTGAGGGAGACTACCAGTGTAAGAGCCCGAAAGAGGGTGAATTTTGCCACTTTTCTTGTGGACACCCAGTTCATAGAATGAAAATTCCCTTCTGTGGCCTTTATTCTACATATTGTCAACTATCTTTACGAATTTTTTAGCAAGATTTTGTATCATAATGGCGGTGCTGAAGCTGGATGAAGCAAGTCACGTTGATCGGATAGTGGTCTGCGTCTGGCAAGAATTTTTCTCTAATTTTCTACAATTCGAGTTCTAGATAAGATTTGCCTTCGAATTACGTAGGAAAACTAAAAATATCAACTTTTGATATAATGGTGCGTCTGAAAAAAAATTGTTTTAAGTAAAAAAAACGCAGCAGATTATTTTTTTAATAAGTTTTCAGCTCATTAAAAATTCCCTACGTACTTCGATGTAAAATGTTGTTATAAGGTTCCAACAAAAATTTCAAGTCAATCGGGAAAGAATTGGCGATGTAATGGTGCCGGCCGCAGGGCACTATCAGACAATAGTGACTCGGTTCATTCATTTTCAGGGCCGCCATTTTGTTACAAAATCTTGTGGAAAAAATTGTAAAGATACTTCAACATATATAGAATAAAGTTCACTGAACATTTTTTTTCTATCAATTGTGTATCCATGAAAAATTGTCGCAGTTCACCTTTTCCAGGCTCTAGACTGGTAGCCTCCCCTAAGCAAATTGCATAATGGTACTAGTCATTGCAATGCAGCAACCCGGCAATCCGTTGCAAAAAATATTGACACCCCAATAAATGAATGCTGAAATTTTCAAGAAGTAAAAAACAGCAACGACCATATTGACAAAATATCAATGAACACTGTATTAGCCATAAAGTTTGAACAAATGATAATCCACCAATAAATACTTACAAGGAACATCCTGGTAACAAGGTAAACCACCCTGCAAAGAAAGGAACATCCTGGAACAAGGTAAACTACCCTGCGAAGAAAGGCGTGTCGAGGGGCGATTTTGCAGTTTCACTCACAAGCAGTCTACCGATCTGAATGAAAAAAAAACGAAATTCTTCTATGTAAGGCGGTGAAAAATCCACTACAGCAAAATTGAAAAAAATTATGTTAAGGGGTGACAAGTTTTTCGTTGAGGGGTTTCCCTCCTTAGACCCATTTTTCCGCCGATAAAAAAAGACTTCACTAATAGTTTTTAAGGGATATGCATAACCATGACGTTAAAAAAAAACAGATCGATTGTCAATATTTTTTTCGTCTCAGGTATTGGGATGATAAGGTCGATCTTTCATACACAGACAGTACATAGTCTTGACATGTCACAGTTTTTTTATTGCAAAATATACATAAACAACGTAATCATTTTCATGTAATCTCAGGACTGTATCCTCCGCACGGCTCGGTAGCGTACATGATTCCGGTAACTAGATTAATCTAAAGTAAAAAATTAATAAATATACTCTTAGTACAATGGTGAAGCTACAAAACCACCGGACACTTTTTCAAATTTTAATATTTGCATAAATTGCACTGTTGTGAAAAAAATGTCGATTGTTGACCAAAATAACGACTTTAAAGGTTTGTTATTAACAAACGGAGGAACATATGAAAAAATCTTCCGGGCTGCCGATTGGTTATGTTATAAAATATGTTCAGTCCGAATTTGAAGTAAATCGGACGATTAGATTTTAAGATATGACGTGCGCAAAATTGCAAAGTATACTTTCGAGATGAACGCAAGAGAAGAAAACGTACTAAATCCACTGTTTCCGTATACAATTTTCGTAGAAATGTTCGGGTCGGCTCACTATCTTTGGTGGTTCTTTATGGTTTCGGGTACGGGCAATACAAATAGAACATTTATTTCATTCTAGGATCGTTTTTTTTTCGTTATAAACAATTTAATTGTTATAATGACGATTGTGACGAAAAAGTGCATTATGGAGAAAAAAGTTTGAAATAAAAGATGTTTCTTTTTTAATTGACAATAAAAAATGTCTCTTATTTATTTTGCTAGTTCCATTAGTAATGGAGATATAAACGAGGAACATTTTTATGAGAGAGCCGGAACGATAAATGAAACGGACGAAGCGATGAGTGAGAGGTGATGCGATCAATTTTCGTCGCTTATATCTCCATTACTAATGGACCTAGTAAAAAAATTAAACATCTTTCATTTAAAATGTTTATCTCTTAAATGCACTCTTGCGTCCCAATTGTTATTTGAAAAATTTAATTGTAAGAAAGTGCCTTGGTGTATGGACTACTCGCTTGAGATAAAATTCCAATTATTTTTCGTACCTTCAATCTGCGATTCCTGCACCGTATAACAATCAAACAGCCTGGTTCGACAAAGTCGTATCAATGCTCTTAGAAACCATACAATGCACCGCGCAGCGCTAGAGCGGTAAACGCAACGGGACGTTCTGACATGCTCCACTAAAATCGTCATAACTCGGTCAATTTTTGGAATTTTTACAAAATCTTCGAACAAAATCAAAGTTAATACTCTGCGCAATAAGAAAATAAAATAAGTTAAAAATCGATTTTTTGAAATTCCAAGGTTATGCATACCCCTTAATGCTTCATCACGTATATGAGTTTCCTCAAAATCGTAGGCGGACATTTAAGGCCTTAGGCCACAGTAACGGGTATAAAATCATGTGCGAATTTAACGATTTTTTTCGTACGAAAAAGTGATTCACTCATAAAATTAATTACACATCTATTTAGTATGAATATCAAGCTGTTAGAAAAAATATATATATATTTGTTTCGATGTGTAAAATGGCCGACTACTAATATTTTCTTTTATCTTTTTTTAGGCGCACCGCGGCGTGACATTTAGCATCCACAATTTTTTTTAGCTAGAACAAAAAACAAAAATTCTCGTCAATCTACATTAGAATACCTAGAGAAGCACGTACGGAATTTAAAAAATATTGTTTTACTCAAAAGTTGTAGGTATTTGAGCGTAAGAAATGAATTTTCAGTGAAAAATTTCGCTATAACTGTTCATAAACTGCTCATAAAATGAAAAGTTTTCGATTAAGGCGTTACCCCCACTTGTAGCGCAAAAAAGAGGCCTTTTTCATTAATTTTTTTTAAAGAAAACTACAAAACTTTTTTAATCGTTCAATATACCATCTTAAAGAATACATCTTGAAGAAGTTTCAGTAATTTTTTTATTGAAAAATATTACATTGTTTAGTGGTAAATGACCGTCAATGAAATAATGTTTTTATATACACGGTTTGCGGTGACCAACATTGCGGCGAAGTGGATCATCTGAAGAAAAAAAATGCGGATGGATTTAGTCAAATATAAGTATAAACTAGTCTTTAATCGAAGGATTTTAAAAAATATTCATTTTTCACAAAATGGCGGACAGTCAAAGTTAATGGTTCGATTTTAACGAAAAAAACGGCCGTTTTTTGGCTATAAACCGGCCATTTTTTTCGAAAAAAAAATCGAACGATTAAAGACTACATTTTTATGTATTAAATAAGCCTGCAAAATTTCAAGAAGATCGGTTCATTAGTGTTCGAGTAATCTTGGTCACCGACTTCAGAAATGCCATTTTGAGAAAAACGCGTTTAAAGTTTCAATTTCTGTTTACACGAAGAAAATATTTTTTTTTGTAAACTTACATAGAGTCATCTATTCCGGGCATTAAAAAAACTGCACTTCAAATTGCACTTCAAAAAAATGCAATAAAAAAAAATCGATTTTTTCTAAATCGCAAGTGGGGGTAACCTCTTAATCAGAAATTCCGTACGTACTTCTCTGCGAAATAGAATTAGGAACATAACTTTTAAATTTAAAGTAAATCGAGTGAAAACTGTTCAAGATATTTGTCTTGCCATTCGAAAAAAGCTGTTTCGAGAAGTTTGGAGTAGTCTAGTACATCGACAAAAAAAATATATATTCTCTAACAGCTTGATATTCATACTAAATAGATGTGTAATTAATTTTATGAGTGAATCACTTTTTCATACGAAAAAAAATTGTTAAATTCGCACATGATATTATACCCGTTACTGTGGCCTAAGACCTTAAGTGACGTTCCTTGTAAATAGAATTTGGATTCGCCAACGTCATTTATTCTCAATAAATATCTCATATAGTTTAGCCGCTATTAGGCTCGTTTTCTAGTCTTATTCCTAATGTATATCACACGCGAGCGGCCGAATCCGTTTCAAGCCTATATACATATATATATATACATGTATACATATTTCAAACCTTTTCTCTGGACCTTTCACAATATTGAGCCTCCGCGTGTGCGCCCCCGGATCTACGGGCATCCCAAATAAGAGGGTCTCCAGTCAGAGAGATCGTCTAGTAGATGCCGCTCGTTTGAGGCTGGCTGGTGACGGGGCAACCCAAACAGTCACTAGATAGCTGAGCTTGGTCTTTGAGCCGCTTGTGCGTTCAGCTCGGTGATGGATGATTCTTGTATCCACACACACACACACACACACACACACACACACACACACACACACACACACACACACACCTATACATATTCCAGAGGATCTTAGCCTCTACATCCTCCTTCTTTCTCTCATTTCTCGACTTTTACGAACGATGGACCTCCAAACACCCAGGGACGTGTCATTCCGACTTCGGAAGAATGCACATCTACATATCGTGCGTTTGGGTCATCAACGCTATTCACAGTTCAACGAAAATGTTCAGATACCGGCGTGTCAACGTTACAGCAGGTTTGCACCGTGAAAAACCACGCGCACCTTCATCAAGCCTTGATGTGTAAGCAATGAGTGTCACAGTGAATGAGCAGATCGAATTCAGACTGCACATTCCTCGCCGTGTGCATCAGTCCATGAAGAAGCAATAAAAATATGCTGTAAGAGATATCCATCGATGTCGAAAGTCGCGAAGTCCTCTGGTTTTTGGCGCCCATGAGAACCCAGAGGATACATCCAAGCCTGAAGAGCCCTGAGGGGCCTCCTCGCTTGTGTTTCTCTTCCTCTCTCGCTACCACAGTCGCGCACCCTCCTCCGGTGTCCTCTCTTTCTCAGTTTCTCTCGCGCGATGTTCCATTCCACCGACTTTCGTGCAGGTATATAAATTCTGGTGCTATTATTGGGGTTTGTGCCTTCTCACAGAGGGCCCACAGAGCGGGACCCCAAGGCGGCCCCTTTGACGTGGAGAGCCTCTTTCCACCTCTCACTCCCTCGCTGTTTCCATCTTTCCTGTGTGTACCACCAACACTGATGCCCCAAGATCTCCCCCCCCTCTCTCTCTTTCTCAGCCTCATGGCGATAGTCTCGGGCCTTGGTAGTTGCGCTTTTGCACAGGCTGACGGATCAGTGTGCGCCAACCACTACTACACCTCAACGTTTGGACTTGCAGCGTCTCGATGCTCTTCTCTTTTCTGGTCATTCTTTCCACAGCCTCGACCCGACTACGTTCACCACCAACGAACATGACACGAATGTAGACACGCACACGGAACGGGCATCCACACAAGCCACTCGGTGTCCCTCGTACATACCCGTAGACGCCGCCTTGTTTGTTTTCCCTCTCGCATCTTCCGTTTGCTAAACGCACCTCAAATTACGCGGCCAATGATAAATATTTGCCCCGTCCATTACTCGGCGAGGACGGCGAGGGCTCATCCTGCGCTTAAGGGGATCCCTTCGATCCTCGTGAGCACGCCTAGTTTCCTGCCCGTGTCCCTGCGCTCCAACGTTTTTCCCCCCTGATATACATCCACGTCATTCCGCCGTGAAGCGATACAGCCTTTTTTTTGACAAACGCCGATGAGACATGGAAAACGAGAGTATCCGGTTACAGGAGTTGTCTCAATGGAGTGCCAATGATACCGGGCCGGCAAAATGACGAGACGAAAATGCATAGGAGGTGACTGGGGACGCAGTGATGTTTCGATGGAACTCCAACGAAACCGGGGGGGTGTTCAGCGTAAGGACATGATAATCGGGAGGAAATGGCTGGCAACCCATGCATTACTGAGGGGATCAAAGAAGGATGAATTCCAATTGCATCCTCCGCAATAGTGCAAGACCATCAATTACGTCCCGCAACAGGTATTAGGCATGAAGAATCGCAGCCTCGGCAACGTATACTTCACACTTTATGAGCTTCGGTACAATGTTTTCCAGGTATGAATCAGGGAGGGTACGCTCGACGCCACGTAATTATCGCGCGACCCCCGTCGATTAACGACCCCGAGATAGTTTGCAGTCGAATCCACGTTGCGGCCAATGGGATACACGAAAGACCGAAAATAGGGAGACTATGGTGTTTTCTTATCACCTGCCAGTCGTCATGCGGGGAAAGTTCGAGAATTAGGATAATACCGAGGATTTGGAGGTCTTGGCAGTCCAATGCGATCACTGGTACTATTGACATCGTTTATGATCAACTGTCGCAAACTAGCATCGGGCAAACGACGAACGCGCCTCGGTGAAGGTAATTAACGAGTGCGACCGATCTCTCCCTCCCCCCGGATCGATATGCTCGACGTATATAACTTTTTCATTGACTTCCAGGCTATCAGTAGCCGCGTGGCTCGGAGCCAAGTCGCGCGTTTTCTTTTCATTCTCAACGTACCGTACTCCCAAGCTGCATATCTCAACAACGCGTTCCGAAAGATAAGCCACCGAATACAATGGACTTTCCGCGAGGGCAAAATACGCGTTGGAATTCTTCGTCTTCCAGCCGACCGGTGAGTAAGTTGTGCGCGGACGATTCTTCGTGACCCTTTGCACTGAGAAGAAAAACCAATTGAATCAAAAAAATATATTGGTTGATCCAAATAAATGTGCTGCTCCCACCGATATATGAGATTGTTACAATACTGTAAAATATTGGAAAATGTGATTGATTTAAATGACATATTATTTTATTTGAAAAAGCTCTTCTGTTCTCTGAATATCTACATTATCCTTGAAATAAAATTATATTCTATTGAAATCGTTCTATATACAATCCGTAGATGTATGGATGAAATGATTAAGCGGTTGCTACAACATTTTTTATTTCGTACAAAAATATAATCAATAGAATTAATGATTTCTTTACTGCATCGAAACGAATATGCTATGGGACGTAAGTCTTTCAATTTGTTTTAAGGCGTTACCCCCACTTGTAGCGCAAAAAAAGGCCTTTTTCATGAATTTTTTTAAAGAAAACTACAAAACTTTTTTAATCGATCAATATACCATCTTAAAGAACACATCTTGAAGAACTTTTAGTAATTTTTTTATTGAAAAATATTACATTGTTTAGTGGCAAATGGCCGTCAATGAAATAATGTTTTTATATACACGGTTTGCGGTGACCAACATTGCGGCGAAGTGGATCATCTGAAAAAAAAAATGCGGATAGATTTAGTCAAATATAAGTATAAACTAGTCTTTAATCGAAGGATTTTAAAAAATATTCATTTTTCACAAAATGGCGGACAGTCAAAGTTAATGGTTCGATTTTACCGAAAAAAACGGCCGTTTTTTGGCTATAAAACGGCCATTTTTTTTTGAAAAAAAAAATCGAACGATTAGACTTCATTTTTATGTATTAAATAAGCCTGCAAAATTTCAAGAAGATCGGTTCATTAGTGTTCGAGTAATCTTGGTCACCGACTTCAGAAATGCCATTTTGAGAAAAACGCGTTTAAAGTTTCAATTTCAGTTTACACGAAGAAAATATTTTTTTTTGTAAACTTACATAGAGTCATCTATTCCGGGCCCATACTTCTGTATGGGCCCGGATACTTATACTTCAAAAAAATGCAATAAAAAAAATCGTTTTTTTTTTTCAAAATCGCAAGTGGGGGTAACCCCTTAATTATTTCTTTACTGCATCGAAACGAATATGCCACCATTTTTTTTTATTGCATTTTTTTGAAGTATAAGTATCCGGGCCCATACTTCTGTATGGGCCCGGATACTTATACTTCAAAAAAATGCAATAAAAAAAAATCGTTTTTTTTTCAAAATCGCAAGTGGGGGTAACCCCTTAATTATTTCTTTACTGCATCGAAACGAATATGCCATGGGACGTAAGTCTTTCAATTTGTTTTAAATCTTAAATAAAAAGTGAGCATTAGAATGATCATCCACGATAATAGTGGAGAGAATATCAGATATCCAATGGAATATTCATGGAGAGAATATCAGATATTCAACTGATAAGAACAGATACTACGCTTTGATCTTAGCCACGGGCCAAGAAGCGATACTCTTTAGAGTTTCTCCGGCGTTTAAGTAGATCTTCGGTTCACGTTACGCTTACGAGAAACGAGCGCGCGTGCGGCTTCTAGCGGTTACTCCGAGAACTACGGGTTTCCTCACACCTATAATTTCGGTGGCCCTCGACCATGATTTGGTTGAATTTTTTCAACCAAATGCGCAAGAAACAAATTTTATTTTCGCATAATTTTTTTAACCAATTCAGACATTTGCTCGATATTTTTCAATCAAAATATTAATAAATTAACGAATATTGTACTTGGAAATCAATATCGGATATGGTGAAAAAAATAAAATAACACATTTACCCAATAGAAATTTTATCCGAATCAAACGAGCGAAATTCAATTTTTCTCGTGTACTCGAATCAACAATATTCATGTTTTTAATTGAAACGCTTTTTTTGTTCGTTGCAGAAAATGCATTCAAAACTATACAATTTGTTCGCGATCATTTTTCAGATAGTTTCAATAATTGGTTCCCGGCTAACAATATATCTTTTGAATGAAAAAAAAAACTTTTAATTTTATCATGTTATTAAAGTCAATAGCGTTTTGTATGGGCTAATAAATCCGATTATTTACACCAACAATTTTACAATCGAGCCAACGAAATTCCATTCAATACCACCAATGATATCGGATCAATGATTTTTTTTCTCAGTGTGGAGTGGGAATGTCGGGGTCGTTGGAGAATTCTAGTTTGACGGATAGCAAGACCCACACCGGTCGTCAAGATGATTAGGAACCAAGGGCGATGCTGGTTCCGCGTTTGATGAAGTCAAGACCTGGTCAAGATCTGGTAAGTCAATGCACCGACCAAACACGCGATAAATGACATCTTCGATGCGAGAAAATCCATTATCCGTACCGATGACATCCAAATCGGAATATGGCCCAAGTAAATGAGGAATGAGGGAAGGTAGCTGTTTCCCTGATTTTCCTCTTTAGTCTCGACTCGGCGATGTTTGCATCAGGGATGAAAGTACGGGTTGCCCTGTCTGCTCCACTCGCGACTGTTTCTGCTCTCCATCTCGGTCCCTTGGTTCCTTCTGTACCGATGATCTCCCCCTCGCTCTTTTTCATCCTCTTGTCTCTCATTTTTTCCTCTCTCTCTCTCTCTTACCGAGTGCACCTGTCTTCGTTTACCTGGCTCGTCGCCCCGCCCCGACCAATGGACGCTCGTTTCTCTCACGATGACGTCATCGGTTCACCGATTGAATCAGGCCGTTGTGGTAGGGATCGGTGCTCACGGATGTAAGAGGGCACCCTCTCTCTCTCTCTCTTTCGTTGTTCGCACACGACTTTACACGTAGAGTTCGACCGTGGCAGCGTGTACGGAGGAAGTAACCACAGCTGGGAATCACAGAACTCGCACGAAAGTTCTTCTCTGTCGTGGTAACGTCGAGAGAGGCGCTGCCAGTGGTGGGGGCCGAAGGTGCCAGGAAAGTGGGGGGATGGCTCTAGCCCCGTAATGGAGGGGAACACGAGGGAGGGAAAGAGAGGGAGGAGGCGAGAGGTCCTTCTCTCTCTCTCTCTCTCTCTCTCTCTCTCTCTCTCTCTCTCTCTCGCATGGAACCGTGGAGATCGCTTTCCGGGGGCGCCCCAGGGCTCCGCGACGAAACGCAAAGCCAATCTTGCATTTCCCACCACCGGCCAACTTCTCCGGGTCCGGAAAACGTCAAATCTCTCTCGCCGGTATTTTTGCCCCCCTTTGACTGGTAAAGCCCACGTCACTCAGGCAAACACGATCGAGGGAGCCTGCCGGTCCTCTCTCGTCCGACTTCTCCTCTCACACGTATATTTTTCCGCCTCGAGTTCTGACCCCTGTGCAACGCCCGGGAGATCCGCAGTGGTGGTGTCGTATCCATCACGCAGACTTCACCCACCTTGGCTACCGACGACAACACCACGTTTCATATCATTTTTATCTCGGCCCACCAAAGCTCCGATACTCTCGCCCGGCTCTCGACTGCGCGTTCTCTCAGTCGGTTATCGGTAATCGCGAAGACCCGTGCAACTGGGCGCTCCGTGTCGGCGACAGTTTGCGAAGATTGCGGGGCAAAAAAACAGCAAAAAAAAAACACGCGATTCTTCCCGCCTTTCGAGTATCATCGATGATCGGTATCGCGAGCCTCCGATCGTTCGATCTCTCGTATACTTTAGCGGTGTGCTCGCTCGGGCTACTCGGCCTCAAAACGGATACGAGAAATAATCGCGACGCTCTCGGTGACGATACACTCGCCACGAGCAATTTTATCGCTTCGTCGATTGATCCAAGTGTCGTACACGATCGCGCGACCAACCCGATGAAGTAACGCGTGTGAGGCAGCTGTCAAAAATCGTCGCTTGGAGATATCGCGGAAAAATACCAAACGTATCGGCGAATTAACGAAAACGGGATAAATATTGGAAATAACGAATTTTCGTTCGATTATGTTGGTGCGAAAGAAGCCGGAGTGCGGAGATTTTCGCACGTGCGCGAGAGCCCGCGGGAGCGTGAAATCGTCTTGTGAATGTTCTCGATGATATCGGGACGTGAAGTGAAACTCGGTTTTGCGTTTTTTGGTTCTCGTTCGGGGGTTCGTTTGCTGTTGGCGAAATCAAATCTGATCGTTGAATCGTTTCGATTTGATCGACAGTACGTGGAATAAATGATTTTTCAACGTTGTTGTTATTGGTGAAGCTTGCGAGTGTTGTTTTTCGTTGACGTGCCGAACGACGAGTGTATCGGAGCATCGATCATTTTCAATCGAAAGCCCGGGGAGGCGTTTCGCGAGATCGTGTCATAAAGCAGGAGAGAGAGAGAGAGAGAGAGAGAGAGAGAGAGAGAGAGAGAGAGAGAGAGAGAGAGAGAGAGAGAGAGAGAGTGAGAGAGAGAGATAGAAAAAGCCCCGAGGGTGGTGGAGTTTGCTCAGGGTGTGATGCCCTGGTTATGGTTAGGCGTGAGTGAGGTAAGAGGCAAGAGGAGGAGGACGTGGACATCCGGCGGTCCTGGCACGTCGTCGTTGCAGTCTCTGGACTACGCGTCGTACGGGACATCGAATCCATCCACCTCCGTACTTCCATCCCCATCGTCGAAATTAACGTGGACGACGAAAGTTTGCAACCCTCGGCGAACGGTCCGAATTGCAGCGTCGCTCGCGACTCGTGCAGATCGTCATCGTCACACCGGAAGTGTCACACACGAGCGAGAAATAGCCATCGTTGACTCGTACCGTGGCAAAGCGGTGCGCGAAAGAGTCTTACCGAGGGTGAAGATTTAACGATTATGGTGCACCATAGAGGGTCCTGGAGGCCGGTTACTCACCAGCTGACCACCGCTAACGTCATCGCGAGCGATCACTGTCGGTCCGCCGAATGCAGAAGCATCGGATCCACCAGCTTCAACGACAATCGTCGCAAAGTTTTACCCCCGAGCGGTTACGGGAGAGCCGCGTTCGGCTGTTTCTTCACGGCGTTGTCGTGGTGCACGCCGTCGCCGAGGCTCTTGGTACTCGTACTATTGACTCTCGCACTGCCGAGCTTCGGTGGCGGCGGCGGTGGTGGCGCGTACGCCTGCGGTCCAGGACGCGGCGGTGGACGTCGCCCGATATTGCGAAAACTCACGCCGCTTGTTTTCAAGCAACATGTGCCAAATGTCAGCGAGAACACGATACCGGCCAGCGGCCTCAGCGAGGGCAGAGTGTCGAGGCACGACACGCGATTTCGCGATCTCGTGCCCAATTACAACGCCGACATTATTTTCAAAGACGAGGAAGGCACGGGCGCCGATCGCCTTATGACTCAGGTAAGGGATTCATGATTATCTACGTTGCCGTTGCGCATTTTTTCGCAACGCTATCGCGCAATGGGAAATCAGTTGATTTTAGGCTTGAGGAATTTACGCCCGTGCAGAAATTGTCCGGGTGGATTCTCATAGGGGAGACCGGGGCAAAATGGTATAGCGGGGCAAAACAGTACCGGGGCAAAACGGCACTGGGGCATAATGGGATCGGGGCATAATGGGATAGCAAAAAATGGAGTTTCTTGGTGCTTGATTTGGGGCAAAATGCGATAGGGGCAAAATGGGACACACAAAAATGAAGTGTCGCAGCCCGCTGAATTTGGGGCAAAATGGGATGACAGGAAAATTCATGCTTCGGCTCTATGAAAGAGCTGTTGAAATATAATCTAATCTAAATGGTGCTTGTGGTTCGTTTCAGTCCACATATACGCAGACAATACGGACTGACCGATATATTTGTCGACACATATCCGTCGATTTCATGGGGAGCGGCGGTCCTAGTTTCATAAAACAATTTACGTAAAAATTGACAAGATTTAGATTTTCATCAATGGCTTGAAAATCAGTATCAGTAACGTGCAGTTGGCAGAAAATAAATTAAAAAAAAAAACAAAGAAAGATAAAAACAAAAAAAACTATAAATTGCACGCGTCAGATTATAAAAATTACTTGATTATTTAAATAATTAATAACGACAAAGAAATTGTATCAATCGAATAAGAAGGCTCAAATAACAATTTACGTCAAGTTTGGTACAGTTCTGACCGCAGAATCAAAAGTAATTGTTTAACAAACTTTAATAACAAATGGGCCCACTATTCATGTGCCCATGCTGACGATAACTTAATCGAGTCCGTTTGCGACAATTGTGCCGATAAAAATTAGCTTAGTTAAACAAGCAATAAAAATTAAACATTGCCACCGTTAAATTATAGTATCGTAAGTAGAGTGTGACCCAAATATCGTGTAACATTCAATAAAACCTGTTTTCACTCATTTATTACCCCTCGTTTTTTACCCCTGCATTTCTTTCGTTTCTGCATCGAATTATTCCACTGTCCCATTTTGCCCCGATCCCGTTTTGCCCCAACCGCCTCTTTCTGAGAAGCCTGATTTTCTCCGGCCCATTTTGCCCCAGTCCCGTTTTGCCCCAATGACGTATTTTCCAGCAGTGTTGATTTTCACTATTCCATTTTGCCCCAAACCCGTTTTGCCCCGGTCCCATTTTGTCCCCGTCCCATTATGCCCCGCTATACCATTTTGCCCCGGTCTCCCCTACTTGTCCCTACTGATAGGAAGTCGCATTGGATCCCTGTAAAGAAACGTCACGCTCGTACATTGGATTCTTATCCGGATTCAACAGTGGAATCCAACGAATCCAATTTGAATCCTCAAGACGTCCCACTTTATCGGACAGAATCCGATGCGATTCTTGATGGATTCCATCACATTCTACACGTTGAATTTGACAAACGAAATACACCACCGGTTAAAAGTTTTCGGACACTGAAGAAAATTGGTAAACTTTCGATCACTTTGGATAATTGCAAAATTTAGAATAATTCGACTCATTATAGAGAGCTATAGTCGAACCTCGATATAGCGAATCTCTGGGGAAGTTGGTTGTATAGAGTTTTCGTTATATTGAGGTCGTGTTCCTTAAAATGTTCTTTAACAAAAATATATTAGTACTGTATGTGTAGGGATATTTTTCAAAGAAAGAAAGGTTTAATTAGAAGAATTTTGACAAGCAATTATCAGTTGAAGTATAATGTATATTATGATTGGGGTAGAATATCCATAAGTCGAATTTCCGTAACCGAATATCCACGAGTACGAATATCCATAGGTCGAATATCCATAAGGGAATATCCATAAGTCAAATATCCAAAAATACGAATATCCATCAGTGAGTTTGAAGAAACAAACCCAAACAAACTCTATACTTACTTTCAAACTCACTTTCCCTCTACCTCCCGCCATTTCTAGCGCTTATTTCTACTTTATACTCACTTATAGATATTAGATATTCGACTTATGGATATTCGTACTTATGGATATTCGACTTATGGATATTCGACGACAGTGGTATATTATTATGTCATTGTATCAAAATTTCTAATCTATACTCACTTATCTCTACCTCCCGCCATTTTTGGCACTCATTTCTACTCTATACTCACTTATGGATATTCACTTATGGATATTCGACGACAGTGGTATATTATTATGTCGTTGTATCAAGATTTCCACTCTATACTCACTTATCTCTACCTCCCGCCATTTCTGGCACTCATTTCTACTCTATATTCACTTATGAATATTCGACTTTTGGGTATTCGTACTTATGGATATTCGACTTATGGATATTCGTACTTATGGATATTCGAGTTATGGATCTTCGACTTATGGATATTCACTTATGGATATTCGTACTTATGGATTTTCGACTTATCGATATTAACTTATGGATATTCGACGACAGTGGTATATTATTATGTCGTTGCATCAAGTTTCTACTCTATACTCACTCATCTCTACCTCCCGCCATTTCTGGCACTCATTTTTACACTATACTCACTTATGGATATTCGACTTATGAATATTCGTACCTATGGATATTCGACTTATGGATATTCGTACTTATGGATATTCGACTTATGGATATTCGTACTTATGGATATTCGACTTATGGATATTCGACTCATGGATCTTCGACTTATGGATATTCGACGACAGTGGTATATTATTATGTCGTTGTATCAAGATTTCGAGTATCCATCGGAAGGGAATGGACAAATCTTCGTAATATCGAGGTTCGACTGTATATAGTATCTTCGTGAAATATAAAATGGAATGAATTATATTATTCTAACATTATTTGGCAATTATTCAGTGATCGAAACTTTTGCAATTATCTGAAGTGTCCGAAAACTTTTGGTCGGTAGAGTATATAGGTATACAAAATAAGCGAATCTTAAAAAAGTATAAATCTTATCTTAAAAGAGTATGAATTGCTAAATAAAATACCTCAACTGTAGGAGTACACTCTTGGGTCTGCAGACCGGACCAAAAAGTGCAAAACTCGCGTTTTTCCTCTTTCGCGAAATATTTGGATCTACTCAAACAGCTTTCTCAGACAAAATATGAATCGAACACAGATTCACTCTTCGCATGTGCTTTCCTAACAGTCTGCTCTTTGATTTCAAAGTCATCTGAATAGACGTAATTTCCAGGAAACTACATGATTCGAAAGTTGGCCGGGTCTTACAGACCCAGTGTGTATAACCAAGTAGCGAAAAATATGAGTGTACTCCTAGGGTTAAATATCGATTTGAATCACATGACTGAAAATCCACTGTAATTATCGTTTGTTTATTTTACGGCACTTTGACACAATGTCACCACACATGTAGGCGCTCACGAAGGGTGCAGGTTATGTTTCAACACGCCGAGTTTTTTCTCGTGAGTTTTCACATTTTTTCGATTCGAATGTGGTAAGAATTCTCAAACGACGTCCATCGGGGAACATTGCAAAGTGCAATTGGATCCCAATCCAATTGGAGATGTGGGTGCATCTTAGCACTCCCCAACAAATTTGTGCACGGGATCACGAAAGGATATTTTTTTTTGAGATCCAACCAATTCCGGTTGGGAATTGCAAATAAAAAATTCTCAAACGACGTCAATTGGGAAATAGCGCGGAACCCACTTGGACTCCAACGTGGACTCCCTGCGTGCGGCGTCCCTATCAAATCCCTTTAGAGATGTGGCAGAGTCTGGGGACTCCCTAACAAATTTCTGCTCAGGCTCGAGCTTTTTCTAGCGTCATCCGGAACGCCACGCAATGGCAATTTTTACGGATTTAATTGTTGATCGCCATCCGTGTACTTCGCACTATGATACGACCCCATTCACTAGACTAACGCGTGATACAAGAAATTGCAATCTGACATAGATCAACCAATCATAATAATGGATCCACCTGGGCACATTAGCCCGCCAAAAAAAGCGATAACGATACAAGTGTATATTCTTTTTAAATAAAATCTTCTTGTTTTTTTTTTAACAAAATCTCATTGAAAATGTCGTGACATTAGAATTGATCTATGTAATTTAATTATTTTGCTTTTTTGTTGCAACACGACGTTATTCATTATAAAAATCGTGACAAGAAATTGCAATCTCATGTAGATAAACCAATCCTACATAATGATGGGTAGACCAGGGCACAAATTTCCGTTCGTAAAAATTTGCAACATTAGAACTGATCGGTGTAATTTCGTTATTTCAATTTTTTTATTGCTTTTGACTTCTATTCGAAACACAGATTTCCCATTTTTCGGAAAAACATTATTTTTAATATATCTAGCGAAACAAAGGGCCCAAAAACTTGTACAAAACTGTTGACCCACGTTTGCGGGTTGCTTGTGTATATGATTGATCGGAGTGATTTTTAAATAGAAATCGATCGAACCCTTGTGACGGGTCGATCATATGAAAATCCGTAAATGTTCATAAAATAATTTTCTTCCGATTCACCTGTTATTCTTCCGCACCTAAATACCTGCAAATACATACATATATATATGCATGAATATTTGCGCGTGACATGGCGCGTAAACGACGCTTTATCGCCGGGCCGTTTATACGGTTTCCTCGTTAGCGATTTATTCATAGTGGTGCGGGTTTATTAGTGTTTATCCGCCACTTTGCACCTTCTCCACTTCACATTTGCTTGAACGTATATATATACATATATTTTTCCGTTTTATTTATTTTTTCGTGTTGAGCGCGTGTTTCTCCGGTTTGTTCAGTGATGCGCTGAGAGATCAGCTTCCCACTTTTTTTTTTTTATTTCAACGTGCCTTCTGCCCCCTACTACTGTATCTCGCTGCCCGCTTATTATGATCGTGACAATGGTATAACCGAGCTTTTAAAGTCGGCATATACCGGAGAGGGAAGAGAGAGAAAGAGAGAGAGAGAGAGAGAGAGAGAGAGAGAGAGAGAGAGAGAGAGAGAGAGAGAGAGAGAGAGACAGGTGGAAGACAAGAAGACGGTTTGTCGGGAGACTCTCTCAGAGATACATAAGCCGTGAAAGAGGTCCGCAATCTCGAATTGCAATTGTCCCACCTGTGTGACTCCCGTGCCGTGTGGGTGTCGTGTAAATTGTTATTGTTCCATTGAGTTTCCCCTTCTTGTTTTCAAGTTTTGTGCTAAAAAGTGCGTGAATTGCTCGACGAGGGTACATGTTCCAAAGCTGAAATCCGGTCGGACGAATGGTCGAAATCACTTTGTGTCAGATTGGAGGAAATCCATTAAGGAGCGATTGAATGAACTGGTCTGCATAAACTATTCCGTTCGCGGAGGGCCGTATTTTGTGGGCCCTTCTAAATCGTCGGCATATTACAATGGCGCTTAATAAAAAATAAGTTACAATCGATTATTATACACAGTGATAAACAAGAATTTTAAGAAACGCTCAAATTAATTTGACTTTGACATTTGTACATTTTATTTTAAACGTCACGGCTACGAAAATTCTTTTGCAAGTCACATTTTTCCAAGTTTTATCATTGATATTTTCTTAAAACATTCGGTGACCCTCTGTTTTCATTGTCGTTGTGGAATCTCCAGATTTGTTTACACCCGTGAGCAGGCCTCCAGAGTTATTTAGTGTATAAATTATTCCATGAAAATGAGATAGGTGGGGATGAGAAGTGAATTATGGTCGGAAATGTAATAAGGGAACGACAATGGAATCTACGATTAAAAAAAAATAATAATTAAGCATATATTAGATAGAAATGTGGCCAGCATGAAATCTCTATAAATATAAATGAGACAATTTTTAGTTCGGTAACTTGGCTTGAAATTTGACAAGTATACTGGGATGTTTTTTTGGTAATTCTTTAGATAAGTGACTTTTCCGAAAAATTGTTGTTTCCAAACAAACCCAATATAGGCCCCGAAATGTTAAAAATGCTCTAGTTTATCACGTGTTTCCGCGAACTTCAAAACTTCATAACTTTTACCCATACTTTAACCCAAACAAACACAATAATGGCGTCAAAATGTTCACAAAATCCCTATTTTATCACGTGTTTCCGCGAACTTCAAAACCCCATAACTTTTACCCATACTTTAACCCAAACAAACACAATATTGGCGTCAAAATGTTAAAAAATGTCCTATTTTATCACGCGTTTCCGCGAACTTCAAAATACCACAACTTCCGCGATCTTCAGAATCCCACAACCCAAACAAACACAATATTGGCGTCAAAATGTTCAAAAATGTCCTATTTTATCACGCGTTTCCGCGAACTTCAAAATACCACAACTTCCGCGATCTTCAGAATCCCACAACCCAAACAAACCCAATCTAGGCGGCGAAATGTTCAAACATTCCTTATTTTATCACGTTTTGCCGCGAACTTCAAAACCTCATAACTTTTACCCATACTTTAACCCAACAAACCCAATATAGGCGTCAAAATGTTCAAAAATGCCCTATTTTATCACGCGATTCCGCGAACTTGGAAATCCCACAACTTCCGCGAACATAAAAATCCCACAACCCAGACAAATCAAATATAGGCGTCAAAATGTTCAAAAGTGCCCTATTTTATCACGCGATTCCGCGAACTTCAAAATCCCACAGCCCAAAAAAACCCAATATAGGCGTCGAAATGTTCAAAAGTGCCTTATTTTATCATGCGTTTCCGCGGAATTCAAAACCCCATAACTTTTACCCATACTTTAACCCAAACAAATCCAATATAGGCGTCAGAATGTTCAAAAATGCCCCATTTTATCACGCGATTTTTGCGAACTTCAAAATCCAACGATTTCCGCGAACTTCAAAATCCAACGATTTCCACGAACATCAAAATCCCACAACCCAAACAAAAACCCAATATAGGCGTCAAAAAGTTCAAAAATGCCCTATTTTATCACGCGCTTCCGCGAACTCCAAAATCCCACAACTTTTTGTGGGCGGGGGGGGGGGGGGACTTCAGCTTCCCCCGACTGAATATCATCATTTATAACCCAATAAATGAGAAAATAGCAAAAAAATGTTAGGCTCATTTTTAGAAAAAAGTCACTTATCCAAAGAGTCACCGTATTTTGACTTGATTATAGACGAAAATCAGTTAATTGTTAAATATTTGAGTTCGTGAAAGGAATACCTCAAATACACGCTCTTCAGTACGAAAGCCGTGAATAGCAATCTTTTGTGGGACTTTTTGTTATCGCTAGTCGTCACGTTTCCCGTTTCACGTGATCTTGTCGTATTGACACAAGTTTCGCGCCGTTTGCCGTGCCATAAGGCGAATGTACTTCGTAGATATTATATTGATATAAGTGCGTACATGTGTATACGTGCTTGAGTGTGCGTATCTCTTATCTAGAAGCGTCTATGATCAAGGCTGAACGTTGACCGGCGTCAGTGCGAGTGTACAAGCGTTTGAAAAGGACTGTCGCCGGCAGAATTCAATACCGCTCGATTGACCCTCCGTGGAGAGGTTTTTCTTTTCCCTCTTTTTGTACACATCCCGCACAAAACCGCGTATCAGAGTCGAAGTGACGGACCGTCGTCTTAATATTACGATGTTACTCAATTTCACGCATCGCCGGCAAACGCAAGTTCGCGTTTTGAAGAAAATTCTGCACTCCGAATCGCCGGCCCAACATTTTCACCATTTTTTTTATTTTTGGGTGAAAAAAGAAGCCGACCTCGCGATGTCGTCGCCGCGGGGCGATTATTCAGACATTCTAATGGAGTGGTTTGTTTGAATCGAATCAAATTTTGTTTACATCTTAGGCCTGATAAACTTGTATTTTATTGAATAAAATTATATTTTACAAATAAAGTATAATATGCAAATAATTTTTTATATTTATTGTAATATAAAAATATAATTTTGCATACTTATTATAAAATATAAATATAATATCTATATTTATTTGTAATTATTAAATTAAGTATTAATTAATTTATTAAATAATTAATTAATTAATTAATTAAATTAATTATTAAATTATTAACTATTATAAAAATATAATTTTGCATACTTATTATAAAATATAAATATAAATATCTATATTTATTTTAATATATTCATTATGAAATTGAGGAATTTTCTAAATTTCAAACTTACGCAGACCCCTTGGAACAATTTCGCGGAGGATTATTTTTTCAATTGGAGCAAAAATGGTTTCGTGCGCTATGTACAAATCTACTGAATGATATGTTGAATGAAAATAAATCTAGTAGCATAGAATAAAGGACGCTGTCCCTTAAAAACCGAAGAAGAAAAAGAATTAAATATATTCTGTATTTCGGAGCCCAAAAACCTAGAATTAAATATTTCCGAAGAACTATTTTCTCTCCTCTGCTTTACATAATGGCAACAAAATGAATCGTTGGAACAATGTCGCGGAAAATTTTTTTTTCTATAAATTCGAGTAAATGGTTTCGTGCGCTATGTACAAATCTACTAAATGATGTGTTGGATCAAAATAAATCTAGTACCATAGAAAAAGGACGCAGTCCCTCAAAAACCGAAGAAGAAGAATAATTAAATATATTCTGTATTTCGGAGCCCAAAACCAAAAATTAAACATTTTCGAAAAACGATTTTCTTTCCCTTGCTTCAAATAATGGCAACAAAACGAATCATCGAACCAAATCATATTGACCATTCAATTTCAATAAAACATCCTTTGCCTCAAATTAGTTCAGACAAAGATGTCACCTCGTCGAACTGAACAGGAAACTGAAGGAAGACACTTTGACACTTTGCTAATGTCAAAGTGTCTTTGACATTGGCAAAAACACATTAGCAAAGGGTCTTCGCTAAGACACAGATACCCTTTTTTCTCGGATTTCACCAAATGATCAACGAATTTCCAATTCGAACGAACTTGAACCAACATCTCCCGTCATTTAGAATAAAAAGAACTTGAAGCCGATATTTGAAGAATTCTTTTTGCAACCAAACATGCGTTTTTCCTCAGTGTGTGAGAGACAACGAAATACGACACTGGGCAGGGGAGAGGGAAGATCGTGTATAATACGGTGTTGCTTAAGTGATTGTGGGTAGGTTTATGACAGCAATAACCGGTGTTTGCTTTGGCGCGTTAAGGCAGTCCAATTAGGGCAAATAAAATCTAATAAGCGTTTCGCTTATTTTTCTCTTACGCGTTTATCCTTCGTCCTCGTTGTTCTCGTTGTTTCGACGCCCCCTACGTTTAATTTTGCCCTAAGCGAGTATTTATAAAAATAAATTACACAAAAAGAGAAAATCGGGCATGTTCTGAAATTGCTGGAAGTCCGATCGAAGTGGTTAAGATCTGCCGTGCGTGGTTCCCATATATATATATATATATATATATATATATATATATATATTGGAAGACGTGACAGCAAAGTCCCTGGGATCGCGGACTCGCAAGAGAGATCTCTTTCCTGCCATAGCTGCTCCAGGCCCGTGCAAAAGAACTTCGTGCTTCCCGTTGAAGAAAGAGGGGAGGAGAGAGAGAGAGAGAGAGAGAGAGAGAGAGAGAGAGAGAGAGAGAGAGAGAGAGAGAGAGAGAAAGCAATCGTTTCTGACGCTCCAGTCTCTCTTCGCCGGCCATAACGGCCTTCTTTCGCACCGCGCGTTCCTCTTTTCTTCTCGCCCTAAATGCTGCTCCTCTTTCATTGGCATCGAATCGCTCGTCGGCATCATCTCTCGCGGTCTCTCTCTCCTCTCATTGGCAGCTTGAAAATATCGAAGGGAGAAAACGCACAAGTACGCATTCTTCGACTTGTCTTCATCTCTCTCTCCCTCCCTCCCTCTCTCTCTCTCTCTCTCTCTCTCTCTCTCTCTCTCACTCTCTCTCTCTCTCTACTTTGCTCTCGTTTTCTCTTACACCGTTGCGTGCACCGCGGTATTTTCTGCAGCATATTCGAATTTCCAAAGAAGCCGATCAACGTATCAATCTCCATAACGCAGTAATCAAAGGATCAATTATAATTATTTTGCATCCAGATGACGTGCATCTGAAAATAAAATAAAAATCATATGATAACTATTAACTATGGTAATAAATGAATCCTCGAAATTGATCACCAAAACGTACTTGCGAAAAAAGCTCTCGTACGTAAAGATTTTCGGTTTTCATCAACCTTTCAAAAGTCGAAAGTCCTTAAACCGTTGAATACTCCGTATGGCGTGCTTAAGGCCTTAGGCCACAGCAACGGGTATAAAATCATGTGCGAATGTAACAATTTTTTTTTCGCATGAAAAAGTAATTCACTCATAAAATTAATTATACCTAGAGAAGTATGTACGGAATTTAAAAAATATCGTTTCATTCAAAAGTTGTAGGTATTTGAATTTAAGAAATGAATTTTCAGTAACCATTTTTGTTATAACTGCTCAAATAATAAAAAGTTTTCGATGAATCAGAAATTCCGTACGTACTTCTCCGCGGAATTCAATTAGGAACATAACTCAAAAATTTGAAGTAAATCGAGTGAAAATTGTTGAAGTTATTTGTCACGTCAATTGGAAAAAAGCAGTTTCGAGAAATTTCGAGTGTTCGGCCATTTTGTACATCGGAAAAAAAATACATATTTTCTGACAGCTTGATATTCATATTAAATGGACGTGTAATTAATTTTATGAGTGAATCGTCTTTTTATACGAAAAGAATTGTCAAGTTCGTGCATGATTTTATACCCGTTACTGTGGCCTTGTGGCTTGTTTATACGAAAACAAGTTACAAGAATCATTGTCGAAAATTTCGTCGAGAAGCCCTATGGGCCGAGGCACAGGACAATTCGTTATCTTATCGTCCGTATTAATTGAGGCTCGGTAGTCCCGTCAAGGATTCGGCGCTTAACAACGTTGTTCAACAGTCATTCGTTGCGGACAGGTCCAGTAAATCGTTCCGGTCGCGATTGCAACTAATTCACTCGTATACAACTCTTCACACACATACACGACATAAACTCGTGTATAATGAGAGAGAAAATCGCAAGAGACACATTCGTTTAATTGCTTCTCACTCTCATATCCGTGTAGAGAGATATCTGTCGAAGCTTCGGTGCAAACGAGAGGCGAGAAAGAAAGAGAGAGAGAGAGAGAGAGAGAGAGAGAGAGAGAGGTGGGTAGTGTTAAATCGTGGACACATAGCAATCGGTTCTTTGAGCTGGTATAATGCTCGTATTCGCGACCTTAAAGACTCGATGGTGTCCCGGTAATAAAGCGAAGTGGACAGGTGCGAGGCTGTACGTGTTCGTTCTCTCTCTCTCTCTCTCTCTCTCTCTCTCTCTCTCTCTCTCTCTCTCTCTCTCTCTCCAGCTGCTGTTAGTTTACGACATCGTATCTCTTCCAACATTATATCCACATACATGCACATATGTACGTATGTACGGACTGTTGCTCCGCACACACGGTGAATACTGGGGCTGGTTACATTTGTAACCCGGAGGCTACCACGTGTGGATTATGATTGGTTTGTACGATAACGCGATTGAACGTCGCATGGGATGCTGAGGCATTGACCGGCCTCCTTTATTATACAGACTGCCGCGAAACGATACGTCCGAAAGGAGACGATGTCGTGTCGTAAAATAAATCGAAAGGATTCAATGCATCGCACGACGCGAACAAGATCCTCGGGGTTGATAAATATATCGTAAGTACGGATGAGGTGGGCACTCTTGGGACGTGCGAATTTTTCAATATTCAATCTGAAGTCTTTTGGTAAATGGAGTAAACGCAGAAATATGTGAGGTGAGAGCTGACAATTGAGGTTTGGGCATTTTCGAAAATTAACGTCGCGGTAGGGCAGTTGGTTGCGTTGGAATATTTATTTTTCGTGTCATTCGATGATTTAAGGCGTTGCCCCCACTTGTAGCGCAAAAAAGGCCTTTTTCATGATTTTTTTTAAAGAAAACTACAAAACTTTTTTAATCGATCAATATACCATCTTAAAGAACACATCTTGAAGAACTTTCAGTAATTTTTTTATTGAAAAATATTACATTGTTTAGTGGCAAATGGCCGTCAATGAAATAATGTTTTTACATACACGGTTTGCGGTGACCAACATTGCGGCGAAGTGGATCATCTGAAAAAAAAATGCGGATGGATTTAGTCAAATATAAGTATAAACTAGTCTTTAATCGAAGGATTTTAAAAAATATTCATTTTTCACAAAATGGCGGACAGTCAAAGTTAATGGTTCGATTTTAACGAAAAAAACGGCCGTTTTTTGGCTATAAAACGGCCATTTTTTCGAAAAAAAAATCGAACGATTAAAGACTACATTTTTATGTATTAAATAAGCCTGCAAAATTTCAAGAAGATCGGTTCATTAGTGTTCGAGTAATCTTGGTCACCGACTTCAGAAATGCCATTTTGAGAAAAACGCGTTTAAAGTTTCAATTTCAGTTTACACGAAGAAAATATTTTTTTTTGTAAACTTACATAGAGTCATCTATTCCGGTCCCATACAGAAGTATGGGCCCGGATACTTATACTTCAAAAAAATGCAATAAAAAAAATCGATTTTTTCAAAATCGCAAGTGGGGGTAACCCCTGAAGAGACGAATAACGTAAGATGCGAAGTCGAGTGGCAATTGGGAGTTGAGTTATTTCGTAGCGCAATAAAGATCGAAGGTGCTATGATAAATCTTGCATCTTTTTGAGTTTACGCGTTAACGATGAGTTTATTCAAATTATTGCTACAATAAAAATCGTTCGAGCCTACTACTAGAAATCTTACACGTGGAATGCCATTCACCTTTTGAATGAAACGAGAGTCGTTGACATCAAGGACTCTCGTCTCGCTGACCATCAATGAAAAAGTTACCGCATCATAAAACTTGGATACGATTGATTTACTCTATCTGGTGTGGCTTTTCCATTCATCATGCACATTGCCATCGTAATGTTTACTAATCCAATTAATCGAATTTACGAATTACAGTTATTTTTGGAAAAAAATGACAAATATCGATTTTTTTACGTGACCTATATGGGGCCGGGTTGATGTTTCGAAATTTGAAGGATCAGAACGCTCAAAACTCCGAAAGAATACTACCCCCAAGGATCAAACCTCCGAAATAATGGTAAAAATTTACAAGTGGGGCTCCAGCCCTAAGCGGCTCCAACATTTTTTTTCACCTGTTCGGGGCTATTCTGCAGTATGAAAATACGTTTTTTATAATTAGGGAGGGGTATTTTGTTAAGAAAAAAAATATTACCCAAACCCAAACAAACAAACAAACCCAAACCCATGTCATTTGACCCACTTGATGTCACCAAACCCGTTTCCTCCTTACCTTTAAAGAGTTTAAAAAAGCGTTTGGGGTTGAAATAAGGGTTGAAATAGTCTTCCCCCGACTTAAATATTATAAACAAAGTGCCCTGAAATACATCGACTCGGTACAAAATTTCTAAACTGTTTTTCTTGCTGGAGCCCCACTTGTGAATATTCACCGAAATAATTTTCCACGAAAGATCAAAACTCCGAAAATCTAAACACCGTCAAAATAATTCGGCTACGGAAGCTTTGAAAGTTTCAAAATTTTTAATAAATCGACGAATTATTTCAAGATTTTTTTTTTATCAGGAAGTGCTTTTACGTGCATTTTGAAATTTGTCTAGACAATGTTATACGTTCTACACAATTTACAGTCAACTGCGTAGACTTTCGCTGGTATGATCTTGACGAATCTTGTAATTTCGGAACATTAAAATTAGGAATTTTAAACCGTCGACGCATTCAAAGTTCGGTTTTTCAACCCGGCTCCCATGTCATGGTCATGCCAGCGAAAGTCTGCAAGTTGACTGTAAATTATGTAGAACGTATAACATTATCTAGACAATTTTCAAAATTGACCCAAAATCACTTCTTAATAAATAAAAAATTCTCGAAATAAATCGTCGATTTATTGAACATTTTGAAACTTTTAAAACTTCCATAGCCGAATTATTTTGACGGTGTTCAGATTTTCGGAGTTTTGATCTTTCGTGGAAAATTCTTTCGGAGTTTTGAGCATTTTAATCATTCAAAGTTCGGAACTTCAACCCGACCCCATCTTGAATTTCGGAATATTAAAATTCGGAATTTTAAACCATCGGAGCATTCAAAGTTCGGAATTTCAACCCGACCCCACCTATATGAAGAAGTCTCGTAGTTTTATGTTAAACTCATTATTTTTTCGTTACTATTGTAGTATTCTTTTACTATGTCCATGAAATGCAGGAAATAACGATTGTATGAACAAAAAATTAAACAACAACACACGATAACTCACATAAATATTGACTCAAAAAATGACAAGGAAAATAGTATGCAGAGTGGAAAATGAGTTAAGGTAGTTGTAAGAGAAAAATACGACATTGAAGTTTGCATTGTTGGACTGCAACGAATTTTATTTCTTCTTGCAGATTTCGCCTGAAAAAGTCCTTCGACCATTTCCTAAGATGTTTATTTAGCGATCTACATGATAAATATATTTAAAAAGATCGCCTGTACCAATAAAAATATGGAAAATAAAATGTAAAAGAGAATTTTCGGTGCGTTCCAACGATGCAAACACCATGAGAAAAATTAGCATTTTGTAAAAAGCTTGTTAAAAAGTTTTTCGACTGAAAAAAAAATTCATTTTGCTATTGGACGCATTCAGTTATTGTTTTGCATTCAATTAATGCTGTTTCCTCGAACCTTCGCCTTTGAATGACCCAATCAAATGTACGAAACGATTTGTTAATCGTACAGTTAAAAATAGCTCGTTAACAAAGCAGAACGGTAACACGATGAAGTCTCCGAATGGAAGAATTGCGACTCACGCTTTCTGATTGCCTTCAGACGAACTAATACACCGTGTAACGTGATATGACCACGTGGCACTTCGCGATATACACCCACGAGATATCAGGGTTAGTGCTCGTTATACGTAATAAGGCGTGAGATCGATGACACCGACAAATATGTCTCGGAAACGACAGAAAGAGAAGAGAGAGAGAGAGAGAGAGAGAGAGAGAGAGAGAGAGAGAGAGAGAGAGAAATATGGTCTTATCGCACCTGAGTCTCACGTTTGACCAGCTGACAGCATATGCAATCGCTCATTTCTTCCAGAGAAAAGCAACAGGTTCTAAAAGCAAAATTAATACATGAATCAATGTTGTTTTATACATTGACGGAGGAAAGGGATATACGAGGGTGGGGTGAAAAGTTTCCGGCCTGACCAAGAGATGGTGCCACTAGGTCTAGTTTTGGAGCGGCGTCCTACAGTACCATTCCTACCGAGCTTGTATGTACAGTTTCAGCCCAATCGCTACGTTAGTTTGCGTTTGAGAGCACATTGCGCGAGACGCTTCCGTTGTTTTCGTAAAAATGGAAAAATTGGAAAAACGTGCTGTCATCAAATACTTCCATTTGAAAGGTTTTACACCAAAACAAATAAAAGAAGAGATGGATTCAGCACTAGGAGACTCCTCCCCATCATATTCAACTATTAATCAGTGGGTTTCTGAATTTAAAATTGGTCATGTGAGCACCTCTGACGAGCTTCGCTCAGGACGGCCCGTTGAAGTCACAACTTCAGAGATGATTGAAAAAATCCATAAAATAGTGTTGGAAGACCGCAGGTTGAAAGTGCATGAGGGAGCTGAGACCTGTAGGATGTCAGCTGAACGTGTGCGAAATATTTTGCACAACCATTTGAACATGGAAAAGCTGTGTGCAAGGTGGGTGCCGCGTTTGCTAACGCTCGACCAATCGAGCGTTTGCTAACGCTCGACGCTACCGACAATTTGGCGCTGTATAGACGTAATCCAAACGAATTTTTGCGTCGATTCATAACTGTTGATGAGACATGAGTCCACCACTACACTCCCGAAAGTAAAGAACAGTCAAAACAGTGGGTTGGAAAAGGGGAACCAACCCCTAAGAAGGCAAAAACAATTTTATCGGCAAACAAGGTTATGGCTACTGTTTTTTGGGATGCGAGAGTTATGAGAAATGTATCAGTGTTGATGGAGATTATGTTGAAAAATAAAGCAAAAAAAATTTTTATATATCGTTTTTCTTGGTCAGGCCGGAAACTTTTCACCCCACCCTCGTATGATAGAAGCTCCTATATCAAAGAATACCAGAGGCCGATCGTAATAACATTGAGAAGAGACAAAGGATCGCAAGATGATGTCATCGACTATTCGTCAGAGACGATCTACACGTCTACTTTATTTTACTACCAACCATAGGAAGTCCCCAAGCTGAGGTTCTACGATGTTCTTGTGAACTTTGATGACGTGTCGCGATCAGTCGTTTTCGTGGAAATAGTGAGGATTGTTGTTTCACAGACAATCATTTATCTCTATACAGGATCTCCAACGGACCCGTTTCCAACTAGACCCCTGCTTGATGCATATATCTCAAGACTTTTTAATTTCTCAAAATTTCTTCATTTGTCAAGATTTTTTGATTTCTCAAGATTTTTTAATTCCTCAAGATTTTGAATTCGTATTCGGGGGTAAAAGTACACTGATAGGGACTCGTTAAAAAAATCAAATTTTCGACATACACGAGAGCGAATGTCAAAATCTCTTCGCTAATGGAAATATTCTGTTACAGTGAAATAAATTGGTCGAGCCCGATCTGAAATACCTCGAAACCCTTTGCGCGAGAGAAAAATAACCTACTGTGAAATCAGCGTCAAAGATAAAGAATACAGCGTTGTAGGTAAAAAAAAAGGATGAAGGGAAAATGTAGTCACAGCTGCCTCGTGCAGCGGAGAGATACAGTAGACGAACGTACATATCGATAGATCGAACGCTGAACAGCAAAAGGACGTATGTTGCGCGCGGTACGGGGTAAAAAAATGCATATGAATGGAGCCCTTGCGATTCCCAGCGGCCCTGAAGGTCCTCGTGTGTAGGCACACAGCCATAAAAGGCCGACGATACACGTCCAGCGCGTTTTTCTCGCAATCGTCGAACGCACGGGACATTTTCCAGGAAAGACGCTCGATAAGTGATCGGGCAAATATTTGACGGACGTGCGGGTAAGCTCGACTTTGTCGGGGAAAACGAGAGCGTGACGCGACTGTCGAGTCATATGCATTGTAAAATCCCCGCACGTACAACAACGATATTATTATTTTTTTTCATTCCAAATTTGGGTTAATGTGGGAATGGAAAAATTAACTGACGGCTGTAAAAATGAATTTCGGCTTCTATGTTGGAAAACGTTAGGCTGGACCGTTACTCGGATGGGTGACCACTTAGTACTGGCTTGCGTGGGGATTACTGGGCGAGAGGCAGTTTTATTGACTTTCGGATCGTAATCGCTACCAAAAGACAGTAAAATACAGCCGCCTTTACCGGAACAGGTTTTCCACGTTTAATATTATTATTAATAATAATTTTTATTAATATTTATTTAATTTAGTTACTCATTTCACTTGTATTGATATAATTTTATTCTTAACTCTCGTAATATTTTTATTAATACTAATTTTATTAGTAATTGTATTAAGGCGTTACCCCCACTTGTAGCGCAAAAAAAGGCCTTTTTCATGAATTTTTTTAAAGAAAACTACAAAACTTTTTTAATCGATCAATATACCATCTTAAAGAACACATCTTGAAGAACTTTCAGTAATTTTTTTTATTGAAAAATATTACATTGTTTAGTGGCAAATGGCTGTCAATGAAATAATGTTTTTATATACACGGTTTGCGGTGACCAACATTGCGGCGAAGTGGATCATCTGAAAAAAAAATGCGGATGGATTTAGTCAAATATAAGTATAAACCAGTCTTTAATCGAAGGATTTTAAAAAATATTCATTTTTCACAAAATGGCAGACAGTCAAAGTTAATGGTTCGATTTTAACGAAAAAAAAAAACGGCCGTTTTTTGGCTATAAAACGGCCATTTTTTTTTCGAAAAAAAAAAATCGAACGATTAAAGACTACATTTTTATGTATTAAATAAGCCTGCAAAATTTCAAGAAAATCGGTTCATTAGTGTTCGAGTAATCTTGGTCACCGACTTCAGAAATGCCATTTTGAGAAAATGCGTTTAAAGTTTCAATTTCACAACGGATTCTTCTCTTTCAACGCTCATATCTCAGTCAATTTTATTCGGATCGACTTGAAATTTTCAGGACATATTCTCAGATACTTATACTTCAAAAAAATGGAATAAAAAAAAATCGATTTTTTCAAAATCGCAAGTGGGGGTAACGCCTTAACCCTTCGACGGCACACTTCCGCCACGAACCTCTCACTGCATATGGGGTCGATCGGGCCCCAGACGATTTTCAAGTCGTTCAAATAATAATAATAATAATAATTATTATTATTATTGTCATTATTGGAAAAATGCAATTGTGAACAAGACTCTGGAAGATATCTCAGGGACTGAAAACAATGCAGTGAAAAGCGTAAAAAGCGAAAAGTATGGGATCGTAAAAGCTCGCGAAAGCGTAAAAAGGAGCGTGAAAAATAGAAAATAAATACGAAAAGTATATTCAGCGAACATATCGTATTGAAATGAAAAACAATTTATATGTGAGGGATTCTCTGTCAATTCAGCCACTTTTCTTCGACCATCTCAGATCTGCCCCGTAATTGGTTATATCAAAGTACTACTAAAAAGCATTCTATGTGAATTTTTTTCCAATTTTTCAATTCACCGTTTTAGAAAATGCCGTTTTCTTTCAAATGAATATATCTCGAAAACTAGAAGTAACTGAAAAAAAATGTCTGCATCTAAAAGTTGTAGTTTTGTGTTAGCTTTCGAGCGGATGACTTGAAGTAATTTTTACGTTCCGGTAACGCTGATTTTTTACCAAAAAGGGGGAAATTATTTTTTTATTCAAAAACGGCAGTTTTTTTTTACTGAAAAAATTACAGAGTCTTCCAGTATGTCTGACGATATCGCAAGAAAATCGCCAGAGTGACACGGATCGAGGTTCTAAGGTAAACAAAATTAAACCACACAACTTAATTTTTTTACACCGGAACCTCGCTCCGTGCCACTCTGGCGATTTTTTCTCGATATCGTCAGACATACCGGAAGACTCTGTAATTTTTTTCAGCCAAAAAAATGGCCGCTCTTTAATAAAAAAAATCATTTCCCCCTTTTTTGGTAAAAAATCAGCGTTACCGGAACGTATAAATTATTTCAAGTAATCCGCTCGAAAGCTAACACAATACTACAACTTTTATGTACAGACATTTTTTTCAGTTACTTCTAGTTTCCGAGATATATTCATTTGAAAAAAACGGCATTTTCTAAAATGTTGAATTAAAAAATCTGAAAAAATTCACATAGAATGCCTTTTAGTAGTACTTTGATATAACCAATCATGGGGCAGATCTGAGATGATCGACAAAAAAGTGGCTGAATTGACGGAGAATCCCTAATGTACAAAAAACAAAATAAAACAATTTATATGTACATTTGTGGAAACAATTTTTACGTGCATTTTATCTCCAACGTTAACTTTAAGTCAGTTGAAAAAATGGGGTCAAAACGACCCAGTGTGCAGTCAAAGGGTTAATTATAATTAGTATTATTGTTATTATTATTTGAAAAATGCACTTGTGAACAAGATTCCGGAGGATGTCTCAGGGACTGAAAACAATGCAGTGAAATGCGTAAAAAGCGAAAAGTATGGGATCGTAAAAGCTCGCGAAAGCGTAAAAAGGAGCGTGAAAAATAGACAATAAATGAGAAAAATACATTCAGCGAACATATCGTATTGAAATAAAATATAATTTCATATGTACAGTTGTGGAAACAATTTTTACGTAAATTTCAACTTGAACGTTGAGAAGTTTGCTCGCGTCAGTCGTTTGTCCGCGGTGTAATACTAATGAGCCCAGGATTAGCGCGACGTGTATCTCGGCAGTCTCTCAGACGCAACGGCGTCGAAATCGCCCTAAGCTCTTTCCGGTAGAGTCCCTTTGGCTCTTCTCTCTTACTCCCTTCCGCTCGTTCTCCATTTTTTGTCTCTTTTCCACCTTCGGACTCTCGCGAAAATGAGACTCGGACGTCTACTGCTAAGGAGCCTTGCATGCTCGTTCCGTTATGTCTGAACAATAATCGCTGCAACCATATTCACGAGCGTGTGAAACTTATACGGGAAATTCTCCGTCAACGTTAAGGTGGACGGTTCGACGTTTCGTTCCTTTTTCTTCTCAATGCGGTCTATGACAACGAGGAAATAAATTCGCACTGAGCCTCGGATCTTTTTCGAAATTTCATTCAATCGTGTGACAGAATTGCTGAAAAATGCTGGAGGTTACTGAATTTGCAAATGGATTTTTTTACTGTTGTTGCGAGGATAAAAATTGTTTGGGTTTGTTTGGGTTAAAATGCAAAAACGCAAGGTGCCTGAGTTAAAAAATCGTTGAACGTAGTTCAAACCCGCGTTATTTGTCGCCCGGAATAATAATTAGCGAAAAGCGAAATATTTGGCCCTTGTTCCTTCGCGAACTGCAGGCATCATTGCGAATTATTTATCTACGAGAATAAAAATAATAATATAAGTGTAAAATAATGTAAAAATAAAAATAACAATATACAGGGTGAAGGTCGACGAAGTCGATTAAAGTCAAGGGGGTGCTAGGTCACCTCGTTATTAACAAACCTAACCTAGGTTACCTTAGTCCAAAGTCTAAGGATTTATCATAATGAGTATGATTTTTGGAAAATTTCCCAAAATTAGGTTTCCCAAAATTACAATAATTGGTAACTAAAAACTTATTTGCGTCTTAACTTAATGTGTATTCAATCGACAAACACCAATACAATCATCTGTATCCACAAAACTAAATAAATGGGACGTTTAAAAAATATATTTTATTTAAAATTTTAAGATGTAAAATCTAAGATATTAAGATTTAAAAAAATAGCATTAACATAAGAGGTAAACCCAAGAGTTGGTACCTAATTTAGGGAAATTTTCCAAAAATCATACTCACCACGATAACTCGAAATGCTTAGACTTTGAACTAAGGTAACCTAGGTTAGATATGTTCCTAACGAGGTTACCTATCTACCCCCTTAAGGCTTTGCATCGACCTTCCTAACGCCCTGTATGTGTAAAATAATATTAGAATAACGAATAATTATATGAAAAAATGAAATGAATATGAATCCAGTACAATTGAGCGTTCGAATTTTTTGATACTCGTCATTGTGCCAAACCGAAACTCATTGTCAGCAAAGTCTCGAAAAAGTCGTTTCTGCTGCGAAGCCCGTTCCCATTACGTGAAAAATCCGATAGTGTCTGTGGATTTTGTTCACCGTAAAAAAAAACGAATTGAAAATCCTCAGGGTCGAAGTTATGCTCTTCTGATCTGGAATGCCCCATGCGTTTTTCCATATTTCACATGCATATAGTGTACTACATATAAATACGTGTTTACGAATGTATATACACGTTTAAAAAAATGTAAACGTACATACACATATTCCTCTCAAACCCTTTCCATACTCGTAAAGCCACGGGCACATTTGTATCTTCAAAAGAACGCCGAGGTTACTGCCTGTAACCCCATTACGATCGGTCACGCTGGAGAACGGCGTGGCGAGACCGGGACGCGTATAACGACAAATCGTGCCTCTTCAATTATTTCCTCTCTCCTTCTCCTTCTCTCTCTCTCTCTCTCTCTCTCTCTCTCTCTCTCTCTCTCTCTCTCTCTCTTCCTGTCATTCCCGAATCCCCTTGTAAAGCTCCAACGGGATATTTTCACGTCTCCGAGAAGGAGACAAAAAAACACACACACCTAATCTCGAATTTACGATCGTTCGAAATAAAAAAAAATTCAGCAAGTATATACGGATAAGTCGAAATTCTCACGAAACTTCATGTCTCGTATTCATTTTATTTCTCACCTTTTATCGTACTCGAAATAATACACACGAGTATGACAAAACTTCATTGCAAATGAAGATTCAACGAAAGTGATTGTGCCCGTGTGTGTTAAAATCGTAAAATTTCGTTTAAATTTATCATTCGATCAATTCAGTATTTTCCCACATGGCATTTACTGCTTGCCTCGGAATGATAAGTATATATGTCCAAATTGCGGGAGAGTCTGAAGGTCTCAACGGTAAAAAATTGTTTCTCCGCCAACAAGATCGCGTTTTAATTGCTTTTTAATTAATGCGGCATGTTTCTTTTTTTTTTTCATCGAGTCATTCGAGCTATGAGGCCTGGAATCGTGGCTTTTCGTGACTAGTGAATTTTTCCATCTTCTCGCGCTCCCACTGCCCGAGAAGATCCGGTCCCGGTGCAGTGGCGGGATGACGCGCGTGCGAGCATCTCAGGTATACAATACCACAAGTATTTTTCGTGATGAGAGAACGAATGGCAATATACTTGATCTCACACACACACACATATATATATATATATATATATATATATATATATCGGGTGTCCCATTTTAATCTTACACCTGATTTATCTCGAGAAATCTGCTGCGATCAAGGATTGAGTATAATAAAACTTCTTCGGTGCAAAGAGGGACGTCCAAAAAAAAAATCATTTTTGGTCCAAAATTAAAAAAGGCGACGTTAAGATGGCCGTATTGTTTCTAAAAAATGGTATAATTTATTTTCACCGAAAAATGTATCAGGCCAAAACTAACAGCTTTTGTAGGAAAAGTTTTTTGAACGTTTTTTGAACGATGAAGTTTTTTGAACGTTGTTCATAATTTTTAGGTTACAATACCACATTTAACTATTTTGGCGCTATCCAGAATGTATCACGGAGAGGTAAAATCTTCATCATCCTAGTGTAAGTATGCATGAGTACGTGGGGGTGAGTTTGTAAACAAACAAGGATTAGGTCTCTGCGGCTCGTCAATTCCGTTATCGAACAAAGCCGCAGATACCTATTCCTTATTTGGATTAGTTTGGGTTATCGAACAAACCCAAACAAGGGTTAGGTCTCTGCAGCACGTAACTTCCGTTATCAAACAAACCTAAACAAATTCACACGCACACTTACACTTGGGTTTGTTCGATAACGGAAGTGACGAGCCGCACAGACCTAATCCTTGTTTGGGTTTTGCTTGGGTTATCGAACAAATCCAAACAAAATGACATCTACACGCACACGTACACTTACACTAGGGATGTTGAAGACTTTACCTCCTCGTGGTACATTCTGCATAGCGCTAAAATAGTAAGAAATGGTATTCTAACCTAAAAATGATGAACGTTATCAAGAAACTGTTCCTACAAAAGTTGTTAAATTTGGCTTGACAAATTTTTCGTTAAAAAAATGCATGATCCCATTTAAGGCGTTACCCCCACTTGTAGCGCAAAAAAAGGCCTTTTTCATGAATTTTTTTAAAGAAAACTACAAAACTTTTTTAATCGATCAATATACCATCTTAAAGAACACATCTTGAAGAACTTTCAGTAATTTTTTTATTGAAAAATATTACATTGTTTAGTGGCAAATGGCCGTCAATGAAATAATGTTTTTATATACACGGTTAGCGGTGACCAACGTTGCGGCGAAGTGGATCATCTGAAAAAAAAATGCGGATGGATTTAGTCAAATATAAGTATAAACTAGTCTTTATTCGAAGGATTTTAAAAAATATTCATTTTTCACAAAATGGCGGACAGTCAAAGTTAATGGTTCGATTTGAACGAAAAAAAAACGGCCGTTTTTTGGCTATAAAACGGCCATTTTTTCGAAAAAATAAATCGAACTATTAAAGACTACATTTTTATGTATTAAATAAGCCTGCAAAATTTCAAGAAGATCGGTTCATTAGTGTTCGAGTAATCTTGGTCACCGACTTCAGAAATGCCATTTTGAGAAAAACGCGTTTAAAGTTTCAATTTCAGTTTACACGAAGAAAATATTTTTTTTTGTAAACTTACATAGAGTCATCTATTCCGGGCCCATATAGAAGTATGGGCCCGGATACTTATACTTCGAAAAAATGCAATAACAAAAAAAATCGATTTTTTCAAAATCGCAAGTGGGGGTAACCCCTTAAAAAGACATGTCGGCTAAATTAACGTCGCCATTTTAAAATTTGGGACAAAAAAGATTTTTTTCAACGTTAAACCCTTCGAACCCTACCCAGGTAGGAAATCAAAAGGCTGACGATGGAAACAAGCTTGTGCGAGCCTTGTTTCACCGAGCCTGAGTGAGACAGATCTGTCCCAGGTTTCACTGCATCGTTTGGAACAGCCTGGAACCAAGACTGGCTGCTTAGCCTAAACTCAGGGTTATTTCAAGCTTCATTCAGCCTGTGAATTTTGAGGCTGAAAAATGAAGGCTGGATGCAGACTTGTTTCAGGTTGTGATAAAATAAAATAAGTTTAAAATAATATCTTTTCTGTACTTTTGTGAAAAAAAATTTAGCAATAAATTTGTCGGGTGCGAAGGCACGAAAAACGAAAGCGAAGGAGGCAGCTCAGAATATTTAAACATATGCTCTTATCGATATTTATGAGGTACACAAAAAAGTGTATACGAAAATAAAAGTACGCAATAAAATAAAGTATTGTTTTTTAAAATATTTTTTATATATATTTTGTAACAAATAATATAACAAATAATAAATATATATAATAAATCAAATGAATTCTTTACAAATTTATTAAATTTACCCCAATGTAGAATATAGAAAACTAAAAACAGGCCTCATATAGCCTCGGGAAGAGTTTGGGAAAAGCCTGGTCATAAATGCTCGTGAAGGCTCGTTTTGAGCCTTGTTGTTTCGTCGTTTCAGGCTTAGTACAGGCTTTTCTACCAGCCTTTGGTCAAGCCTGTGTGCAAGAGCCTGAAACCGCGTTATCATTCAGAGGTTCAGCTAGGCCTGAAATCAGGCTGGTGCTCAGCCTGAATTAAAAAATGTGAGCCTTGTTTCAGAGCTTGGCGAGCCCTTTTTTCATCGTCAATTCCTACCTGGGTAAAAGTATTATTACACTAAATACTTGATCGGAGAAGTGTTTTTTTATTTTTTTTGTCAACTTCTATCTGTACAGGCTTCTTCCCCCTTAATACATTCCTCATATTCCACTTAATATCCCTTACGATCGGAGCAGTATTTTTTCGAGATAAATCACGTGTAAGATTAAAATGGGACACCCGGTATATGTATATTCGGGACGTGTACGTATCGTGAGGCTGTTTCCCTTCTTTCCCTGATGTTCCTTTGTCTACGGTATAGGAAGCCGCTCGTTCTCCCACTGCTAATTAAGGTCTGCCAAAGGGGGATGGTCGTTTAGAGTTTTTAGGGCGAAAACGGTTTTACACCGCGTTAGGACCAGTTAGTTATACCTGTATGACTGTCTTTTTCTCCCTCTCTTTGCTTCTCTCATCCGACGCGTTTGAAGAAAGGACGCGAAATGATCTGCGAGACGGAGAAGGAGAATCGAAAAAAGAAACACGAGAGCGCGCGTGTGTGATGCCACAAGGAGTCTCGTCGCGTTCTGCACCCATTTTCGATTACCACAGCGGAGTTTCTTCTTGCTTCCCTGTCTTTTTTTTGCTCCAACTCTCCGAGCTACGCGGATTTGACCGCTTATTACAGGTTACGAGAATTTCGAGGATCAGGTGCTCGAAGGAGAGGCAAAATAATGACAAAGAATATGTTAACGAGATTGCGATGCCCTGCGGTCTTTGGGATTAACGGATGAGGGACTTTTTGCGCGCGATTCGGAGCTCCCAAAATACGGAATTCGTTCGTACATTGCTCCTATGTGATATGCGAGCAGCCGTAGACGGACAATCGAGGATAGTGATGGCGTTGTCGATTGTGGTTGGCTTCTGACGAAATACGATGGTAATATGAGACGAATTGAATATTGCACGTGACGTTTAGGGGAGGGTAGGGGTTTCAGCGTGAAAAAAAACTCTTTTTTGCGATTTTTTTCATCTATATGGATAGAGTAAATTCATTGAAACAGCAAAACGGTTTTATGGGGAGAAACCACCCTTCCAAGAAAGGCGTGTGGACCCTTAATTGAACTTTTCTTTGACTACTTCTATAGTGCATTTTTCATCGCTTTACATTAGAAGAATTTTGGTTTTTGTTTCATTCGGATCGGTGGACTGCTTGTGGGTGAAACTGAAAAAATCACCCCTTGAGACGCCTTTCTTTGAGTGGTGATGTTCTCCCTTTTTCTCCGGCTTCACTTTTTCTACGGCTTGCTCAAAATTTTATGTATGTACGGGGGATCGGTTTATAGGTATAATATATCTATGTAAATTTCGAGCTTACGCATTAATAACGTGTAAAACAGCCATGTAGATTTTTAGGTTATGCATACGTTGTTCCCACGACGATGGCACATTTTGCACGGCGTTTTGAGATTTAAAAGTACGAGGGAATCTTCTAACACGCATCCGAGTTGCATATCGTTTTTTTTCGTCACAGTCAATAACACCTTTTTGATGGAGTTTTCAAAAACGTCAACCTTCAAAAATTGCTGCCGAATTAAAATGTCCTCGTGGGCTACAGGAGATTACGTGCATACGTGAAATGCTGAGGCAGTTACAAGGCAAGCCTCGATAGGGCCTAGGGCCAATAGGGCCTTATTGGACCAAACCTGAGTAGAGTCATTTTTAGTATTGCCTGATTTCGTCCCTAAAAACATGGGGCCTGATCTAGGCTCCATCAGGATGTCCACAATAAGGGTCACCCGTATTACAGCCTGCACCACATTGGGCAAACCTTAAGAAATTTCTACCCGGCAAATTACCATAAATCTCTAGACACTTTTCGATTCACGTCCAAAGATAAATCCATAACCGGAGGTTTTGAACTTACGCTAAAAAATGTGTCATTTATTATCTAACAAAATACTATTTCCGAAGTATCCGCTAAAATGTCCGTAGTTTCTCCGCGTAAAAATTCAAGCAATTGAGGCCTCCCACGTCAAAATCGTTTGACAGTCGAGGACCAGCTGCTCGATCAAAACGATGAATTTTCAATTCAAAACACGTTCTGGTAGAATGAAAAAAAAACTGTTCCAATCGCTTGAGCAGAATTCACTGCAAAATCTTAATTTGCTATCGTCAATCAAAAGCGCGCGTGTACAAGTTGCGTCGAAAACAGCCACCTCATTTGCACCAAGATAATTTGACATTTTTACACCCGCCGCGTTTCACGGTACATATAGACTTTGTATTTTATTGATGGACAACAACGCCGAGAAATTAAAAGCCGCGTTTTATCGCCCTCCTGAGATAATGGACCACGGTGGATAACCGAAAAGAAGTCCGCGTTTGCAATCTTGAGAAAGATTTATCGTAAATAGCGCTCGTTCCATCTCGCGCGGGCGATGGAACAGAGGGATCGAGAGGATGTATCTCTGTTTCTTTTCTTTTTTTTTTCTTTCTCTTTGCTTTACCTGTGAAGAAATGATGCTCCTCTCGTATGTTGGACTACGGTAAGGTAGGGACAGCGAGAGAGAGGGAGAGAGAGAGAGAGAGAGGAGAGAGAGAGAGAGAGGAGAGAGAGGAGAGAGAGGAGAGAGAGAGAGAGAGAGAGAGAGAGAGAGAGAGAGAATAGTCGTTCTCACTCTCGTATAGAAGGATTATAGCAGTACCAGCAGCCGCAGAACTCGCGGTGAACGAGAGAGAGTACCCCCGGCGTCTCTCGCGGACTTCGATTATGTGTAGAATAATGCGGTGAGAACAAGAGAGAGTGAGAAGAGGGAAAAAGAGATTAAATCGAAGGAAAAGAGCGAGAAGGAAATAGAAGATTGCGAAAGAGAGAGGAAGAAAGAGAGGGTGAGAGAGACGAGAGTGAAAAAGGAAAGCCGCAGAGAGAGAGAGAAAGAGAGAGAGAGAGAGAGAGAGAGAGAGAGAGAGAGAGAGAGGGTGAGAGTAAGAGGGAGACGAAGATAGCCGTAATCTGGTTGGTCCACGGGCTTGAACCGGAGAAAAAGGATGAAGGAAGGGCTCACCCCCTGGCCCCTCGTGGAGGCCCTCGGGGCATGAGCGAGCTCGGCCGCCATAATGCATGGTGAGAAGTGCGCACGGGGTCAAACGGGTCAAAGGAACGTCATGGCGCTGCTATACGGTCCGCGAAGACCTATGGCGGATGCCAACCTCTCTTTCTCCCTTCCGTTCCTTTTTGCTTCGATCCTTTTTCCTTTTTTTCGAACACGCACGCACGTGTGTGCACGTAAGTGCAACTACTTTCGCACTTTTTGTTTGCATGGGGAAATTTGTCGAAGATGGAGGGTCGCGGCGACGCTGAACGGAGGAACTGCCATTCGAATGGAATCAAGATGGACTTTTCTGTGAGGTGCGTTTTTTGCAATGATTGAGGGGGGAGATGCGGTGAGAACAAGAGAGAGCGAGAAGAGGGGAAAAGAGGTTAAATCGAAGGAAAAGAACGAGAAGGAAATAGAAGATTGTGAAAGAGAGAGGGAGAAGCTTTGGGCGAGAAAAATACTGCTGATTTTCACGATTTTCTTTTCGATGATAGGTTTTTTTTCACCGGTCCTGAGACTTAAGGTAGGTTTTATTACTACTTTTGGCTGTTACGTGGTATTTTTTATTTTTATTTAAATATGGCGGCCGTAGGGCACGGTCGTCTAAAGGGATGCGGCCGATCTTGTCAGACGGCGCGACACGTAGCGTCGGCGGGACTAATCTGACAACAAATCAACGAAGATATTTCTTTCATTGACACTTATACGCAGAATATGAACCAAGAAAAAGTGGGAAATGTTGAAAATCGATGAAATGGTGCGCGTTGAAACAAAAATATTGCATGTGCCGAAGAAAATGACTAAATTTTGAAATAAAAAAAAAAACTTTTTTTATTTTCAATAACACACAAGGTCATGTTTTAGACAATGGATAAATTTATATCAAATTTCATCAGAATCGGTCGATTAGTTTTTTTGCTATACGTCACGCCAGTTATAAAAATGCAATTTAAAGGACCATGCCCTATTTCCGCCATTTTTTTAAATTAATAAATGAAAAATACCATGTAACAGCCAAAAGTAGTAATAAAACATACCCTAAGTCTTGAAAATGGTAAAAAAATGTTTCGTTTAAAAAAACAACATGAAAATCAGAACATTTTTTCTCGCCTAAAGGTATCTCTCCCCTTAAGGTACTGCGAATTCTTCGTGTAAGGTATTTGCCAATTTCTTGCCGTCGACAGCGTTTTTTTCGAGAGAAGCAAAAAGGAATAGATAATTGAGGATTAATGTCAAGTTACTCGCAATTGACGTAAAAAAACATATCACATTGTACATCAACCAGGCAAAAGTCACTTCCACCTTCATTCAACGTCATTAACCAAACGATATCAAATGCTATCGAGCATTTGCGAGAATTTTTTTTTTTCAATGGCAAGCAGACAACTTGGCAATCCGAAATTTCCTATCGAGACTGCCCTCGAAGACGTACAACTTTTCCTACGGAATTCTTCGATGAAGCACGCGAACTTTCATCCTGTCTGCGAGGACAAAGTACCTCTCAAATCTGCAACGGAGACAAAAAAAACCTACCAAATATCATTAACGAGGTCACGTGGTGTGACGATCCCTAGCAAAGTGCCGATGCGACGTATTATTTTTTTGGAGAAGGAGCATTCGCGTGGGACGAACGAGTATGGACGTGTGTCGTCGTTTCTTTAGCCGGGTGTGTAAAGTGATCTTCGGCGACCACTTCCTTCCTTCGCGGCTGCCGCCGGCGAGGATCCGATGACCAGTTTGAGGTCGACAATGACCGACGTGGGAAAGGAACGTCAACTGCGTCGTTCTTTCGCGAGAAACTGCCCACCCCTTTGTGCATTCTGTTCGAGAACCCGCCAAATAAAAACGAGATTCGATATTAAAAAGGGAAAAAACATTATGTGTACTTTACACACACACACACACACACACACACACACACACACACACACACACACACACACACACACACACACACACACACACACACACACACACACACACACACACACACACACACACACACACACACACACACACACACACACACACACACACACACACACACACACACACACACACACACACACACACACACACACACACACACACACACACACACACACACACACACACACACACACACACACACACACACACACACACACACACACACACACACACACACACACACACACACACACACACACACACACACACACACACACACACACACACACACACACACACACACACACACACACACACACACACACACACACACACACACACACACACACACACACACACACACACACACACACACACACACACACACACACACACACACACACACACACACACACACACACACACACACACACACACACACACACACACACACGCACGCACACGCATGCACGCACGCACGCACGCACACACGCAGCACGCGCACACACACACACACACACACACACACACACACACACACACACACACACACACAAATATATTCATGTGCATGTAAAGTTTTTTAACATCAATTTTATGTTTATATAAATATATACGGGGACCGGTGATTTTGAAAACATTCGACGTCGAGGCCCGTTCTGATAGTCGCCAATTCTCCCCATGCTCAAAATTTCGTAAACTCCAATATCTTCAAATTCACCTTCATGCGAATTTAAGCTTATTTGTACAAAGATAATTTAAGGACTGTCCAAAATCAACGATATGTTGAAATGTGCTGATAGTAAAAATCGTACATATTGAACCCGCTATATCTATGTAATATAATGTATGTGATGTATCAGCACATGTTACTATTTTGAGAACGATTTTTCCATTTTTTAAACGATTCGGTAATTTTTGGCAGTTCTCAAAATTACCTTCACGTAAATACGCTTAAATTAAAAAAAAAATTAAATTTGTATATATATATATATATATATATTTTTTTTTCAGATCAATTCAAGCTTATTTATACAAAGGTATATTTATACAAGGTATTATTAAGGACGGTTCGGAATGGACAATTCGTTTTAAAAAAAGTAAGAATCTTTCTCGAAAAAGCTACATGTGCTGATAAAAAAAATAAAAAAATAGTATACATTGAACGCGCTATGTCTATGCATTGTTTACTATTTCGAAAATGATTCTGGCATTTTTTTTTAACGAATTGTTGATTTTAGGTGACTTTTAAAATTACCTTCATATACATAAGCTCAAACTCAACATTTCTAAAATTGACAAAAGTTCACAATATACTCTGCTCTATATACATATATATATTTTTTTTGTCAGATAAATTTAAGCTCATTTACACGAAGGGAATTTTAAGGACTGTCCAAAATCAACGATTCGTTAAAAAAAACAAGAATCGTTCTCGACATAATTACATATGCCGATGGTGAAAAATAGTATATATTGAACCCGCTATGTCCATGTAATGTTTACTATGATATTTTTATTTATTATATACATTCACATAGCATGCAGAGTAGCACATATAGCTATTTTGAGAACGGTTCTTACATTTTTTCAAGTCATTGCCGATTTTGTACAGTCTTTAATATGAATTGCCTTCATACGAACAAAAAAAAATTTTATTTATAAAAATAAAATCACCTTCCTATATATATATATATATATATGTGTGTATACATGTAGCTATTTTTAGAGCAATTTTTACATTTTTTAATGTATCGTTGACGTTGCACTATGCTTGAAATTGCCTTCACATGAATAAGCTTCAATTAAAAAATATTCAAAATTTACCAAAGTACACGAAATAATTTGCACTATATATATATATATATATATATATTATTTTTCAGTTACTTTCACATTTTCTTGTGCTTTCCCCGCTCGTTGCCCCGTATATAAATACTTTCTTTCATTCGCCCCGACATAAATTCTCATCGTAGGGCAAAAAATGGTCAATATGTACTCCGAAGGTCCTTGTTTGGAGAAAAACGATAATTTACCGCAGAATATTTGTACAGTCGTTTGTGCACATGTGCGCGTTATTTTGCTGATCGATTGGGTGTGTCGCAACGGAGGGAGGGTGAAAGTGAGAGTCAAGAAAGAAAGTGGATATATGCAGGGCGGGGGGGGGGGGGAATAATGCAACAAGTCAAAGGCCCGGTAACGATTACGCGGTCGTTTGTCTCTTTTTTTTCTTGTTACAACAATGAGAGCGTGTAACGTATACTCTACTCCAAATGTATTGAGAGTCCCTTCTCGTTGCGAGGGCCCGATAAATCCACACAAAAAGCTCAATGTGAGTTAGTCGGTTGCGCAACGCTTAAAAGCTTCCCTTCATCGTGATGGACTGGTCGAGTGATCAATTCTATTTTATATTTCCATTATCGACGAAAAATCGTGGGAAATTCGACTGCGCGGAAGATTTTAAAAATAATTTCACACGCAATTATTAATTGCATTTACGAGACTCTGAACCGAACAGAGAAATAATAAATAAAAAATCATGCTTACGATTTGCGAGATGAAAAATATTAGTATGTGCTTAATGAGGCAAATTTTCTTACTCGCGATTCAAATATAGTAAGGCGCATAACTCTCGTTGCAAAAGAAGAGCGAACGAAAGAGAGAAAGTGACACCGCTACTAAGTTGATCAATATGAATAACTGATCGATGCAGCGGAGGATTCCATTGTGCATTGTGTATAATCGAGCAAGAAAAGGGAGAGCGCGACCACCGTTCCTCCACATGTGTCTTGTTCATTCTACGAGGTGAGTCTCGGGATTTATTGGATTCAACGCTTTCTCGTTATGTATAGTGGACATTGAAAGACCCCTGTACATTTCCTCGCAAGTTTATCCAAATCATTGAAAGGAAGACACCACTGTGACGGGCCGAAAATGGTCGCTTTTTCCAATTTTTTTTGTCCACTAAATTATTTATTAGGTTTTTGAAAAAAAAAAAGTTTTTTTATTGAGCATACATTGCACTTATATCGTGTAAATTTTTATTTGAAAAAATAAAAAATTAACATCGTTATTGGGGTATAAAAGATAATCTGTATGAACAATGTGGTCTAATGGCCGGATCGATAGCTCAAGAATGGTTGGTCTAAAAAATAAAGATAAAACCGTTTTTATACATATTTATATATGTATAAATATGTATATGTATAAATATAAATATAAATATATTTATATTTATATAGATTATAAAACTTTTTATTTTCATTACGATAATTACATTTATGCAGTTACTGTAATAAAATGTATCTAGTCGTTTTTCGGAAGAAAAAAACTTCACAAAATTGCGGGTGTTCTAAAAAGTGTCTTATTAGCGAAATTTTGACGTATATTCGGGTGCATCAAAAATCCCAAACAAAATAAAACGGCTACTAAATCGTTTGTAACGTGGTAAATTTTCAATATTCCAAGTTGATTTTTTTTTCCACATATTCTCGAATATGTATACTTCGAAAAAATGCAAAAAACATCGATTTTTCTGAACCCGTCGCAGTGGTTCCCCGCCTGAAGTCACATATGAGTCTCAAAAAAAAAAAACAAAATCATCAACATTAAACCAACCGAGTATTTTGTGCCAAGAAGGAATTTATCCCCAACGGTAACCCCAAAGGGGATCAAATCACCCGGAAATCATGAAATTGAAACCGCGTCGTCACCTGCAAGTCCAAAATGATTCCAACCCCGCGAAAATGTCGAAAATTAAAGTCCCTTTCATTTGCATTGAGCATGAAAGAATTTGAGCTATCGCGAACGAGTATATATTTGATCCGTGTGTGGGTCACTGATGTCCTTTTTTTTTGTTAATTGAAATTAACCCAGATGGAGTGAATTTGCTGCGGCTCCGATACGACGTACGAGGGTAGTCAGTGTTCGTTGTAGAGGATAAATGTCTCGGTAACATTGTAAAGCTTATATTCAAATAAATTCAATTAATTTCCATAGCACGAGAACAATGGCTCATGTGGTCAAAGCCATACGTTGCAGGATTGTTCTCCCATCGCTGTTGTATTGCTTGTGTATAATATGACACACACACACACACACACAAACACACACACACACACACACACACACACACACGCGCGCGCACACACACACACACACACACACACACACACACACACACACACACACACACACACACACACACACACACACACACACACACACACACACACACACACACACACACACACACACACACACACACACACACACACACACACACACACACACACACACACACACACACACACACACACACACACACACACACACACACACACACACACACACACACACACACACACACACACACACACACACACACACACACACACACACACACACACACACACACACACACACACACACACACACACACACACACACACACACACACACACACACACACACACACACACACACACACACACACACACACACACACACACACACACACACACACACACACACACACACACACACACACACACACACACACACACACACACACACACACACACACACACACACACACACACACACACACACACACACACACACACACACACACACACACACACACACACACACACACACACACACACACACACACACACACACACACACACACACACACACACACACACACACACACACACACACACACACATACACACACACACCGTACTATTCTCGTATCTTCCCTGCTGTTATATACAGCACGCGTTTGTAACCGGAGAAGGATAATTCTCGTAGCATATCTTACCCTTTCTTGTCGCTCGAACGAGAACGTAAGATATAGAATGCGTAGTGCTTACATTAATCGTACGCTTGCACTCGACCCGGAAAGATCTAGAGAGCGAGAGAGACGTAGAGACTTCGACGCCTGCCAGACAGGACTGCGCCGAGTCATACTTTACGATCGAGTCGTCCTTGTCTCTTCGTTCATTAATCGATACTTTTTTAACGCGAGAATTAACAACACATCGCTTTGCATCAACGAGTCTGCTTGGGACCGAAAAAAAACAGGTCGATTTTCAATGTTTTTTTGTGGTGAACGTATTGGGATGAGGAGGTCGGGATTTTACACACGATTAATGCATAGTCTTGCCAAGGTTAAGTGAAAAATATCGATTAACAACGGTGTTATTATTATTTTT